>OU015746.1:35814949-35848506 GCA_907169655.1 Acomys percivali
AGAGAAAACTTTTCAGGATTGTCCCACCTCAGCCTTCCAAGTACTGAGATTACAGGTATGCACTCCCAAACTCAGCTTAAAAAAGAAAGAAGGAAAGGAAGGAAGAGAATTTCAAAAGAAAATTAATTTAGCCAGGCAATGGTGTCACACATGTTTAATCCTAGGTCTTGGGAGGCAGAAGCAGGCAGATTCTAGAGTTCAAGGCCAGCCTGGTCTAGAGAGGCAGTTGCAGGACAGCCAAGGCTACACAGAGAAACACTGTCTTGAAAATCCAGAACACAACAAGAGAAAAAAAATAAACAAAAAAACAAAACAAGAAAAAAAACCAAGAACAAAATTTCATTTTATCGTATGTACTTAAGCTCCACATGGATGCAGGAGCTCAGCATGGACAGAGAGGTATGGGATCCTCTGGACCTAGAGTTACAGATGGTTGTGAGCTCTGTAGTAAGGGCTCTTACTGATGAACCATCTCTCCAGTCATAATCTCCTAACCCCCTCTTTAAATTCTCAATATCTGGTCCAATGCTAGTCTTGAATTTGGTAATCTTCCTGCCTCAATCTCCCAAGTGATCTGCTATGGATTATTCTTCAGAAACAATTTCTAAGCTGACTTTATATTAATAATTATTTTGCTTTCTTTACATTTATCATCAATGTATCTAGCTTATGTTTTTCTGGTTTTGAACTTGATAAAAAAAATAGAAACACTATGTATTGATTCATTTGCTTATATGTATCCCTATAAATCATCTATTTTCAGTGCTATGCAATATTCCACTGTAGGAAATCCTAAAATTCAAAAAGCCATTCTATTTGTATATAATCAGAGGGTTTCCCCCTGCTTTTTTCCCTCCTATTATAAACGTTAATGATACAAAACACACCTTTTATCTTGGAGTAAGATAACTAGGCTAAAGAACATAAATTAAAAACTCAATGTTATGAAAGACTTATTAAATATGGACATGCTGTTTTCCGAAACAATCATGTCGTTTGCACTTCCACTCCCAGGGGCAGAAGAACATGATAATGTGATTGTTAAAACGGTGATTTAAGCCTCTATTTCTGTAATTGGTAAAGGAACCAAGCATTATCTTGAAGTTTATGGATTATTTGTGCTTCCTCTTCTGTGAAATATCTTTTTCTCTCTTTTGACCATTTTTCTGTTTGACTGCCTTTTACGTACTAGTATAATGCTGCGGTGGTTTAAATTTTATAAACAGCTCCTCATACTTTGCGGCCTGTGTTCTTAATTTCTCAACAGAACATGGGATGAACGAAGTTCCTGAGCAGACAGAATCACTTCCTGTTTGTAGTATGATAAACTCTTCTCTATCTCGAGGTCATGAGGATATCCAAAAATTTCATAACTTTGCCTCTTTGACAAATGTTTAAGTCTTTAGTTCACTTGAAACTGGCTTTGAGGGTGTGGAATGAGCTTTGATGGCTGGCTTATCAACTTGGTATTGTTTATTGATGTTCATCTTTTTCCTCATGATCACAATGCCTGCTCTACCATGGAATGAACACGTGCATTGGGATCTGCTTCTGCGTAACTACGTTTCTTCTTTCATCTGTAACTCTGTCCTTTCACAAATGTTACAGCTGCTTAATTAACATGACTTTATAGTAAATCTTGGTATCTCGTCTGGCAAATATTTTTACCTTCTATTTCTTTAGAAGTACACATTGCTATTGTTTGAAACACGGTCTCACTAAGTGTAGCCCTAGAGCTTGCTGTGTAGACCAGACCAATCCTGCTGTCTCTGTTGTCTGAATGCTGGGATTATAGCTATACCCTAGTTTGCAAATATCTTGGCTATTGCCAGGATTTGTGTAAATTTTAGAATTAGTTTGATAAGTTTCACAAATATCCCTAAAAGGTGCTTATTGGAATGTCAACAAATTGACAAGGGAATTTAGGGAGCGTGGATTTTGTAGCAGTGTTGACCTAGATGGTCTTTACTATTGTCCACTCATTAGAATGTCCTCCAGAAGAGGACTGCACATTTTTATTGTACTTGTGCCTTTATATTTTCTGGGTTTTAATTGAGATTTTAAGTGGTATATTTTTCAAAACTGCTTTTCTAAACAATTACTGTAAAGAATTCATTCCTGGCAGGGTTGGGTGCACATGTCTTGAATCCCAACTCTTGGGAGGCAGAGGCAGACGGATCTTCTGTGAATCCAAGGCCAGCCTGCTCTACATAGAGAATATCAGGCAGGCCAGAGCTACGGAATTAGACCCTGTCTCAAAAGTAAATAAGTAAATAAATTTTAAAAAGAAACCTTTTTGACCAGGTGGGGTTGGTGGCACATACCTTTAATCCCAGCACTCGGTTGGCAGAAGCAGGTAGATCTCTGTGAGTTCACGGCCAGCCTGGTCTACAAATCAAGTTCAGGACAGCCAAGGCTACACAGCGAAACCCTGTCTTGAAAACCAAAACAAACAAAACCAAAACAAAGAAGACCCTTTCTGCAGCGTTGAGGATTGAACTGAGGACCTCAAGCATGACAGACAAGTGCTCTAGTCTGGAACCTGCACCACCTACCTGCAACTGAATTTTATATGTTTGATTTCTTTATTTCTTTCTTTCTTTTCCTTCTTTCTTTCTTTCTTTCTTTCTTTTTTTTCTTTCGTCAAAGCCTGCCTTGCAAATGAAGATACTCACCACTAAGCCCTGCATATTTGACCTTTGTACTTAGAAATTTTGTTTGGTTTTAAATAATTTAGTAATAAATCTGGGGATTCTTTGAGCCTCTCAAGAAGACACTGAATCTCTTGGAGGCTGATCTTAACTTATTTTGGAGACAGGGTCTCATGTGGCGGAGGCTGGCCTTGAACTCCTGATGCTCTGTTGTCTCCATCTCTCAAGTCCTGGGATTTAAAGGAAAGTCACTGTGCTCTAGGATTTCTTAAATCCTTTTCTCATCTTACTGAAAGAGCAAGGACATCCAGCATGATGCTGAGTGGACACAGTGACATCAGTGTCTTTGTCCTAAAGTAGATGTTTTGAACATCTTGCCATGATAAATGACAAGTCATGTGAAATGTTTATGGGTCCACTTAGCAAATTTAAAAACTTCCATTTCAGGGTTAAGGATGTAGCTTAGTGACTTTTGTCCCCAGCACAGGAGTAGAAGTGGGGACACACCAACTGGAAAAAATATCATTTCATTCTATACTGAACTTTGTCCAATTTTTCCTCCACTATCTAGATATGATAACCCTGTCCATTCTTTCTTGGTCTACTAATACATGATACATTCTATCACTGACTGACCCTAAATTCATCAACCTGGCTTTAGTTGGCATAAAACCAACTTGGCTTAGCCTGATAATATCTACTTGGGGAATTTAACTGGTCATGAAGGGTAGAGGCATCTTTTAAACAATGCAAAAGTGAGTACAAAAGAGGAAGAGAGAATGTTAGGTGCTATTTCAAATTTTCTGGTGCTACACTGCCATCTTGTGGCAGGATGCCATAAAGGGCAGTATGTAGCTTTAAAATCTTAACCAAGGTGTTTGACTCTTGAAGACTAGCCATCATTTAGTGAGGCACTTCAGAGAAAGCCAGGGATAAAGTCCACCTAAACGACACACTAAAAGGCAGCAGAGATTCTGAGCTCTTCCCATATGCCTGTGTTCAAGCCTTGGATTAGCTGCTGAGAGGGAAGCTCTTCAGACAGGGAATTTCCACTTCAGGCTGGTCATGGTTCAACCAACTCTCACTGCACAAGGTCAGGAAGATGTCAGCAGGAAGTGCTAATCTCAGAGAACAATTATCTCAATCCTTCCTCAGAAGCACACTGACGATCCAGGTTCACCAAGCCATGTTTTGTTAGTGTTCTTGTTTATGCTGGTGAGGTACGGAGGGTTTAGTTTTAAGGGGCAGTACTGAGAGAAGGAAGTTCCTTAGTGGGGAGTGTTGGTAGCAGCAGTAGCTCTTACACGGTACTTTAGACGGAACTGCAGGCTCCTTACACAGTGCTCAGGGTGAAGCTTACCATTCTGAAACTGTGTCTCTACTCGCAGGTACTGTCGGAGCAGGTCCATCACCACAGCCTTCATGTGGCCACGGATGCCACTTCGGTACCTGTGACATGTGACAGAACAACACTCTTGAACAAGCCCAGAGGCCAAATTTACTTTCTAGACTTTCCCCTGAAGTGCCTTCTGTTTGCACTTAGGGCAGGCTTGGAGCTTGTGTTTTCAGGCTGATAATTCAATCAACCCAACTCATTAATTTACATTCTAAGCTGAAAAGTAACTTGAGTGCAGAAGAAATCTTTTATAAAGGGAAAGAAAAGCAGCCCTAAGCCCCTCCCCAGACTTCACGTCCTGATCCAGTGACACCCTGACTCAGCTCCTACCATGGAAGACAAGTTAACGTCATGCTTGAAATGGCTAGGGGACTTCTGAAAAGTCTAAGTATCTTACAGTGGAAAATGCTCTGGAGAGCTTTGTGTCCAATGCCTGGGTCCACAAAACAGAAAGAATAAATGTCATGTTGAAGTCTACCATTGAGGAAAAATTAGGATCTTCATCAAAATAGAAAAATAAAAACAAACAAACAAAACAAACAAAAACAACCCAGGTTTAGGGGACCGTAACTGACAAGATAATACAAAAACAGCAGAAATAATGAACCAGTTAGGTCACAGATGTAAGACAGTGAAAAGATGTAAGGCACTTTCTGAGAGATAAAGTTCTTTCTTCTCTCTTAAAGTCAGACTTGAAGTAACTCTTTATGCCCAACTGATAGCAAAGAAGGCATGACAGTCTGGAGACCCACGTGACTACCTCTGCACCAGTTGGACAATGCTCTGAGTGTTCATGAAGAAGACTTCCCGCTCAGACTTCCGGTTCAGCGTAGCTGCGTGACTATCAAGGATGTTGGCAATCTAAAGCAAGAGAAGTAAGAAAAATGAAGGCCCTCTTGCTGAAGGGACCCACCACACACTCTTCTGCATGAGCACTGCTACCAAAGAGTCTTCTGGTTATAACATGACAATCTCTGTCTCTGACATGTTGTCAGTACTAGGTACTAGAAGTTTAGAAGCTTGCTAAGTAAGCAAGCAGTTTCTAATTCTTTTCACCCTTTCCTAGCTAGACTAATGACTACATCCCAGAATTACATTTACCCAGAAACTGTGGTGGGCAAAGGCTAAGGTCCAAACCCACACCTTGCTCTTGGTCCCTTACTTGCCCACCTTTACTCACTATATAACATGCATTATGAGTAAAGAGCAAGGACGCTGCTGAGGTCATCGGGAAGTGTCAGACCAACACATTATCAATATCCTTCATGTCAGTCTTACAGAACCACTTCTAACTAGGGACCTGCCCTGAATGCAAAGTGACATGGAATACAGGCAAAGCACACTTTCCTCACATAGCATGAGGCATTTTACAGATCACATATACAATTTCCTTATTGGACTCATAACCTGAGGCCATTTTAAAAAGGATTCAATGCTTACAGTGGCAAAGCCACAGACAATAAGGAGGAGCCAAACGGCAAGGCCTCCTAGATCATGAACTCCAGTGGCAGCCAGTGGAAAATAATGACAGTGTTACCCCATAGATACCTGCTGGCTGGGAAACTGGCACAGGACTGACGTGATGTTGCTAGCGTACTGAGCCATTTCCTTCTTAATAGACTTCTCCACATTGAGGGGGATGCGGCCAGAAACACTGGTCATAATATCCTGCAACTCCAGAAGAGGCAGGGAGGGATCCCTGAGAGTCTTCATCAATCGTTCTACCCAGTCTTTTACCTGAGCAGAAAGACAGAATCAGATGGGATACAAAGTCAACACAACTTCCAAAATAAAATCAGCTATCTGAACCTACTGTGCTGCAGTGAGAGCGCTTTCTTTAGATTTACTTATTTTATGTGAAAGAGTGCCAAGAATGCCTGAGAGCTACGGATGTGCATGCTGGGAATACATCTTCAAGAGGAACAAGTGCTGTTAATCTTGAACTATCTCCCCAGCCCCAGTGTTCACCTTAAACCTGCAACATAAGCATCAGCTACCACCCCAGTCCGTGGCTTAAAAAGGAATAATCCCAAGCAAATGACAAAACTAAAAAACAAGGACTCGAAACTTCAAGTTCAGTCAGGTATGGTGGTGCACACCTTTAATCCTAGCACTTGGGAGGCAGAGGCAGAAGCAGGCAGAGATCAGTGAGTATGAGTTCAAGGACAGCCTGGTCTACATAGTTATGAATTTCAAGACAGCCAGAGCTACATAGAGAAATCCTGTCTCAAAAAGCAAACAAATAAAATTTAAGTCCAACAATGAAAGGTGAAAAGATTACAGGTCAAACAACTTTTTCTCCTTTAAAAAAACAAAAACTTCTGAGCTACACCCTTAGCCTATGAAGATTTTTTTTTTTAAGGAGAAAAAGTTGTGAGGGTGTAGCTCAGTGGTAAGGCCCCAGGTTTGATCCCCAGTACCTAAAGAGGAATCAGGAGGTTGGGGAGGTTGAGGAAATCAATCTAAAAAAATTCCTCCTGAGCTGGGCAGTGGTAGCACACTCCTTTAATCCCAGTATTTGGGAGGCAGAGGCAAGTGGATCTCTGTGAGTTCAAAGACAGCTTGGTCTGCAGAGTGAATTCCAGGACAGGCAGGGCTAAAACAGAGAAACCCTGCCTTAAAAAGGAAAAAGAGACAAAGAAAGAAAGAAAGAAAGAAAGAAAGAAAGAAAGAAAGAAAGAAAGAAAGAAAGAAAGAAGAGAAAGAAAGAAAGAAAGAAAGAAAGAAAGAAAGAAAGAAAGAAGAGAAAGAAAATTCCTCCTGATACTTGAATCTACTCTGGAGAATGAACACATCCATACATCCCTTCCCTGAGGGAGTGATCCATACCCTGTTGCTGAAGAAGGGATCGGGGAGGCAGTATCCATTCATCACGTTGACCAGGTTGTCCAGGACATAGTGGAACACCCGGTGGAGCTTCTCACCTCTGAGAGCTGTGCTCTGGATCTGTGGCAGACTACCCGTGTGAAGCTCAGCCTGTCGATCACAACGAGAGATCCTTACTCATTACCTTTTACTCTGGGCACAAATACCACTGCATTCAGTCACCATCAAAACTGAGACATCTCTCTGACACACACCTACTTAGAAGTCAGTGGAAGAAACACTTTAAGAAGATGACAGAATCTCAGTTTTATATTGGCTAATTGAAGATCTAGTTCCACAATACTACAGGCACAAATACATGGCATAAAATCAGGAAGGGAAAAAACTATAGGAAGTTAACTATGGTGGCACATACTTGTAATCCCAAAATTTAGATAGAAGCAGGAAGATCAGGAATGCAATATGAAAAGAAAGGACAGCGTGTTGTGAGATGGCTCCATGGGTAAGTGCTTATCCACTTGCTGAGGTCACATCCCCAGGACCCAGCGTCAGAAGCAGGACTAGGGCTTGCTGCCTGCCAGCCTAGCTCCAGGGTCAATGAGAAAATCCTGTCTCCAGGGAGTAAGGTGGAGAGTGATACAGCAGGACAGCTAATGCCCTCCTCTGACACACAGACATGCAGACAGTGCGCGCGCGCGCGCGCACACACACACACACACACACACACACACACACACACACACACACACACACACAAAAGGAGGAACAGAGGGAAAGGAAAGGTGAGAGAGGATAGGGAACTAGCAAATCAAGCTCCTCCAAGCCCCCGTATTTTTCCGCTCTGGGAGGGAGGGCTATTTCACAGCCTCCTTTCTCACCTGTTGGACTTTACTGGGATTGTCCAGCTGCATTTTAGCTATCACGCAACCAGGGTCCAGTGCTGCTCCAGGTCGCTTGACATAATGGATGCAGCCAGATTCTACAGCTGTTAAAGTCATCACCATCTTCATTACCTATAATGAATATGTAAGTTAGAGCCTGATCTCCCTTTGTGTGCATGCAGTCTGAAGGTCAGTTTCCCCTCAACATCTCAGTTGGATACACGTAATTTAACCCCTAAGATGGGAATCTATCCAAGTCTCCCCTGAAGTACTAAGGCAATTGGTAAATTCCTCAGAACTTTATCTGAGGTTCTAATAACAGATCCTAATGATTCCTGTCTTGTTTTGGAGTTTTGTCTGTTTTCATGGTTTGTTAAGCCCAAAGGTGTCTGTGCAGCTAAGTGAGCTTGTTATGTAGTCGAGGATGACCCTGATCTCCTGGCCCTTCTGCCTACCAAGTGCTGGCACCACCACATCTGGCACTTTTCTAACTTTTAAATACCTTTTGCTACTGTTTGTGAATTTACCTGCCTTCTATTTAGAAACGATGGACAGTCTGTCCTCATGATAGCAGCCTTTTCCACACACTTCCTTTACCTACCAATCACCAGCCCAGCAAGCACGTCTTCTAAATCTCTCACAAATGTCTTCTCTTTCATTGTCTTTGTACTAGGCCGTCCCCATTTCAGGCTTAGAGTACTTTATTTTCCTTAAGACAGGGTTTCTCTGTGAAATCCTGGTTGTCCTGGAACTCGAGAAGAACTCGAGAGGAACTCGAGAGGCTGTCCTTGAAGTCAAAGATCTGCTGCCTCTCCCTACAGAATGCTGGGATTGAAGGCATGGGCCACCACGCAGGGCGAGAGCCATTTTAAAAGCCTACTATGAGATGTCCCGTCATGGTATTTACCTCCAATAAGGCACCTAAACATTACTCTGAAGTCGAAATCTCATCATATCATTTTTCCACTTAAAATCCTTCAGTGAATGCTGCCCTAGGGTTTCATGATGATCTTAGCGTAGGCTCCTTCAAGGCCTTGATCTCCTACAGCACCTTTCACCTGCCACTTACATCAAACCTTAATCTATCTCCAGTCAATTCTAACACAGCACAAGGTCCTGTTTCCGTGCCTCGAGGTTAGAGTCTCCTGCCCATATGCACCTAACCTAGCTTTCTATCTTTTCAAGGTAAACCCAAGTAAACGTCTCTTCTTCTAGGATGTCTTTCCTTACCTCACATCCCCTCTCAGTTAGGGTTAGGTAACTTTCTTATTCACCGCACTTCATTGCTGACCTGCTCTGTGCCCCACACTGCCTATTGTATTTTCTCTGTGTACCAACAGTTAGCTTAATACCTGTCACTTACTGCTGTTGCTACTATATTTTCAATGCTCAAGTTTCTTCACCTATGAAGGGAAAAGGCCTAGCTTTTTATTTGATTTGAAAGTCATAAGGTTCACAATCCACAATAAATTAACTAATATTCTTCTTTTCTGTTATTTTCAGTCCTAGGCTCTTCCCACCCACCTAAGTTCCCTCCCATGACCCAAGAGCCTATTCCCCTCCCTGACCTCAATTTCCGCGTAGCACTGGCCAGCAAAAACATGGCCTCCGTCTTCCACAATATATTGGATTAACTTCCCAGCAGATGGTGAGCGCATTACAGATGGGTCATTTTCCTTCTCAAACACACAGGTTTTATTGCCAATTGTGATTCGGTACCTAGAAAGTAAGCAGAGCAGGCAATCCAGTAAAGCACTCAGGTTATAAAGCAAAACAAGTCTTAAAAATAACAAAACAAACACAAAGCACAGAAAATATTATTATATATACAGTGCAGACATACAAACAAGGCATTCACTGTATCTTTGCTTATACTTTTAAAATTATATATCTGTTTATTTAGCTTATGTGTAATCGTACTATGTGTGGGCATCTGCAACTTGCAGGAGTGGATTCTCTCCTTCTACCATATGAGCCTCAGGGATCAAACTTAGGTGTGAGGTTTGGCAGCAGTGGCCTTATTATCTTGCTGGTCCTTATTTACACTTTTACTAACAATCTTCGGTTAAAAGTGGGATTGAATAAATGATATATTCACATACTGGGATACAATATAACCATTTAAAAAAGAAGAGATATCTATATCAAAAAATACAAAGGTAATCATATAATAATACCCCTCTTTCCTTCTCTCCCTCCTCTCTATTTCTCTATCTCCAAAATGACCTCACTATATCACCCAATATGGTCTCAGTCCTCTTCAGCTTCGTAAATGGTCGAGTTACAGGCATGGAATACCAAGCTCAGCTATTTGTGGAACAATAACAGTGTTGTAAGCTATGTTTTGTGGGTTTTTTTTCTTTTCTTTTTTTAAGATTCATTTAGTGCTGTGCCTGCATGTACACCTGCAGGCCAGAAGGGGGCATCAGATCACATTGTAGATGGTTGTGAGCCACCATGTGGTTGCTGGGAATTGAACTCAGGACCTCTGGAAGAGCAGACAGTGCTCTTAACCTCTGAGACATCTCTCCAGCCCCCTGTAAGCAATATTTTTAAGCAATTCAAGTGAATTGGTTCTCAAAGTAGTATGGCCCGTGTGGTATATGAGACAGGGGGAGGGGGAAGAGATAGGAAGGAAGAGAGGGACGGAGGGAGGGAGCTGAGAATGTACTTCAGTTGGTACAGTGCTTGTCCAGCAGGCATGAAGCTCTGAGTTTAATCTCCAGCAGCACATAAATCAGATGTGGTGATATATATTGATAACCTCAGCATTCAGGAGGTGGAAAGAAGTTCAAGGTCACCTCTACACAGCAAGACCTGAGCTATGAGACTGGGAAGGGGAGATGGCCCAGTGGATAAGAAGACTTGCTGTGGGGCTGGAGAGATGTCTCAGAGGTTAAGAGCACTGTCTGCTCTTCCAAAGGTCCTGAGTTCAATTCCCAGCAACCACATGGTGGCTCACAACCATCTATAATGAGATCTAGTGCCCTCTTCTGGCATGTAAGCATACACCCAGGAGAATACTGTATACATAATAAATAAAGAAATAATAATAATTTTAAAAAAAAGAACACTTGCTGCTCTTGCAAAGGTCTGGAGTTAAATTCCCAGCATTCATATGGTGGCTTACAACTACATGAAACTCCAGTTCTAGGAGATCCAACTCCTTCTTCTGAACGCTGCTGGCTCCTGCACACACAGTGTACATACATATACTCAGGCACACATAAAAATAAGTAAACATTTTTTTAAATGCAATAGTATTTAACAGATATTTAATTGTGGATATATTTGAAGGAAAAAATAGTAATCACTTTTAGGCAGTTCATACATGCATTATATAAATTCTAGTAAATGTGTATTAGCTTATTTCAAGGAGAAATTATTTTTCATTGTCCACCACACTGGGGTGGTAGGGAAACATGTTTTCTTTCGTTAAGAGATAGAACTCACTGAGTTGCATATGGTGGCCTTAAACTCCTAGGCTCAAGTGAGGTCTTCTCGCAGGCTTCTACCCCAGCCTGAGTAGCTGAAACTATAGGCACTGAACACAACACCCAGCTGGAAACATGTTTACATTACAAACACTTCTGCACTCTTAAACTTTTAAGTATATATCAGTATACCAATAGAAAGACCTGTGAAAATCACAAGAGCTAATGAATAGTAAGAGGAAAAATCAATACAACGGCCAACAGCTGGACCACAGTCACTCACCTGTCCACTTCCTCCTTCATGTAGGTGGTGTAACTGCTGCCATCATAGGACAGGAGCAGGCCGCCATCACTCAGCCGATGCACATCAACTTCCACACACGAGCCGTTCATTATTACCACATAGGAGTTGGGAGACTGTCGAGTCACCTGCAGTAAACAAGAGCCAGAAAAACAAGCTAGTGATCCCTTCCAAATACAGCCTCAAACACAACTGCAGTGTTTAAAGACACAGGTTAAGATCTGTCAGGAAGAGTGAGGGCACTAGTGCCACCTATACTAGTGTCTCTGGCTGGCGACAGTCCCATTACAAGGAAACAGGGTAACCTCCGTTGTTTTTCTGTTCTAGCTGCTGCCAGCTTCTGCATAATCTCTTGGAAGTATGTCAAGGTGAGAAATAACCAAATAGATTTTCATAGAATTGGTAAATCCTGATCCCTGATGCTGACACAAATAATGACTGTAATATTCGAATCCATACACAAAAGCAAACATTCCTCTGTCTCTCAACCTAAGAAAACTACTTTAAAAAGAGAGAGAGATAGTAGAAACTAAGGGGTAGATTTGTGGAGGTTGCATACCTTAAGTACATATTTGATTCCTTCATAGATAAGTTCAACATCTACTGTGTTCAGAAGTGTGTGAGCAGGAAGGACTTGACCCCTGAAAGAATGACAATATATGACATATTTCTACATGACTTATTTCTACAAAGTTCTAATAGGTTATAAAGATCTCAAAGATGATTGATTGTGATATTTTCTGAAATAGCAAGAAGAGGGAAAAAACCTAAATGATTTGTCTGTACAGGACTGATCATATAATTATGAAAAAATAGTCCAATTTCTTTTTTACATTTAATTGTGGTAAGACATACAAAACATAAAACTTACTGTGTAGAATGAAGGAAGCCCCAAGTGAGTAAAGTTGTGAGTATGTGCTATTGACATGGACACAGACATGCCAAGGAGCCCAAAGCCTCAGATCCATGGGGAAAGGGCAAAGCCTTCCTAGGGCGAGGCTCAGAGAAATGAAAAGCCTTGTCTCCTGGTCCTAGTGTGAATGCTGACAGTGTGTGTGGAAAACTCCACCACAACTTTCTTTCCTCCAACAGTCCAGCCTGAAGAGTGCTCCCAATAGATACTGTGCCTACCAAGATTGCTGAAGCTTGTATCTCTCCTTGAACCAGCTGCACACCATAAATTCTGTTTCCGGTTCATCCGTGTGTAATAATTCTTCCTCCTTGTTCAAGTGTACACAATAAACCCTCTGGTTCAACTGTATATAATAAACATGCTGAGCTTCCTGGGGGCTGTGGCTTCATCATCAGAGAGCCCAGTTCAGCCGACTCCAGCTATTTCTGTAACCATGTATCTGTCTGTGTGTACACTAGCTCAAGACCCAAACAGGGCCAAGTCACTGGAAGGCATACAAGGACACAGCAACTATCTTAATCATTTTATATGCATGGTCGTAGAGTGTTAAGTCCCACCACTGTTCACGTGGGCTTTCAAAGGCTTTATTTAGCAAAGGATAATTATTTAAGTATCTTCCCAGTACCTGGCGTTTTCTATTTCTATGAATTTGACTATTCACAATACCTCTTGATACTAAAATCATACAGTTTATCTCTTTTTGTGACTGGATTATTTCACTTAGCCTAAACCTCAAAGTGCCTCTATGTTTTAGCATGTGTTGGAATGTCCTTCCTATCTAAGGTTTGACAATATCCTTTGACGTGCATACACCTACAACTATTTGTTTATTCTATTCATCACTGGATATATGGGCTGTTCCTACTCTATAGTTCCTATGAACAACATTGCTATGAAAATATTAGCATTTCTCTGAAAGTCAGTGTGCACGTCTTTTGGTATATCCAGAACTATTATAGCTGGACTACACAGCAACTTGATTCTGAATTTTCTAAGGAATTTTAATACTGTCGACTATAGTGACACCACCATTTTACATTCCCAAAAGTGCACAGGGGTCCCAATTTTTCCATATCCTTGCCAAAACTCTGGTTCTTGAGAGCAGGCATGAATGTGAGGAGATAATTCATAGAAGTCCTGAAATGCATTTCCCTGATGATGAGTCATGTTAAGCATCTTCTCAAACATATACAGAATATTAGTCATTAAAAAGAAAGATGAAGCTTTTCACAGATAGGAAACACTAAAATACACCATTAAGTGAGAAAAGCAAAGTGAAGAACAGTTAACTAAGAGGCTTAGCAGGATTAATTTATGCACATATATATCTGCAACAATGATAACAAAAAAAGAGACCATGAATCTGAGAGAATATGGAAGGGGTTGGAGGGAGAGGACATGGGAAAAGCTGGAGGGGGAAAAGGGAAGGGTTAACAATATTATTATACTTTAATTAAAATTGTAAAATTACTAGGGGAAAAAAAGGTTAAAAAAAAAAAAGCCAGGAGGAAGCTGGGTTTGGTGGGCACACACCTTTAATTCCAGCTTTTGGGAGGCAGACGCAGGACTCTGTGACATTCAAGGCAAGCCTGGTCTACAAAGAAAACCCAGGACAGCCAGGGCTCTGTTACACAGAGAAACCCTGTCTTGAAAAATGAAACCAAAAGAAAATATAAATTAAGAATAAATAATAAAAATAAAAACAGGAGGTAAGAAATAAACATCCCATATATATGTTTATGTAAGTTAAGATATTTCCAGAAGATTACAGAAGAAACCAGTACTATGGGTTGGCTATAGGAAAGGACACTGGATATCAAGAAATAGATAAATAGATGCTTTCCACTAGGCATCTTTTAAAAATATAGAACATGTGAATCTAGGCATTGCTCTTTAAAACAAACTTGCTACGCTTAGTGGTTCATTAACACATGTAATCTATAGTCCTAACACTTAAGAAACTGAAGCAGAAGCTGGCCTGGTGGTGTGGGTCCAGGAGAACTGGTGGGCTGATCACCTCAGCTACCACGCAGGCCCAGACCCTCAAACCAGACCAATGACTCATTGCAATGGACATTTGCAAGTAAAACTGTTTGGGCAAATAGGTATACATACTGTGGGGCACGCTGTGACACATCCCACCTTCTATGGCAAGATTTTTTTTTAAATTTTATTAATTTATTCATATTACATCTCAATGGTTATCCCATCCCTTGTATCCTCCCATTCTTCCCTCCCTCCCAGTTTCCCCCTACTCCCCTCCCCTATGACTGTGACTTAGGGGGACTTCCTCCCCCTGTATATGCTCATAGGGTATCAAGTCTCTTCTTGGTAGCCTGCTATCCTTCCTCTGAATGCCACCAGGTCTCCCCATCCAGGGGACATGGTCAAATATGAGGCACCAGAGTTCAGGTGAAAGTCAGACCCCACTCTCCACTCAACTGTGGAGAATATCCTGTCCATCGGGTAGGGGTTTGAAGTTTACTGCACGTATTGTCCTTGGTTGGTGCCATAGTTTGAGCAGGACCCCTGGGCCCAGATCTTCCCATCATAGTGTTCTTCTTGTAGGTTTCTAGGACCCTCTGGATCCTTCTATTTTTCCATTCTCCCATGCTTCTCTCACCTAGAGTCCCCATAGGATGTCCTCAATGGCAAGATTTTTAAATTATTATTATTATTAATTTTAATTTGAGGGAGAGGTTACAAGAGCAGAGAGATGGAAGGACTGGGAAATGACTGGGATTGAGGTACATGGTGTGAAATTAACAAAGAATCAATAAAATATTTATGAAAAAAAAGAAGAAGCTGAAGTCAGATGACTGCTATCAGTTTGAGGCCAAGATCCTGTCACAAACAATTTAAGTCAGACTCTGGAGACTAATAAAATTGGGAGTACTAAAGAGAGGGTAGTTGAGTTACTGACAGCCAGTAGACATGGGTAGAAAGGATGCACTTGTCTGTACTGGTCACACAACTGATCAAAGCCAAGTTATGAGGCAGGGCATGGGGGTGCACACCTTCCTTCCCAGTGCTCTGGAAGCACTGTGAGCTCAAGGGAGCCTAGTCTCCAGAGTGAATTCCAGGCCAGCCAGGGCTACACAGTGAGACCCTTCTCAAAGGGAAAAAAAAAAAATCAAACTAAATTATGCCGTGTACTGTGGCACATGCCTGTAACCCAAGCACTTAGGATGTGTAGGCAAAGTATTATGAGTTTAAGGTCAGTATCGACTACATAGTGAGTTTGAGGCCAGTCTGGACAACATAAGAATCTGCCTCAAAATATGCCTGCGCCCCCCCAATTATTTCAAAATACAAGTTCTTAAAATGAATTACAAATGGAATCTTGGAGGTAGAGAGATGGTTTAGCACTTCAGAGTGAGTGTTTGCTGTTCTTGCTTAAAACCTGAAGGCAGTACCCAGAGCTCACACAGAGTGCCTCACAACACAGGACCCAGCAGCATCTTCCTGCCTCTGTAGGCATCCACACATATGTGGCATTTATAAACACACATAAGGTTTTTGTTGGTTTGTTTGTTTGTTTTTAAAGAACATTAGGCTTCAATGGGTCAATACATCTATAATGCCGGCACTCTGGAGGCTGAGGCACTCCTGGGCTACTTAGGGATTTAATGCTAACCTGGGTTATACAATGAGACTGTCTCAGAACAATAAACAAAAAGAATGCTACAGGATTTGTTATACATTTTTACAAGCATAGGAAATCCATTTAACTAGGTTAGAGATGCACGGTGAGGAGTGAAAATGAAAAAGAATGGACTGGTGAAGGGCCAAAGTGTTAATGGAGTTGAAAGTAATAGCTAGGGTTTTAGACGTGGTCAGAAAGGAAGTACAAGCTACCGAAGGTTTTAGTGCATGTGAATAACATAGTGAGATGATTATCACAGGGCTTGAAATCTCAGTTCAATTTTCAAAAATTTGCTTCTTTTCTTCCTTTCAGATACTTTGAAAGGGGTTGATATAAGTCTAACAACACAGAGAGAAATAAAGTGCCTACGGCTAAAATGCTTGGATAGGATTAGCCCTCTGTCTTAGGGACTTGGGCAGAGCTTAGTCTTGGAATCAACATACAAAATTAGTTCAGCTTCATACATGTCTGACCCTCCACTTGGAAGACTTGCAAGGTCATTCTAAGTGTCAGCCTTAATTATTGATTCCTGAATTCTGGTCAAGGTAATACAGGAAATATTTAGGGGTTGGTGATAGGAGAAATGCTGGATTTTATCGCCATGGTTTGAGGAGCTTTGCTCAGGAAAGTATGTTTGCTGCAGTTGGGTTTCAGTGTTTAAAAGAATAAATTAAGCTTGGAGCTGAGGAGATGGCTCAGTGAGTAATGTTCCTGCCATAAAAACATAAGGATCTGAGTTCAGATTCCCAGCATCTGTGGAGAAGCAGGCACAGTGACATATATCTGTAACTGAGGCACTGTGGTGATGATCGGGGGTGGGTATGGAGGTGGGGAGGGGTGGGAGTAGGGAGGGATGGGGGTGGGGAGGGGTGGGAGTGGGGAGGGGTGGGAGTGGGGAGGGGTGGGAATCAGGGTGCTGAAGACAGGCATATGCTGGGTATTCATTGGCCAGCAAACCTAGTTGAATCATTGAGCTCTAGGTTCAATGACTGTTTCTAAAAATAAGGTGAGGCCAGACATGGTAGCGTACTCCTTTAATCCCAGCATTAAGGAGGCAGAGATAGGTGGATCTCTGTGAGATTGAGGCAAGCGTGGTCTATACAGAGAGTTCCAGTACAGCCAGGGCCACATACAGAGATCCAGTCTCAGAAAATCAAAAAGTAAAACAGAAACACAAGCAAACAAACAAAACCAACCCAATCAAACAAAGCCCATAAAAATAATGTGCAACCAAGAAAAATGCCTAATATCAACCTTTGGCTTCCAATCACACGTTTCCACATGTAGGCACACATGCATATACCCATATGAACACACACATTACACACTCGGGGGGGGGGGGGGAGTGACCTATTCTACTGTGGCATAAATTAATTCCCAGCCATCCCCTCTTTCTTTTGCCACCAGTTCATAAATAACAACTAGCACTCAAAGTGCCAGGGAGCTGCAGGAAAACAGATGGGCCTTTGAGCTGTGGTCCTGTACTCCATCACTGGTAGGCTGGTAGGAAAACAAGAACATAGCCTACCTTTCTAAGGAGTGAAGGAAGTTAGAGATGCTATTCCTCAGGCTCACATCTGCCACATGGAGAGCACCACACACAACCCCCAGCATGGTATCAGGACGCTCTGCCTAAAAAGAACAGAGGACAGATCAAAAGCATGGTCACATGACACCCTAGCCACTCAAATAGAACCAAGTTCAAATTTGTTACTAAAGAAACATCTTTATTTCTACACTGACTTTTGAGCCAAGCACAGTGGTACACACTTGTAATCCCAGCGCCTGGGAGGTGCAGCCAAGGAGAACACAGAGTTCCAAGGTCACCCTTGACTACTCAGTGAGGTGGAAGCCACATTTATTGTATGTATTTTATCTGCCTGCAAGTGCACTATGCATGTGCTGGGTGCCTCTGGAGGTCAGAGGGCAGCATCAGGTCCCCTGGATCTGGAAGTATAGGAGACTATGTGTGAGTCACCATGTGGATACTGAGATCTGAACTCGGGTTCTCAGGAAGAACACAAAGAGCTCTTAACAGCCAAGGCACCTTTCCAGCTCCCACGAGACCTGAAGAAACAGGAAGGAAGGACTGAGTGCACATAATGGACATAAGTGACTCTAGAGGACATACAGCCAACTGTTGTTCTGGTTCTAACTCTGTCATAAACCTACCTACCTACCCTCCCCCTCCCTCCCCTCTCCTTCCCCTCTTTCTTTCTTTATTGGTAGTGGACAAATGCATAAAATGTATCAGTAGTAAAAAAAAAATCTAAAATCCAATGAGAAACTGCACAGCTACAGGATGGCTATTCTAATTGTATAAAAGCTCACTAAGATGTATACACTTTGCTAGTTAACTATCATGCATGGTGATTTTTAACTGCAAGTTTTCTTTCTTTTTTGTTTTTAAGATTTGTTTATTTATTTTATGTACATCAGTGTTTTGTCTGTGTGAGGGTGTCAGAGCCCCTGGAATTGGAGTTGTAGACAGTTGTGAGCTGCCATGTGGGTGCTGGGAATTGAACCCAGGTCCTCTGGAAGAGCAGCCAGTGTTCTTAACTGCTGAGCCATCTCTCCAGCCCCAACAGCAAGTCTTTTTAAAATGACAAATTTATAAATATTTTTAAAAGAAACAACAAAAAATCCATATTACCTTAGAATTTGAAGAGGTTTTTTTTCCTCCCCCAGGGTTTTTTGTTTGTTTGTGTTTTTTGCTTTTTCGAGACAGGCTTTCTCTGTGAAGCCTTGGTTGTCCTGGAGTTGCTTTGTAGACCAGGCTGGCTTCAAACTCACAGAGATCTATGTGCCTCTGCCTCCATGAGTGCTAGGTCTACAGGCATGTGCCATAGCACCCAGCTAAATTTCAAAAGTTTAAAAATAATAATTTTTTTTCTGCTTTTTGTAAAAGTTTCACTAAGCAAATAAAAAACTAGCTCAAAAACAGACTTTTAAGAAAAAAAATGTGTTTAAGGTACAAAGATTTAGCAAGTGATAATTTATTTAAAAAACAAAACTGGGTGAGTTTGAGCCTGTTCTACAGAGCAAGTTACAGGACAGCCAGGGCTACACTAAGAAACCCTGTCTTAAGAAGAGGGAAAGCGCCTGCTGCCGACCTGAGTTCAATTCCCAAGACCCACAGAGTGAATGGAGAGAATTGACCCCCACAAGTCGTCCTCTGGCGGCCACATGCACTTGCATATACTTCATAAGACAATAAATAAACAAAATGTAATAAAAATGATTTTTTCAAAAAGAAAACAAAATGGTATATAGTCAACATGTTGACCTTTAGATGAATCTAACAATTTAACCAAAGTTATTTAAAAAAAAAAAAAAAAAAAGGAGCCAGCAGAATAACTCAGGAAGGTAAGGGCGCTTGCCTCTAGCCTGAGTTCAGTCCTTGAAATTCATATTGTAGGGAAAGAACTGACTCCCACAAGTTGTTCTCTGACCTCCACATACACTTGCCCCTCCCCCACAGAGACCAGGAAGTATGGGCCCAAGAACTCTCTTCTGACTTGTGAAGGGTAGATAAGTATTCTACCAAAATAAGCTATACTCCCAGCAGGGACAAGGACTTATAAAGTGCTAAAACCAATCTGAATCCTTGAGTTTTCCAGGTAATGAGGGGCCACTTACATTAGAATCAAATCTCATCTGATGACAAGAAGTGATGATAATACAAGCCTATAAGAACCCCGTCCCAAAGGCCATGTACGCGAGAGGAGAAATACACACCTGCACTTTTTCTGCAATCAATCTGTCCAGCCAGCCAGTGTCGATTCTATTCAGCTGAAAGCTTTCTGTCTCCAGCAGTTTGATGAGGTATTCTACTGTAGTTCGAAAGTCACCCCGAATAGACAGCTCCTTCAATGCCACCACCATATTTCTACAGGAAGAACAGAAGAAAAAAAAAAAAATCAACCGTTAACAGCAACAAATATTTTAGTGTTTCCCAATCATTGGAAAGAATTATTTCATTCTTTTGAGTCTTATCAGGAAAAGGACAGATAGTTCAAGAACAGATGAGGGTGTAGGTCTGCTCATTTTCACATACTCCAGATAGGACAGCTTCCAAGGAGTCAGAAAACAAAAAGTTTTGGTTGCTATTACCAGAAAAGCATCAGCAAATGGGAAACAATAAACCATAAAGGGCATAGACAGACCCACTCTCAGCTTTCACTTTTTGATTTTCATCTTGCTATTTATTTATTGCTAATTAGAACCAGGGCACTAATTTTCCACATCCTTACATCTTACTAATTTACGTATAATTTCCATGCAACAGAACATACTTGAAGGCTATAATTTAGTAAATTTTGACAAGGTTTCTCTGCACCTCCTCCAAAAAATAAATAAATAGCAACAGACTGGAGCTGGCTGACACAGCTGCATACTTCTGTAATGTTCTTCTTCCTTTCAAGACAGTTTCTCTGTGTAACAGAGAATGGGATGTGCGGAACTTGCTTGATAGTCCAGGATGGCCTCGAACACACAGATCTGGCTGCCTCTGCCTCCCAGTGCTGGGATTAAAAGCGTTTGTCACCACGCCTGTAATCCCCTTCTATAACCCCAATGTCACCATACTTTCTCACTGCACTATACTTTAATACTTATCTTTTTTCCTCTGGATTATATAGTACCATGAGGACACAGACTCTATTTGGTCTTTACTGTACTTCAGGCCCAGCATAACAGTTTCTGTCGAGTGTAGTAAATTTATCAATGACTGGAGAAAAGGAAGAATAAACCAAAAAGAACCAAGAAGAAAGTGCTGTGTTCAAGAAGCAGTGTTGGAACAGAGGGTTTGAAGACAGTGAGAGAGGCAAATCCCTCTTTCAGGAAACATTTCCTGAATGTGATAGAAAAAGGATGTGTGAACTATATGCTTCTAGTTCAGGAGATATAGTAGTAACAACATAGATATGTTTCTGTTTTATGGTATTTACGTTAACAGAAATGGTGTTGAATATGTGGCTTATGACTATTACAGAGAATAAGATCTAAAGGGCAAGCAAAGAGTACAGATTACAAGCAACAAAGAAAGTTCTGAGCTCAAAGAACTTTTGGCACAGTATCAGGAAGCACATATATTGCAGAGACTATTTCAATATGCTAAAAGGTGACCTCGTTTGCTTTCTTCTATAGAGAAATATACAGAGCAGATCAGAAATAAGACGTGAGAATTCTGACCAAGACTTTGGACATATCCTGTAGAATAAATAAATACAGTAGTATACTTAATCAAAACTGAAACAAAAATGCCAATAGAAGCCAGCCTGGGAACATAAATGAGACAGGGAAAGTGATGGAGGACTGTCTAAAACATTCAGTTCATGCCCCAGTTAAAAGGAGCAAGCAAAAAAACAAAAACAAAAGAACTTCAACTATAGGCCAACAAGCTGACTTAACAGGTTAAGGCACCCACTGCCAAGCCTGACTACCAAAGTTCAGTTCTCATGTGGTAGAAGAACTGACTCCTACAGGCTGTACACACACACACACACACACACACACACACACACACACACACACACACTACAATGGCTTACTAAAACAGTATAAGGCAATAAAAAGCAATTTTATACATTTTCTTTTTCTGGTAGGACTATAATTTTGAAATTTTTCACGTACAGTTTTGAATAAATATCAGAAGTATAAAGTACAAAACAAAAATAATGAGATGGCTGGGTGTGGCAGTGCACGCCTTTAATCCCAGCACTTGGGAGGCAGAGGTAGGTGGATCTCTGTGAGTTCGAGGCCAGCCTGGTCTACAAAGTGAGTCCAGGACAGCTAAGACTACACAGAGAAACTCTGTATCAAAAAACCAAAAGAGAGGTCCTCACTTTGGGAAACATTGTTACAAACTTAAAAACTAGACTGGACAGACAGCCCAGCAGTTAAGAACCCTAGATGCTCTTGCAAAGGACCAGAGTTCAGTTTTCAGCACCTACATAGTGGCTCACAACAATTTGTAACTCCAGTTCCAGGGGATGTGACCCCCTCTTCTGACCTCTGTAGACACCACCGTGCATGGCTCACATATATACATGCAGGGAAAACATTCACACAGCTAAAAAATAACCTAACAATAACAACAAAACTTGTTTTGTTAAGAACATTAACAAATACTAAGGGAATACCCACTCTGTGTACAATTCAAAGGTGAAGGGAATACTGTGAAATCTGTGGCATGGGCAGCACATCATTAAAGCTTTAAGTGAAAGAGAAAGAGCAGGTTGGAAGTAGCTCAATGGCAAGGTACGCATAAGATCCTAGGTTCAATCTCTTAACAGCACAGAGAAAAGCAGAAGGGAGGGAGGGAGGGAGGGAGGGAAAGACAGGAAGAGAGATAAGAAGGTAGCAAGGGAAGGGGGGGAGAGACAAAAAAAGGCAGATGAACTAATTTTCAATCTGGGACAGATATTTTAAAACATATACTAATCAAAGTCCCATACTTCCTAAAGCCCTGTTTTTTTTTTTAATATGAAAGAAAAACTGATAATTTGATATTTATTATTAACAGAATATTAATATTTAATATGTCATTTATATCTGTGTAAACTGTTGCATGCTTTAAAGTATAAAAAAGTCTCATATGTAATTTTTATAATTATTTAATTCTCTTTTCATATATCAAGTAAGATTTTATTTTAACAGTAAATATCTAAAAATGCTAGGATGGCATACTTTAAAAGATTATCACCAGATTAAAAAAATGGTAAGACTGTGAGGTAGTTCAAATATCAAAGACCTTGATTCCACAAGGCACACATATAGCAAAGCAGTACATGGTACATTATATGCACACACATATAAATTTTAACTGTTGAATTAGAAATTTTAATGACTATGAGTTGCTCACAGCTATATAGTGAGGCTCTGGGTGAACGCACAGTACCTAAGAAGCATTTTATTTTATTCTAATGACAGAGACCTTTATCTATAACTTATCTGATACCAAAATCATGGTCAAGAATGTACCTCTCTGAGCAATATTACCATTTCTATAGAAACAAAAATAAAACCAACATTAAAGCAAGTTACTTCCCTTTCAAGAAAGAAAGAAGAAAAAAAACCTTGCAAAGACTCACAAGAAGCAAAAAACATCTGCCAAGTACCACATAATGGAACACAACATGAATTCAAGTACAACCTAAGAAATATTTCTTCAAGCAAGTTCTTCACAGCAGCATTTTCACACACATAAAGGATACTCATAGCTTCACCAAGGATTAGCCCAATTTTATGAAGCAAAATGCAATCAAATGCTATTATACTCACGAAATTGCTTCTTCTCTGTTTTCTCCCCAGGAAAAGCAATGACCGAACTGAGAGTCGGCAAATTCATGAAGTCCCCCAGCAGCGGCAACACTGAAATAACCCCAAACATTCTTATTGCTGCGGAAATTAAGTTCCTGAACTGTTCCAGAGCTGGGCTTAAATCCCTGTTAGAGAATGAAGAACAAGCGAGATTACGTTGCACTTCCAAGGAAAAGGACATTGATATTCACTGTTCAGGCTCTGGGTTGATCAAACACAGGTGACTAGGAAACCATACAAGCCACGGCCCAGTGCTATAGTGCCATCGATGCTTCCTGACTGATTTGAGTGAAATTAAATGGCCAGTACAGCAACCATCGTGTATCTGCTCTCAGAATCTTCTGTAAACTTCCCTCTCAAAAACAAGTTCGAGACTTTTCAAAAAAGCATGTCCTCAGACACTTCTCTTAACATTAAGCCTATTGAGTGAAGGGTTACCTCATCGGGGTTTTCACTGGTGATCCGAGCGGCAATTACGTGGCCCCTTGGGCAAGGAACGTGAGCAGAATTTTCAAAATCAATGGGAGCATCACCCCAAGGAGAGACCCCATACATCATACGGATATCCTTGATCCTAAATAGAGGGATCCCCATGGCAATCTGAAAGGTAATAAAGGACACGTCATTTTCCACAGTGCCTTTTCTTAACACATGGAAGTTATCAAAATACCTAAGAGTCTTTGAATATTTAGGAGTTACCACTAAAACATTCTACCTTTGTAATCTTATTCTACAGTTATCTAAGTTACATAAAATAAAATACGGTACTAAGGGTTATTTGCTACGATCATTTCCTTTTCCTAAAATGTCCCCCAAATTCCTAATGCAATATTTTCCTCTAGTGTTATTTCTCCATGAAGGGATGAGAATAAAATTATCTAAGATAATAGTCAGTCAAGAAGTTCAGATAGAGAAAAAAAAAATTAAAAAAAAAAAAAAGTTCAGATAGATAAAAAGCCTTAATAACATTATAGTTGTCTCTCAAGCTTGCAAACCACTGGAAAAAGTAAATGAACCTTTAGACATTAACTTGGGGAGGGCCGGTGGCCATTCCTATAAGGGGAAGACAAGAAACAGTAACTGAGAAAGGATATGATCAACATATATAAAAATGTCATAATGAAATCTTGTTTGTTTGTTTGTTTGTTTGTTTGTTTTGAGACAGTCTTACTATGTAGCCCTGGCTGGCCTAGAATTTGCTATGCAGACTGGGCTGGTCTCAAACTCACAGAGATCTGCCTGGCTCTGCCTCTTGAGTGCTGAAATTGAAGGCATGTGCCTTTAAAGCCTGTTATTTTATAAAATTAATATATCCTAATAAGAGCCAGGGAGCAGGGACGATCAGATTGCCTAAGAAGGATGGACTAGCCCAGACTGGAAATATGGAAATAAATCATGTTTTTAAAAATGATTAATATATATAAAATTTTATCATTTTAAAAAATTATTTACCATAGTATTTGTTTCCCTGGGCTGAAAGACAATAGAATTAATGGCTACCACTTTATACATTATTTTAAAAATATGTGTGAATATCCTCATAGTTTCTTCAATAAATAGGACTTAAAACATAAATGGGAGCTATTACCAACATCATGAAAGTTACTATAATTAAATAAAGCAGATCGGCTTTTTTAAATTTATTAATTAAAAAAAACTATGTGTATAACTGTTTTGCCTAAACATGTCTATGCATGATATGCAGTGACAGCAAAGACCAAAAGAAAGCATCATCCCCTGAAACAGGTATTACAGAGAGTTGTTCACCAGCATGTGGGTATTGGGAACCAAATCTGGGTCCTCTGGAAGCACAGCCAGTACTTTCAACCAAAGGGCCATCTCTCTAACGCCAAAGCAGCAGTTTCTTCTCAGTTTATTGACTGTGTATATCTAGAAGATGCTGCACTATTTTTTAATGTTTGAACAACCTCAGAAAACTAACCCATATTTATGAGGAATGAAGAGAAGTGAGGCTCTGCCTTATTTGTGCTTTTCTCTCATCAGTGTTCACGCATCTCTGACATTGCTAAATCCTCTAAGCTCTAACCAGGTCAGGGACACTCACCTGGAGTTGTGCTGCAGGAAGATTGACATCAGCCACCATCTCTGTACAAGGATGTTCAACCTGTAGCCGAGGGTTCAGCTCCAAAAAGTAGAAGCTGCCATCCTGGCTGTATAAGTACTCCACGGTTCCAGCGCTCACATAACCAACCATTTTGGCAAGTTTCACCGCACACTTAAAGAAAGATAAGAAACCGAGTCTATTGCTTGTCCAGTCACTGCACCACTGTAACTACGTACAGATGTCACCTACCCAGTGCTTGTGTATGCAACCTAAAATTCTGAGTCACATTCAAGAAAGTCAGACCCTTCTCATTATTATATAATTGCCTGAGACATGGATGACAAACTGTGAAAAAGTGGAAGAAAAGAGTGTTTTCACATCAGATCACAAGCAACCTCCCATGAGACAAAAGGGCAGAGAGGCAGAACAAAGATGGTAGCAAACTCTTCGTTGTCCCCTAGTTTCCAGTATTCCCAGTATGTTCATGTTCTTAGATACACTGCTATCAGCTAGAGACTGGGATTTCTAATCTCTCATGTAGCTAGTGACTAATCTCTTATAAGCACTATGTTTCCACCAACAGGATTCAGACACTGGTAGGTGAGGTGTATGACATACAAATCAGACTTCAACCATGTAGATGAGAACACAGTTAAGAATGGAAAATCAAAATATAAAGAACTTGAATCTGAAGATGGTCTCATGCAATTAGAACTGTCCCATATGCCCTATAAAATTCACCTCAAACTATGATGAAAAAGAAATTTTTCTCTTCTTATGGTCACTGTACTTTTTGGATCTTTTAATTATAGAATTTAACCTGTATCCTAACCATAATGGTCATTCAAACTGCAGATGGAATGGTGCTATTTTAAAAATTAAAATATGTGATGCTAGTTTAGCAATAAGGTAGAGGTTAACAAGGAAACACACGGCAGCTGGGAAAGCTGGGAAGTAAGCTCCTTGTTATATATAGAATGACACATTTAGTAGATCAGTTCCTATAAAATGGAATCCTTGCTGCATTATTAACTAAGTCTGAAAAAAAAAATGGTAAGGACCAAGGCTGTAGCTTAGTGGACAGAGTACTAGCCTAGCATGCATAAAGCTCTGGGTTCGATCCCTAGCACCCCAAAGGCCAGGACAGACTCAATTCAGGTGTCTTTCCCGCCTCCCCCCCATCCTTGGTTTTTTGAAACAAGGTTTCTCTGTGTAACAGCCCTGGCTGTCCTGGACTCCATCTGTAGACCAGGCTGGCCCGGAACTCACAGTGATCTGCCTGCCTCTGCCTCCCGAGTGCTGGGATTAAAGGCGTGCGCCACCACACTTGGCTTCAATTCAGGTGTCTTATAGGACAAAGGAATTAACTTCCTAGGAGCAGAACCAGGGACAGCCATGTCTAACTGAGAAAGGACTCTCCTATTATAACAGAGGCAGCACAACTCCTGCACAGAATGATTTGTTAGTTGCTGTGAGCCAATGATTGCTATATATTGTGCACTTTTCTATATAGGAATTCTCCTGCTTTCATTCTACCATTGTATAATAGGTATACAATAAGAAGAGACAATGAAAGACCCTTAGATCACTGGTCCATGAACCTCACCTACAGATCTTCAATAACCTAGAGACCCTTAATGTGATGTGCATATCTTGCAAAGCTAGGTGACTGTGTTGACTTCAGTCTGTCTTCTTTAGAGAAAAACCACGGGTATTCTCAGCTTGAACAAACAGGAAATGGATAGCCAAGAACAGACTGAGGCATAGGTTATTCCAGGCCCTCCAACACTTTTCTTTATCATTTTAGAGAGGAATTTCTCAATTTTCAACTGGCACATTGTTGGAAGGACCCTGCTGTTTGAGGTTGCAGTTCTCCTAGTCCAGTAGTCACTCTGAGCTTGTCATTAGATGGAGGACCCCCACTCCCCAGCAGGGCCTCCTACTCTCACTGCCTGATTTCATCTGGAGAGTGTCTTTAGGCATAGATACCTCTAACCACATTTAATATGTGGCCTTTAACATAGTTCCCTGCTAGCTCTTCCCTCCCTGCAGCTATAGGATAATTAGGTACTATGTTCCTGTTCATATGATAGGACTATGCTGCCAAATGCAAATCAAGCATCATTAGAGCGCCTAATTTCAACCAATTATGTACACCTATTTTGGAAGCCCCCCAAGGACTCCTTTATTTATTCCCAAATAAAGTAGTACTAGCTCCCTGAAGTAGTTCCCAGAGTGGTCCTTCTCCACCCAGCTCACAGCCTTCGGAGCCCGGTGCTTCACCTTCTGCTCCTCCTGTCTTCATGGGCTACTGCCCAACAGCTACCCAGGGAAGAGGAGACCCACAGCACATGGCCAGCCAGCTAGTGACTCTAAGGCTGGACAATTCTTTTGCTGAGTTGTGATGAAACTGTATGCAGAGGAACATGAAAAGTGTTGTGCATGGTCTACCGTGGCAACAATTTGGGAATTTTGGTTTCTTTAAGAAGCACAGAAACATTATAAGAATGTTTTTGTTTTAATCCTAGGTGCAGGATATGGGGCTGCTTCATGGCAGCTGACTATAATTTGCCTTGTGAGCTAGCAGAGACATGGTCTTGCCTAATGCAGATAGTTTCTGTGAATGTGTAGCATTTGGATTCTGGGAACTTTTCAGAGGGTATATGAATGCTAGGGCCCTAAGAGGTGGAGTTGGTGGTTGTTCGTAGGCATGGTTTGTTAAGTCATGCACAAAGAAAAAACAAGAAGAAATTAGATATCCTGATGGCAAAGCTCAAACTTGCCCCAAGGAACTTAACACAGCAGAAAGCAGTCTAACCATAATGACGCCCCTTTTTGACCCCTGACTTTATTCGGGGATCTCTTTCCTTTCCTCTCTATGCTTTTTTCTCTCTTATATAGTGTTAGGGGGTTGAAAGGCTAGAAGAAAAGGGGTGGAGAAGGGTAGAAGAAGAACCCACAAAGTAGCAAAAACCAGCTACACCTTATACATCGTGTACATCTTGCCCTCTACCTGCCCCTCCAACCCAGCTACAATTGGAACATAATCTTGGAGTTTGCTTTATTATAGAAATCCTGACACCACATAGGAGCAAAGGCTGGCAAACCCTTTGGTGAAGGACCAAGTAGTAACTATTTTCAACTTTGTGAGCCATACTCTCTGTCATAGCTACTCCACTCTCTCACTGTAGCAATAAAATAGTCAAATATATAAGTTATTGAGCATAGCTGTGTTCCACTAAAATGTTATTTACAAAAGCAAATAGCAGGCTAGATTTGGCCTATCAGCTACAGTTTGCTAAGCCCCATCTTAGGGAAGAAAAAAACCAAGGCCTCTTGTACAAGCTTATATCTGAACTAGGATGAAGAGATCATTAGAAATTTACACCTCATTTAAACCACTATATTTGAGATGCTTCTATGATAGCAGATGAGGAGTGAAAGTACGAAATAGAAAATATCTTCTAAGACAAAATATAGCTTCATTAGTTTAAAACTCAGAATGACAGAAAATGAATCATTAATGACACAAAAAGCATGTTCACATCCCTAAGCTACGGCTATTTCCAAGGCACTCTTCGTGACAAAGAAAGCCCTCGTTATACAAAAGTGTGAGACAACTAAGCTCACAGATACCTAGAGGGCTTTGTAAGAAGTCAATGAACTTGAACAAATTTCCTGAAAATAACTTCTTTTTAGACAAAACCTCACTATATAGCACAGGCTAGCCTAGAATTCCCCATCTTCCAACCTCAGCCTCCTGGAAAGGGTTAAAACTCTAAGTGTGTCACCATACTTAACAGAACATTTGATGTTAATCAATCCAGCAAACTATAAGCCACTTGCTCTTCATAAATTTGTTAAAAATCTCAACACGTTTCTCTTATTTATCTTATTCAAAATAAAATGTTGTCTTTTCTATTTATTTACTTATTTGGTTTTTCAAGACAAGGTTTCTCTGTGTAGCCTTGGCTGTCTTGGAACTCACTCTGTAGACCAGGCTGGCCTGGAACTCAGAGAGATCCACCTGACTTTGCCTCCAAGTACCTCCTGACTCTTTTTGGTAAGTTTCTTGAAAATTTTCCTAAAAGAACAAAAACAACATAAGATGTTTCTCCAAGAAACAGAAGAAAAATCTTATTCATTATCTAGAATCATTGCTTATACTTCTTCCATTCCCATAGTAGTGTATGAGCTGAGTGAGTAGTGTCTGTGTGGGAAAACAGCAACAAAAGCCTTTAATAGGCATACCTGTTCCATGTGTTCAAATACTGCTGGGGTAGCAATTGCAGCAGGAGCTTCTTCAATGATCTTCTGGTGCCTACGCTGTACAGAGCAGTCACGGCCAAACAAAGAAATGGCATTGCCATACTGATCTGCTAGAATCTGGACCTCCAGATGACGAGATTGCTTCGCTAGTCTCATTACAAATATAGGTGATCCAGGGACTTCAGCTTGAACCTGCATTGGAAAAGGAAACAAGAGTCTTAAGTAGTAAGGATTTTTTTTCTATATTAAAAAGTTGCTTTGATTTCAATAAGCAGATGCCTAAAAGTGTCAGGGACCAGGTGAACAGTGGGAATACAGAACGGAAGAAGTATAGTCCATGCCTTTGTCTAGTTTTAACGTGCTGCATTCTTAGTTATATCACCAGTATTAATTAATGGATACAAAAACAAAACATCCAGTATGTTAAAAGGGCAAACAAAATACTTGAAAACACACACATAAACAAATCCCACAACAGGGCAAACTATCGCCATCTACTCAAGACAGTCACATATAGACTTTGCTCCTAATTAGATGCTTTCCTAATTTACATCACAATTGATAAGGCTGAAGTCAAAAGTCTTCCATCTTGAGTTGTGAGACGCACATCAGTAGGCACAGAAATCTTAAATTACCAATTAATTTTTGTTAGCACTTCAAAACTATCTCAATGTTTTCTGGCTTCTCAGGTGTCTACTAAGATTTCAACTGTTACTCACCCTTCTTCTTCCTCCTCTTCCTTTTTCTTTTTTTCCCCCAGGATCTCACTGTGTAGCCCTGGCTGGCCTAGAACGCACCAAGATCCACCTGATTCTGTGTCCCCACTACAGGGATTAAAGCTGTGTGCCACCATGCCTGACTCAATTGTTAATCTGTTAATCTTCTTAACCTTTTGCAAGTAATCTTTTTGCTCCAACAGCTTTCAAACTGTATGTATGTGGCTCTGTCTTTCTTTTTTTCTTTATGTGTGTGTGTGTGTGTGTGTGTGTGTGTGTGTGTGTATGTGTGTCTGTGTGTCTGTGTGTGCGCGCGCGCCTGTCTGTCTGTCTGTCTGTCGGGGGAGGCAGGTGGCAGATTTACTCATAAGCTTAGATGTGACGCTTGTATGATTTTCCTTGTATTTACCATGCTTGAGACTCAAAGGGTTTTGGTTTTTTGTTTTGTTTTATTTTGAATTAGTGCTTGGCAGCTTTAATTAGTTTGAATAAATTCTTGGACATTATCTCTTCAAACACAGCCTTCTGCCCCATTATTTCTTCAAATATTGTTTGCATCATTCTCTTCCTCATACTGTGTCTTAAAGTGTATGACCCTAGAGAACACCATTATACCCCACATCTTTATACTTAGCTTTTCTACTTTAGTTTGTTATCTACGTAAGTTACTTTAAAATTTGGTGGCTTGCTGAATGTGTCAACCTTTAACTTCCTCAGCATGCTCAGCTGCACAGTTCTTCTGCTTCTTGCAAGCATATGAATAGCATCTGGTGGCTCAGTAAGCTCTTCCACAAGTCTGGTTTGTGCTGACTGCTGGCTGTTAAGTGGAGACCGCCTCAACCGGAATGTACTCATTTCTGTTAGATGTAGGTCTCTCATCCTCCAATGGGCTCTTCAGTGTGGTACACAGCACAGACTAAGCCTCTTCAGTACAGTGTTCTTACAGAGTGGGGGTGGAAGCTGCATGTCCTCTTGAAGTCTAGGCTCCAATATATCTGTATCATTTTTAGCCACTTAACAGTGAGCTAAGCAAGCCACAAAAATGGCAACAATTCAGGGAGTGAGGAAAGATATGCCACCTCTCCACGGCAAGAATGGCACAGTCACATTGCAAAGGGTGTACATACAGGAATGGGAGGAGCTATTGTGGCCATCTCTGCAAACAACGTACTATGGTCCACCCTGTGGCCACAATAATTCACATACCTCCCACATGCAAGGTAGACTCACCCCCTCCCAAGACCCCCAAAGTTTCATCCAATCATGTCATCAGGCGTGACCTCCACTGCTCTCATGACTCATGTCCAGAAACAAAAGAGTTCCCTTCGGTGCAGCTCCTCAGTCCCATTCTCTTCATCCAAAGACCTGAGAACTAAAAAGACAAGTTATCTGCTCCAAACCCCAACACTTAATGATGAGACCGGGAGAGAGAACTGCAAAGGATATCCTTGTTCAAATGGGAAGGACTGGAGATACTCAGTAGTCTCTGGTTTCACGGCAGTCTTGAAATCCAAATGAGTGTGTGTTGATGGCCTCCTTTACCCAAAAAGCAGAAATGGATGTTTTGCTTGCATTTATGACTATGCACCACATGTGTGCCTGGTGCCTGAGAAGCCCAAATGGAGGCATCAGATACCCTGGGACTGGTTGTAAGCTACAATGTGAGTGCAGGGAATCAAAGCTGAGTCTTCTGGAAAAGTCCATGCTCTTAAGCCCTGAGCCATTCTCCAGCCCCTTTTACTATTGAGACAATGTCTTGTACAGCTAGGCTGGCTTCAAACTCAGCAGTATGTGTACAGCCAGGTATAGTTTATGTGATGCTGGGAGTCAAACCCAGGGCCTCATGTATGCTAAAGCAAGCATGCTACTGAGATACACTCACAACCCCTCATCTGTTATAGTGATATTCAGTATTAATAGAGACTTTCAATATTTTGAGATCTTCTTAATCCGATTCATAACTCTATGAATTACATTATCTTTTAAGTTTTAAAAATTACTGTAATTTAAGTACATGTACATCTGTGTGAGGGTATGTGCACAACAGTCCAAGTGCCTCTAGAGGGCAGACAAAGGCATCAAATGTCTTTGAGCTAGAATTACAGGCAGTTGTGAGTCACCAAATAGTGCTGGAAATGGAGCTCTGGTACTCTACAAGTGCAGTAAGCTGTAAACAGCCAAGCCAAGTCATCTTTCCCGCTTTGAACTGTGTTATCTTTTAAGTTATCTCAGATAATGGTTTTTGCCAGCTGTTCCACTATTACAGAACATGGATAAATACTTTCTTCAGATTCCATCAACAATACTTTACTACTTTCTAGACTCATTAGCAGTGTGCTCACCATTCCTACAATGTCGTTAATATCCTTCTGGGCATAATTAATCTGTAAGCTAATTCTAAAGGTAGTGTCACATGTTTTTCATGATGTTTGCTATCATGTCAGCTATGCATTGACAAGAGTTTCCCCTTACTGTGTGTGTTTGTTTGGCATTGCTAGAGATTGAATCTGGGGCCTAATGTATGCTAGGCAAGCATTCTATTACTGCTGTAGCAACAAACTTAAAAACAAAACACTACAACAGCAACAACAAAAACTAGTGACTTGGGAAAGTATGCTGAGCTAGACGTAGCTGGTAAACTTGTCTCTTGTGCACTGTTGTTATCTAGAAGCTCAACTAGGGTTTGAAAGTCTCATAAAGTCTCACTGACTTATTCAAACGTGGTGCTAACAGCCTAAGCTGAAAGGATTCTTCTCTGCTTCACATGGTCTCTCTTTCCCTAGTAGGGTAGGATGGACTCTTCATATGGCAGTTGAGGGCTCATTCCAATAAGGTAAGGTATAAACTACACAACTACTTGAAAAGTAAGCTTCAGAATTTACACACCATTTCTGCTGCCTTCTGTTGGTCAAAATAAATCAAAAGGACAGTTGGAATCCAGAGGGTGAGAAAGAGGATTTCTCCTGTTCGTAATAGGAGACAAGATCCCGTGCTGTACAGTAAAAGGTATAAAGAGACAGGAGTTCTCATGGTCAGCTTTGCAACCAATGCACTGGGTTTTTTGTTTGTTTGTTTGTTTTTTTAGGTTTTGTGTGTGTGTGTGTGTGTGTGTGTGTGTGTGTGTGTGTGTGTGTGT
>OU015746.1:35862661-35889500 GCA_907169655.1 Acomys percivali
TAATAATAATAATAATAATAATAATAATAATAATAATAATAATAATAATAATAATAATAATAATAAATTTATTGAGTTTACAACTTAAGAGACAGAAGTCTTAGGGGGCAGAAAAACAAACTCTTTTAATCTTTTAATCTTATAAACTGTACTTCTCCCTCAATTCCTACTTCCTGTAACTACAAGCAATAGCAATATTCTAGAGTATATTCTCTAATAATTAAGGACACTGTCCTCAATCTGCCAAGCACTCCTTGTCCACTGGCCCACATAGACTCAACCAATTACTATTAGTAAACATTGGGAATTATTTCTCCCTAAGCAGCACAGCTATAGGTTGTTTACATTGTATTAAGTACTAGAGATTTAAAGGCACAGGAGAGTTGGCTGTGGCAGCTCACCCTGTACTCTCAGCCTTTGGAAGTTAGGCAGAAAGAATGCTAAGAATTCGAGGCCAGCAGGGGCCTGTCTCAACACAAGCAAATATATAGGCTGGGCTATAAACAAACTCTATAAGGGACTTGAGTATCTGCAGGTTTTGGCATCAGTAGAGGGACACGGGGCAGTCTTGCACAATCACTGAGGATGACTACACTCAAACCCATCCCATTAGTTCATGAATCATCCACCTTTGCAGCTTTTCTAGAAATCATGAGATGATATTATGAAATAGGGCTGGTGACATGGCTCAGCAGGTAAGGATGCTTGCCTTGAAGCATGATAACCAAGTTTCATCCCTAAAACCCACGTGGTTCCCACACAACATACTCTCTCTCTCCTTCTTCCCTGCTTCCCCTCTCTCCCTCCCTCTTCTCCCCCCTCCCTCTCACACACACACAGACACACACACACACACACATACACACTTTAAATTTTGAAATGGACTATTATCATCCTTCTTAACCTGTCAATTTTGCCTGCTCTCCTACAGTCTTAAGAGGATGGATCCCACTCTTCATGTTAATAACCAATTCTCCTATCTAAAATTTTTTCACAATTTTTAAATTTTTTAAAGTATTGTTTTAGGAATGGGTGTGGTATCACACGCCTTTAATCTCAGCACTCGGGAGGCAGAGGCAGGTGGATCTCTGTGAGTTTAAGGCTGGCCTGGTCTACAGAGTGAGTTCCAGGACAGGAGTGAGAGTAGAGTCATTCACAGAAACTAAATACTGGGCTGGAGAGATGGCTTAATGGTTAAAGAGCATTGGTTGCTCTTCCAGAGGATGTGGGTTCAATTTCTAGCACCCACATAACATTTCACTTCCAGGGGACCCAAGATCCTCTCCTACCCTCTCCAGGCACCAGGCATACAAGCAGTACATAGATATACATGAAATCAAAACACCCACATACGTAAGATAAAACAAAATAGAAACTAGATACTACAATGGACTTGAGATGGTAATTGCTGATACTGGATAACAGGTCGATGAGAAAGGTTCATTGACACTATTTTTTATAAGCTTCATGTTTAAAACTTAACTGTCCAGTATGTATATGTACACACAGACACACACACACACACACACACACACATACAAGGATGAAGCCTGACGTCTGTTGATGAGAAACAAGGCTCTCCTGGCAAACACAACAGTGTACCTTGCATTTTAACAAGCCACATGTAATCTCCAGAGGAGCACTGGTGTCACACCATCACTGGCTGTTCTTTCTGCCGAGTATACTCTTTGTTTTCCCTTAATTCTCACAACTCTTCCCTACTCTTGGCAGGCAGGAGTTCTTTACAGAAGTGTCTTCTTCACCACCTTCTTAAACATTAGATCCCTCCTTTCTGTGTTCTCACAGAACCCTCTCGCATGTTGCTATTACAGTACTTATCTCACTACAGTGAAGCACTTGTTTCTTATGAGTCTTCATGTTTGTGGAGTGATTAAATAAATGACTAGTAGGCATACTGGTACAAATGGACTGGAGGGAAAAGAAATCTAATAAAATGGTTTATATTTAGTATCTAAGATCTCATCTTTATCAACTTCCTTTTACAGGTTTCAGATATCAGCATTTGCTTTTCAGCATTTGTGACATCTATTTCAACATAAGATGGCATAATGTTTTAATGATTAATTTTGATTTAATTTTTAAATTTGTTCACTTTAGAGCATAATAACTTTTACTTCTTAGGAATTGTTTTAATATCATTGTCAACATGAAGACAACATTTACAAATAAGCAAAAAGGATACTTTTTTCATATGTGTATCTTATGCCTTAAGATAATGGTTAAAAAGTATGTAAGAGAGACTGGGAGGTTTCTCAGAGGTCAAGAGCACTTGTTGCTCTTGCAGAGGACCCAGGTTCTGTTCCCAGCATCCACAAGAAAGCTAACAACTGTCTGTAACAACAGTTCCAGAAGATATGATGCCCTCTTCTGGCCTCTACAGGCCTGCACACACATGGTACAGCCACACATGCAGGTGAAATACCCACATACATAAAACATAAACAAATTAAAGGGGATGAGGTTGAAATAGGGGTGGCACATGCCTTTAATCCCAGAAGTTTGAAGGCAGGGACAGGCAGATCTCTCTGAGTTTAAGGCAAGCCTGGTCTATGTATTGAGTGCCAGACCTGCCAGAGCTGCATGGTGAGACTCTTGTCTCAAACAAACAAACAAACAAACAAACTACTGAAAACCCATTTGGGTCCTTAGATGTCTCTCCCTCAGTGGTCAGAGGAAAAAGGGAAATCTTTATTCTAAAATGCTCTCTAATTCCACATAAGTCATAATGGAAATGTCATTTTCTTCCGAACATTTTCAGATAGACACACTAAAGTATGTGGCCTAACAAATACTTAGCACTGGAAAAGTCATAAACCTCACAGCCCAGATACATGTGTTAAATTTCTACCTCCATACCTCACAACACAGGGACATGTATAGTTAGCTATAGCAGAGCCACTGTTGTGATTCTATTATTGACACATTTTTTTTATTATTATTATTACTGACAAATTTTAAAAGAACAATCTTTGCATAGGATTTCACTGGTAGTCTTGGGCTTGGGAATCTCCCTAGGGTAACATTCTCCTACTCACAGACAGGGCTACTCACTATTTTTCTTTTTTTCTTTTTCTTTTCTTTTCTTTTATTATTATATATACAGTGTTGTCTGCTTGTTTTACCTGCAGGCCAGAAGAGGGCACCAGGTTACATTATAGATGGTTGTGAGCTACCATGTGGTTGCTGGGAATTGACCTCAGGACCTCTGGAAGAACAGGCGGTGCTCTTAACCTCTGATCCATCTCTCCAGCCCAGCTACTCAGTGTTTTATACCTAAAGTGACATAAAGCTAGTAACTCACCTGCATTGGCTTTAAGGTCTTCAGGTGTAACCATGACAACAAACCGGATTGCACGTTCATTTCGAAACATCTCATAAGACCACCGACGGATCGATCGCATGCATTTCACCGCTGCAATACCATTGTTGGCAATAAGAACCTGGGAGGTAGGGATACGACATGGGACATGGAAGGAAAGGTAGCCAAGAAAGGCAAAGATAGAAAAACAAAGACAAAGTTTTACACATTTCCCTTTGTCTGAAAAAGAACTTCAAGCAAGAACTGTTGCTAGTCCAAGCTGCTGAGAAATGGCTCCTACAACATCAAGCAATACTTTAAAATATTTGCTAAGCAAATATTTCAACATGTGCTAGCTAGAACTAATTCCTTTCTAACTTTATTTCTTAAAAAATTTTAAATCATAATTTGTTTGTAAATTATTCTATCATAATTACCTATTACTAAGAGACACACTATTTACCCAATAAGAAAAGGGGAAAAGTTACACTGTGTGGTGTTATACAGTAATCCCTATTGTAATAAGACCTCTTGGCATCAATTGCTGTTCTCCAAAATGCTGAGCCCCAGTGCTTTAGAGTGAAGGAAACTGCTCAGCTTCAGGGTCACAAGAAAACCTGAAGAATCAAAGAATCCTGAGAAATTTCTGTAAATAGACCTTCTATCTCCTTATATAGATCTTACAATCATACTGCTGGAAATATCTCAGGATAATAGATACATAATCTACCTTTATTAAGAGAATATAAGGCACAGATGAAGCAATACTTTTAGAAGTAGGAATACTGATTCTTATAGTTGAATCTTTTTTTCCCCTTTTTTTTTATTATTTTATTCTTGTTACATCTCAATGGTTATCCCATCCCTTGTATCCTCCCATTCCTCCCTCCCTCCCATTTTCCCCTTACTCCCCTCCCCTATGACTGTGCCTGAGGGGGACTTCCTCCCCCTGTATATGCTCATAGGGTATTAGTTGAATCTTTTAATCACTATAAACTATTTCAAGCAAGATACCTCCCCCAGCTCTGACAAGTTTTGGATAACAATGACACCGAATTGCTTTTTTCTTTGGGGGGTGGGTTGCAGGGTGAGGACAAGTTTCATCTTATAAGCCAGGTTGGCCGCAAACCCTTGATCTCCCAATGTCCACTTCCCACATGCTTCAAACCACCTGACACCCCAGGTATTTCATGGAGCATATGTGCTCAAAACATCTCAACTATCTGAGAGAAGCCAGTAAGCCCTGAATCTACTAGACTGTTTAAGCTTCTCTTCGGACTCTCTCTCTGCTTCTCTAAATCCAGTGCTGTCCCATTTGTCTTCCCACTGGCACTATACAAGATTACCAATCACTCCTTACGCCCTCCCTGCCAGGCTGATGCAGCTCTGCCTGTAAAACCACAAGACCTAGTGATGGTAGCAGTGGTACAGGCCTTTAATCCCAGCAGATCTGCAAAGGCAAGCAGATCTCTGAGATGGAGGCCAGCCTGGTCTACAGAGTGAGTTCCAGGACAGCCAGGGCTATACAGAGAAACCCTGTCTCAGGGGAAAAAAAACAAAAAACAAAAAACAAAAAGCAAAAACCACAAGATCTTTCAGAAAGAACATTAGAAGCAGAGTTTCAATTCCCTATCAACTATGACAAGTTACCAGCATTAATATATATATTTATATATTATTTATATACAGAAATATATAACTATATCAGCAAACAGTAAAATTCTGTATTAGTAACATGCTAGGGAGATGGAAAGAACAGCACTACATTAAAAAGGCAAAGTCCCTAAAAACCTAAATACCATTTTGAACAAACAGAAACAACAAATCTAAGCATTAAATATAACATACTTTAGGCAAAATAGTTTAGTAAGTGTAACTTACCTTCTCAATCACTTTATTTCCCCCAAAACGTGTAACAAATTCTGCTGGAGAAGCCACAGTGAAATCCCGTTGTGAGTCTATTTTCTTTCTGTCTCGACCTTGTTTAACTAGGTGCAAGCCAGACATGCTGGATCTATACAGAGAAGCCAAAGGAAACGTTACATAGGATTTCTTCACAACACCCACATCTTCAGAAAACCTTCCTTTTCACTACACACTACCCTTCCCCAGGACTACATGCTGGCACTTTACAGCAAAGGAAACAATCCTCAGTGGATGTGATGGGTCAGGCCGGCCATGCCACCTGGAGTTCCAGGCCAATATGGGCTAAAGAGTGAGACTCTTGTCTCAAGAATATGAAAACAAGGGACTACAGAGGTGACTATGTGGCTAGGAATACTTACTGCTCTGACAGAGGACCAGAACTCAGCTCCCAGCACCTGGAAGGTGGCTACTCCCGTTCAGGGCATGGCACACCCTCTTCTGATCTCCACAGACACCACTACACATGTGTGCACAGACATACATTCACTCAAAACACTCATACACATAAAATAAATAAACCCAAGGAGGGGTGGAGATGCGCAGATTTAGTTCAGTTGTGGACCGAACAATCTAGTGGCACAAGGGACGCCCAAGTAAATTGAAGTGAGCTATAGCTACTTTACTGTTTTGTCTCCCTGGGCTTGCCTTACAAGAAAAGTGGCTTTGAAAGACCAATCAGCTTTTTAGTTTTCACTTTTTTGAGACAGGGTTTTGCTATGTAGACCAGGCTGGCATTAAACTAAGATCCACTTGCCTCTGTCTCACAAGTGCTGAGATTAAAGATGTGTACCACCACTCCCAGCTATTCATTTTTTAATTTTAAAAAATTATAGCAAGCTCTCTATTGTTTATCACATTAGAACACTTTTTTATTTTAATGGAAGTGTTACTCTATTCTAGAATTAAAAATAAAGCAAAATAGCTGGGCCCTGGTGGTGGAAGGCAAAGGCAGGCAGATCTCTGTGAGTTCGAGGCCAGCCTGGTCCATAGAGGAAGTTCCAGGACAGCCAAGGCTACACAGAGAAACCCTGTCTTGGGGAGGAAAAAAGAAAATAAAGCCAAGGAAAAAAATCTTTAAATTGTGTAACTTTTCTTTGACAATAAAAATCTTTATGCACATGTGTGTACAAACATGTAGAGAAATTTGTTGTTGTTGTTGTTGTTGTTTGAGACAGGGTTTCTCTGTGTAGCCTTGGCTGTCCTGGAATCACTTTGTAAACCAGGGTGTCCTTGAACTCAGTGATCTGCCTGCCTTCATCTCCCTGAGTGCAGGATTACAGGAGTGCGCCATCGCACCCAGTTTATATATATGGTTTATATATAATCTCAGTTACTTTCTACTTCTTTGAGTCTCAGTTTTGTTTAGTTTTCTCTCAAAAGATTGGAAGAGATTAAAAAGGAAATGGGGTTTTGTTCTAGTGAAAAACTTGAAAACTCAATGATTTTTTTAAAAGATTTTGTTTGTTTGTTTGTTTGTTTGTTTATTATGTATAGTGTTTTGGCTGCATGTAACACCTGCAGGCCAGAAAAAGGAACCAGATTTCATTGTAGATGGCTGTGAGCCATCATGTGCTTGCTGGGAATTGAACTCAGGACCTTTAGAAGAGCTGGCAGTGCTCTTAACCTCCAGCCCTCAATGATTTTTTTGAAATTTCTTCTTTTTTCATATAGGGTTTTTCTGTGTAGGCTGTCCTGGCCTGAAAACTTAGTGATTTTTAAATTTGTTGTTTTTTCATAATTCTGGTGAATTTTCAGGCAAAATAGAAATTAGAACACAAAACAAGGCAATAAGGAAAAAAGATCATGGTGTCACACACCTGTGATCCCAGCACTCGGGGAGGCAGAAGCAGGTAGATCTCTCTGAGTGCAAAGCCAGCCTGGTCTACAAAGGGAGTCTACGACAGCCAAGGTTACATGGAGAAACCCTGTCTGGAGGAGGAGGGCAGGGGGCAATGATAGGGCCTTTAATGACTGCTATCATTTTCAGTGTGTGTGTGTGTGTGTGTGTGTGTGTGTGTGTGTGTGTGTGTAGAGGTGAGTATGTGTACCATCATGCATATACAGAGGTCAAAAGACAACTTTGAAATTAGTTCTCTTCAACCCTTACATGGGAATCAAATTCAGCATGCCAAGCTTTCTCACTGATCCATCTCACTGACCATCATTTAGGCCTTTTATGTCAATCTTCTCCTAGAAGACACAGGCCTGAAGATGCTTGAATCTGTACAATGAAAGCTTTGCACATGTCCTCTTCTTAGGAAAAAGCTGGGAGTTTGGCATTCTCAACAGCTCCAGTCTGGCTACATTGCAAGACAACCTCATCAGGCACTTTTCTGGCCTAGAAACGTATCCTAAAATAGTGTTCAGCAAAACTTTTCAACAGGATGCTACGTACTACAAAGAGCTTTCCTCCTTTACAGTAGCTGAAGACACAATTTTTAAAATGCCAGCCAAATCCAGTGAGCAACTAGGTACTGACTGGGTTCCCTTTGTGGACTAGCAGCACCACAAGGACCAAAAAAGACGTCCTTTTTTTTTTTTTTTTTTTAAATGAGGCTACACGATCACATCATTGCACATATTTTTTATCCAAATTCTGCATGCAAAATAAGGAATATTCAGGGATAATTATCCCAGTTTTTACTCACTTCTTGAAAGAACAAAATTAGAGACTGGTAAGGGCTCTCTAGTGAAGAGCCTTTGTTGCTCTTGCAGAGAACCTGGGTTCAGCTTCCAGCACCTACAACCCCTGCCACTCCAGCTCCAGGGAGTCTAACACCGCCTTCTGACCTCTGTCGGCACCAGGCATGCACGTGGAACTCATGTTCATATGCAGGAAAAACATTCATACATACATAACAAATCATTTTCTTATAGATTAAAAATATCCAATCAATCTCTCCATAAATTCACGCTGGACTAGCTGTTGGTCGTTTACCATTTTTAAGGATATATGTTGCTCAACTAAATCACCTAAAACTTAGTTTTGAAGTATGTGATATTTCCTTTTTCAGCTGCACAACCCTCCATATCAAAAGGGCAAAGGATGGGAGATTTTTCTTCATATTTTGGCCTTGTAAACATAAACCACAGTCCCACCACCCCAAAACTCCCTCCGGCTGCTTCAAACACATGAGAACAAGGGACAGAATGCCTTGCTTATGTATTTGGCAGCTTTAGTCACACTGGATGACCTCAAACTACTAGTGTTTTATTTACTTTGTCCTTAGTGTTTTCCCGCCCATCTCTCTTTTTTGCATTTTCTCCTTACACATAGTTCTCACAAATAAGTTGGTTTTCTACAAGGACTCAGAGGAGAGGAGGAGAAATCTAAAATCTTGTCTGGCTAGAAACAGCAGCTCTACTTTAGCTGCAGCAGGTACGTTTCACCAACAGCCACTTTGTCCCTGGCTGTCAGGAACACCTGGCAGGGAGGGCCCTGGGTAAAAAGAAAGCAACACTTACCACAACAACAAAGACAAGAAAACAGAGGGGTCATGAAACAGAAGGCGAGGACTACACAGCCAAGGTAGGTAACTCCTGAGACCCAATGAAAACAAATAATCCTGATTATTCTGATCCGCAAGGGGAAAGGCACACAAGGGGGCGGGGAGCAGAAAGGAAATATGCCTTAACTAAGGAACTTTGAAAAGGTGAAATTTCAGGCCTAAGTAGTAAAATTCAAAGACTATTCACCAAAACCTGATCATAAAGCTTAGAAGTGGTACAAAACACATACACAGAGACATGGGTAGCCTTTCCAAAGAAAGGGGACCCAGATAATATTTTGAACAAAGAGTTCCAACTCATTTTAAGCAGGGAAGGAAAATCCAGGCTAAACAGACTTGTGGGACACATATCTCTTGAAAATTAAATTTGCCACAGATATATAAATAATCAATGGTGGAATGTTATCCAGCAGTATTTTCCTGACTTGGTTTTGATTAAGTAGATGCTCATGATACTGGACCATAGTGGTGAGAGAAAAGGCAAGCTACAGAACAGCCTCCTGAGCCGTCCTCAAGATGGCTACAATTCACTGGAACCATCCTGACTTGAATCTTGTGCCATAAGAGGAAAAGAAAAAAAATCTCACCAAAATGCCGAATAGTGACAGCCTAATAACCCTCCAGAGAAGTATACAAATCAGAAGTAGACAAATGACTGGAGTGCAGACAGAGGACACATGATCAGATACAAGATACCCAAGTAAGACAAACACGTCTTCATCTCTTTTGATTTTACTTATTTGAGAAAGGGTCTCTCCATGTAGTCCTGGCTGTCCTGGAGCTCACCATGTACCTGATGGCCTAGAACTCACATAGATTCACCTGCATGTGCCTTACCAGTGATGGGATTAAAGGTGTTCACAACCATGCCCAGTTTTCTTAATCTAGTATGCTGAGGTGACTATGGTTGAAAGAAAAGCCATCGGACTAGCGAGATGACTCAGAGGTTAAAAGCACTGTCTGTTCTTCCAAAGGTCCTGAGTTCAATTCCCAGCAACCACATGGTAGCTCACAACCATCTATAATGAGATCTGGAGACCTAGTACCCTCTTCTGGTGTGCAGGCACAGATGGAGGCAGAATACTGTATAATAAATAAATAAATAAATAAATAAATAAATAAATAAATAAAATCTTTAAGAAAGAAAGAAAGAAAGAAAGAAAGAAAGAAAGAAAGAAAGAAAGAAAGAAAGGCCATCTAGGCCTAACATGACCACCAGCCATAATAAAAAGAAAAAAGAAAAAAAAAATGCAAGTCCCTGGTTGTTCTCTGTAGCACTGCATCATTCCTTCTCTACTGTGTCAATGCTCAGTGAAGACAGCCAAGCGTACTATTCAAGGAGAATCAAAGTGGCATGGGAGCCCTTCTGTCATTGCACATCTTCATATGAAGATGTCTCAGAAAGGTTGTGTGGTGACACATGTCTTTAACCCCCAGTGGTCAGGAATCAAGAGACAGGCAGACTGCTGTATGAGGCTAGCCCGATCTATTAACAAGTTCTAAGCCAACGAGGGCTACAAAGTGTGACCCTACCCTGAAAAAAAGGAATGAAATACAAGAGCTCGGGTGTTAAAGGACTGGCCTCCACTACAGTGTTCAATGGTGAGCCTCTTAAGGCAGGGACTGACTGCATCATCAAGCTCGGCCTCATCACTGAGTTTTTCTACTCATTGATGGCATTACTGACAGGTGGCAGAAACTTGGAGATGATGAGGAATGGGCTGTTGGAAACATGTTCTTGAAGGCTGGATCTTGCCCAACATCCCATCCCTTCCTTTGTCTCTCTCCCGTTCACAGCTGTATGATCTGAGCAGCTCTGACCCATCAGCCCCTTCTGTTGTGATACTTTTTATTGCTCCGGCCTAATTAATAGAAACAACTAACAATAAACTGACACCCCCTAACACTGTGAACCACAATAAACTTTCTCTCTCTCTTTTTTGGGGGTGGGGTTGCAAGACAGGGTTTCTCTGTGTAGCCCTGGCTGTCCTGGACCTCAAGCTTATAAACCAGGCTGGCCTAGAACTCTGAGACTGGCCTACCTCTGCCTCCCGTGTGCTGAGATTAAAGGCGGGTGCCATCACCACCTGGCAACCTCTCTTCTCTTAAGCTGCTCTTCTCAAGTAGCTTGTCACAACAATAAAAGGCCAACACATGATACATATGTACATATATACATATGTATGTGTATATATTTATGTGTGTATACAAATGTAAATATGTGCATATGTATATGTGTATACATATATACATATATGTGTATAGGTGTGTGTGTGTGTATATGTTTAGCTTTAAAAGACACTGCCAAATAATTTTTATAAAGTGGTTTTATCAATCAATATTCCCACCAGTGGTGTGAGACATTTCCTTTGCTATACGTTTTTGCTGAAACTTAATACTGGCGGGGTTTTTTTGTTTTTTGTTTTTTTTAGGTTTTTCGAGATAGGGTTTCTCTGTCTGTATCTAACAGTCCTGGCTTTCCTGGGCTCACTTTTGTAGACCAGGCTGGCCTTGAACTCACAGTGATCCACCTGCCTCTGCCCCCCAAGTGCTGGGATTAAAGGCATGCACCACCACGGCCCGGCTAATACCGGTGTTTTAATGTTAGCCTTTGTGGTTGGTATAAAAGAATAACTCAGTCAAGTGTGACTGTACACACCTTTTAACTCAGGAGGAGGTAGAGGCAGGCAGTTCTAAATTTGAAGCTAGCCTTATCTACAGAGGGAGTTCCAGGACAGTCAGTGCTACCCAAAGACCCTACTTCAAAAGCTTTTTCAAAATTGAAAAAAATCAATTAATTAAAAGTCAAGTGTGCCAGGGATGGTGGTGCATGCCTTTAATCACTTGAGGGGCAGGGCTGGCTGTTGGAGGTTGATCTGATGTATTTTGATGCTAATTACTGCTTGCTGTCTCTGCCCCACTTGTACTCTATCTAAGAGCCTAACCTGTTTGACCAATAAAAGACCATCACATCTGGGCAGGGCAAATGGGATAGGTGTGACTAAGAGTCCAGGGCTTGGGGAGACAGAGAGAATCTTGGGAGGAGTCTGGTGGGAGAAGAGGAAGGAGAAGGCCGTGCCATCATGGGTTAGGTGGAGAAGCACATGGCCAGCTTGGATGGAGATTTGGCCCAGATGATAATTAGCAAGTATTTGGGATTATGAATGGGAGGTAGCTTGATAGAAATTATTAGAAGCAGATGGCATGTGACTGGGGTAGGTATCCCATACCTGCCCCACTATGGAAAGTAGTTTAGAGGATTAATATCTGCCCTGCCCCAGGTTAACTATGGCTATTTTATAATATAGCAGGTGTCTGTGTCTAGATTGGTTGCTAGCAGGTTAAAAAATACTGCTGTAATAATAATTATAGGCCTAATAATAAGCATTATTAGGCCATACTGGTAAATTAACTCCAAGAGCTGGCAGATTTCTGAGTTTGAGGCCAGCATGATCTACAAGGGAGATCCAGGACAGCCAGGGCTACACACAGAGACCCTGTCTCGAAAAATAGAAACTTTTAAAAAGTCACATCACATGCCCGTAATGTACCCCAATGCTAAAAGAGAAAGGAGGTGGGAAATTGAAGACATTGGGACTTGGTTGTCAGGTTCAAGAAGAGATCTTGTCTCAAATAAGGCAGAGTGACATAATGGGTTACTTTCTCTAGCTTGTAGACATGCACAGATGGTAGAATGCACCCTCAGATGCCCACATGCATACCACATACACACTCATGTATACATACACACAAATCACAATGAAAAATATGGAATAATAGTAAAACTATACTGTATCAAAACTTGAACGATTTAAGAAAATCTAGTGGATGGATATAGATATGGATAGACTTATGATAAAGCAAATATAGAAAAATGTTAGCAGTAGAATCTAGAAACTGAGCATATAAGTGCTCTCTGAAGAATCCTCTCACTTTGCTCAATGGCTTAATGTAATTACATTTGCTAAGTATGGCAATGCTAGACAAGTATATTAAAGCTATGTAAAATTAGTTAGCTGTAGGGGAAACAGTGAAGATACATAGGAATGTAACTTTTCTGTAAGTATAAAATTACTTAAAATAAGACTTTAAAATTAAGTCTTAAAAATATTTTAATATCACAAAAAAGTATTACATTAAAAAAAAACTGAATTGAGCCAGGGGTGGTGGTACATGTTTTTAATCCCAGTACTCGGGAGGGAGAGGCAGGTGGATGTCTGTAAATTCGAGGCCAGCCTGGTCTATAGAGTGAGTTCCAGCATAGCCAAAGCCACACAGAGAAACCCTGTCTCAAAAATAAAAATAAAAATAAAAACAAAAAAACTGAACTGTGTACTTACTAGAATATCATTTTTAATAAAACCTAAGTAGTAAAAGAAAATTAAGTATTAAATAGTGATTATCACTAGATGAAACTATTTTAGATTTTTAGTTCCTTTTTATACCAGTCAGAGTTCAAACTGTTCTACAATGAACATAGTATTTTTAATAATTTAAATATATAAAACAGTAAATGTAAATGTCACTTGTGAATTTATGTCAATGGAAAGAAGGCAGGGCAGAAACATACGAACTATAGGAGAAATATAAGATCGTGGAGCAGAGCTTTACATGTAACAATCACATAAGCTTATATAGAATAAATTCCTGAGACTGAAATACATACATGGCCACAGACAGCTCCTGTTTTCAGAATGGAAAGGAGGGAAGGGTAAGGGACAGAAAGCAGACTATTGACCCCAGCAAGAGCACCAAGTTGCAGATCTCATAATGACCTTCTCTGTCTACTCACTACTACTGGCACCATGGCAACTGGGAACCTCAGAATATTAAAGAAAGAACACTGAAAGACAATTTGGAAAGCTACTGGAGGGAGGAAGAAAACTCAGGCAAGCCAAATGAGAAACGCTAAGAAAAACATGAAGCACTCTCACAGGCCTAGCCATAAGCAATGCCATGACAAGAACTGCAAACTAGAGCCAGTTCCCTACTTAGCACTTTAAAGCCTGACACAATTGAGGAAAGGGGGAAAGGCACGTGATTTTAATACTGCTTATTCTCAGTGTAAGAACTGTAACACTGACAGTGCAAGTTTCCTGTAACCAAGCTTTTCAATAATACTAAACATCCATGTTTTGTGTAGAAGACTTCTGTTTTTTGGTCAAAACATTGTATCAAGCCAGGCACAGTGGCACAAGCCTGTAAAGCTAGCATTCAGGAGGGAGAGGCAGTAAGCTTGTGTGTTCACAGTCAGCCTCGGCTACAAAGTAATTTCAAGGCTAGCCTGAGCTTCAGGGTAAAACCCTGTTTCAAAACCAAAACAAGAAAATTATGTCACATAAGGGCTCTTTCATAACAAAATCATTTCAGCACTTGGAGGCTAAGGCAGGAGATTTTAATTCAAGGCCAACATGGGCTACCTAACAATGCCATGTCTCAAGTAAATTTATAAACATTTGAACCACATTATATTGAGTGTGGCACATTTTATATTCCTGAAAAGCCTTTGCAGCTATTATTTAATTTTATCTCTATCATGAGGCATTAAATTGATGAAAGTCATAAAACTCAAGGAGTTTAAAGTGAAACTAAATAAAAAGAAAATTATTGGAGAGTTTTAGTATATTAGGTCTGGAGATACTAGATGTATTGCTTGCATAACATGTCAGGCTGGAGAATTCAATCTATGATGCCCACACCACCAAAAAAAGGTAGTTTATAAAGAGTGCACAGTATGACCTCATTTCAGTATAAAGAAATGTGTATGAGGCTGGAGAGATGGCTCAGGGGTTAAGAGCACTGGCTGCTCTTCCAGAGGACAGAAGCTCCATTCCCAACATCCACATGACTGCCACAGCAGTCTTTAACTCCAGTTCAAAGGCATCTGATATCTTATTCTAGCCTCTGCAGGCACTATACATGTGGTACATAGGGATACTTGCAATCGAAATATTTACTTATACACACAAAATATAAAAAGTAAAAAAATAAAAGTAAAAAGAATAGGAAGAAATATGTGTATAGGGGGCTGGAGAGATGGCTCAGTGGTTAGAAGCACTGGCTGTTCTTACAGAGGACCAGGGTTCAATTCCTAGCACCTACGTGGTACCTCACACAACTGTCTATAAGTCCAGTTCCAGAGAATCTGACACCCTCGCAGTAATGTACATGAAATAAAATTAAATGAATTATAAAATAAAAGAAATACAGCCCTGTGTACAATGAATATGCGCCAATAAAAGAAAAACAAAAGGAAGAAAGGAAGGTAGGTAGATGTGTAGCATGGCATGGTGGTTAAACACTTGGGAGGCAGAGGCAGGAGGATCGTGGGGAGTTCCAGGGTAGTCAGGGATACATAAAACCCTGTCTAAAAAAAGGAGGAAGAGAAGAAAGATGAAAGGAAGGAAAAGAAGTACATATGTATAATATAGGTAAATGCAAAAAAGGATCCAGAGGAGCTGGAGAAAATGGCTCAGTGGTTGAGAGCACTTGAGTTCGGTTCCCAGCACCCACAGTAGTCAGGCAACTTACAGTTCCATGAGATCTAATGCCCTCTTTGGACCTCTAAGGACACTGCACTCATGTAGCATACACATACCCAGACAGACATACACATACTCATAAGTAAAGATTAAAAAAAAGAAAATTAGCTGGGCAGGGTGGCACACGAGTTTGAGGCCAGCCTGGTCTATAAAATGAGTTCAAGGGCAGCCAGGGCTACATAGAGACAAAAAAACAAAAGGAAGTGCTTCAAAAATCTCTAGGTTCTCCTGAAGAGACAAACATCTTATAAACAATCTTATATCTAAATTCTCAGTTTTCAAAAGATAAGGGGCAGGAATACAATTCATATTCACAGAGCCCTCCCTGAAGAAGAGAGTTCACTTTCTCCTTGAACCCAGTCTGGTACATCTTATGCCCAATTCACATGCACTCAGATGATAACAAGTAGAGATCTTTCCCACATAAGCTCCTTAACCTGACCATTCAGGTTTTGTTTTGTTTGGTTTGGTTTGGTTGGTTGGTTTTTGTTTTGTTTTGTTTTGTTTTTAATGTTTATTGGTGTTTTGCCTGCATATGTATCTGTGTAAGGTTGTTGGATCCCCTGGAACTGGAGTTACAGACAGTTGTGAGCTGCCATGTGGTTGCTGGGAATTGAACTCAGGTCCTCTGGAAAAGCAGTCAGTGCTCTTAACCACTGAGCCATCTCTCCAACCTCCTCATTCGGTATTTTATTTTATTTTTTTAGCATTTTAAAAATTCATTCATTCATATTACATCTCAATTATTATCCCATCCCTTGTATCCTCCCATTCCTCCCTCCCTCCCACTTTCATCCTATTTCCCCTCCCTCATTCAGTATTTTACCCATATTATTTTAAGGTGTTTAAAGGAAAATTGAGATGGAGTTTCAGACATAAAATGAAGGAGGTTTGAGAATCAAAGTGCCTGCCGGGAGTGGTGACACACATCTTTAATTCCTGCGCTAGAGACACTGAGACAGTGAGGTCTCTGTGAGCTTGAGGCCAACTTGAGAACAGCTAGCTCCTCACAGAGAACCCCTGCCTCAGGAAAAAAAAAAAAAACCAAAACAAGAATCATGGTACCCTAAGAGGTTAAGGACCAAAATGTAGGGGGAAACTTGCTTATAACTGGACTTTAATCAGGAATTCAGTATAATAGTTGAAAAACTGTTTATAATCTTGTTTGACTGATAGCATGGGTTGAAACTATGTGGTGCATTTTAAGTATGCAGAAAAATCTGACCTTAAGTGGCATCAGAGAAACTAAACAAATAAGGCAACTCTATTAGATGCCACCAAATCACATACTAGTTACCAAAATCAAGATGTACACATTTAGTCTTTTAACAGTCTTTCTTCTTTAGTGCTCAATGAATTAATGGCTCTCAGAGACATAGCAAACTATAGCTGATAAGCCCAGGTTGATCTTACCTAACAATAAAAGTCCTAAACAGTTCTTCAATGAGACCTACCTGCTCCCACCAAGTTGTAACTATTTCTTAAGCCTTTGTTTACAAATACTTGGGTAACAAAGCTTAGGAAGTGATTTAACCAATTTTTCAGTGACTCCGGAGAAACATGATGCATGTCTTCTCCATCCCTAGAAAAGTCTGTTTTCTGACCCTGCCCATCCATCAGACCACTAAAATGTTCACTTAGCACATGAAATCAGGCTCACAGCAATTACTCTACTTTGCTTCAGATGGCTGCAGTTAACACTTGTGAAGAACAGTGCTGTCCCCTTAACTCCAGCAAGCGTGAAAGATCAGGATATTCCTTCTAGGAGTTGCTAGTAAACTCAACCAGCTTCTACTTAGTATTCAAAGAGTGAAAGCAGTGCCTGAATCATTATCTTCACTTTTCAGAAAAGAAATGAGTTCAAGGAAAAATTATGGATTGCCAAGGGTCACATACAATTTAATTAGCTACAGGTGTCACTGAAGTCTTCCTATCAAAGAAATAATTTAAATTACCCCCAAAGACACTACCATATCCACAGGTGACATGGATCAAGGAAGAAACCTTGATCTATTTGGAACACTAGCAGAGAAGTCAGTGGAAACTGGCTACTGTCCTCTCCCCAGGCTGCTGATCACACTTCTGCCCATGAGCAACCACCATGACAGTTGTGGCAACAATGAGGCATCCCAGACATTCTTAGGCAGTCATGCCACTGGCCACGCAGCCTCTGCCTGACAGCCTTGAACCTTGGGAATGGCTTGGCACCTACACACTGCCTCAGAATATCATCAGCTGAGTTTCCTGTAATGGCATGTATTACACCATTGCCAAACTCTGTGTCCTAATTCACCAACTGAACATTATGTTTCACATAAAATTAAGTTGGACAAATTTCATAAAGAGCAGTGTAACTTCTAGCATTAAGCTGGTCTTTCTCAATAGAGGCCCATGACATTTTGAGACTTAACTCTTGGTTGTACTGGATGACATACTCCATTACAAAAGTAGTGGTGGTAGTGGTGCTGAGACAGGGTCTATCTTCTGGAACTTCTGGATCTTCTGGATCTTCTGGAACTCTAGACCAGGCTAGTCTTGAACTCACAGAGATCCACCTGCCTCTGCCTCCCTGGTGCTGGAACTAATGGTGTGCGCCAGCATATCCAGTCCTTTTGCCAAAGTTTCTGTACCAGAAGTCTTCTGTCCTTCAAATGTGAGGCGTCTCAGCAGTTCACAACTCCCACACACTTCCAAATGACTTTGAGAGGGAGGACACCACCAGTACTAACCTAACGGTCAACCTAAGGGACCCATAAGTAGCAGGACATGTTTACAAAAAGTCCGAGCTTCTAGCCCCTGATGCTAATTCTTCTTCTTGACCTGAGGTTACACAAAATACTTTTGTTACTCACTCTAGAAAACCAACTTGATCAGAAATACACACAAAAGTTTAAAAAAAAAAATAAAGTTTAAAAAAGGTTGTTAAGATCAAGCAATCAGAGTAAAACAATTACCAAAATTCAAGTGGGACATTCGAGTTTAAATTCTCAACCTTAACCAAGTTATTTCACCTCACCAGACCTCAGTTTTCTCATCCACTAAACAAAAGCATTCAGCTAGTCAGGCAAGGCAGTGTGTGCCTGTAACCAGAGCAGTCAGGAAGCTAAGGCAGAACAACCCCAAGTTCTAGGTAAGCATAAAGAGTAAGAGATCCTGTACTGACAATGCATAAATACAGCACTAAACTTTAGGTAAGTTATCTGCTTCATTCCAAGGCCCAGAAATCATGAGTAAAACATAACTAAGTTGCTTTACTCTTCTGACTTCCATGGAGGATAAACGAGAATGATTATTAATACACACTAACTGCCTCTTCTTACAAAAGCTAGGATTCCAAGCCCCATGGATAGCAACAAAGAATTACTAGAATGGAATTTTACCATAGGATCAATATTGAGTATATAAAAAGAATCCTAATTATTTTATGGCCCATTAATAACAGGCTATCAGGATAATAACAGTAGCAGTGCCTACCCTAACTTGTGTTTATCTAGATTAGAACTATAATATTTAACCTCAGTGTACATGAGAATCACCTGGATAACATTTTACTTTTTTTACCGTATGTGTCTGTGTGTTCAAATTTCTAGGAATAAGAATTATTTCCTAAGGTATACTCACAAATTACCTGACCCAAACTCTTTAAACCTAAGAATTGAAAAGCTAAACTAGTTATCTAATCAATCAAAAAGGATAGTTGCTTATACCAGTACCCCAACACTCCAGTAACTCTAGCACTCCAAAGGCCAGCGCTGCAAGGTTAGGAGATCAATGTCAGCCTGGGCTATATTGTGAGTTTGAGACCAGCCTGAGTTACATGAGACCTTGTCCCAGAACAAAGCAAAAAACAATTTACTTTAACGTGAGGGAGGCACCACACACCTGTAAAACCTGCACTCCGATGGCAGAGTCAGGAGGATCAAGAATTCAGGGGCATTTGGAGCTAAATTACACCCAGTTTCAAAACAAACAAAACCAAAATGTCCATAGGCACCATGTATAGTTCCAGCACTCGGGAAGCAAAAGCAGGAAGGTCTCAACAAGCAGGTCAGCCTGCTCTAGATAGAAAGTTCCAGTCCAACCAGGAGTAATGGAACCCTTTCTCAAAACACAAACAAGAAAACCACAGGGCTAAAGATGTAGCTCAGTGGTTGAGCATTGACCTTGCATGTATAAGGCCCTAGGTTCAGTCCCTAGCACTCATGTGGGGAGGGTGGTGCATGCCTTTAGTCCCTACACTCAGAGGCACAGATGGGTGAATCTCTGTGAGTTTGAGGCCAGCCTGGTCTACAGAGCAAGTCCAGGATAGCCAAGGCTACACAGGGAAACCCTGTCTCAAAGAACAAAAAACAAGAAACATGCAGATCTGGCCAGGTCTGCAAAATTCCATCAATCAACAAGAGTTACAACATCACTGATCAAAGTATACAGAAGCTGAAATTCCTCAACCTAACTCTCGCACACTGGGTCATACTGATGGACCTAGTACATACAAAGGAATGAAAAAGCTGAGGGGAACTTTAGGAAAAGATAACTCCCCAAGCCTGAAAAGTGAGTCACTTCCTACTCATAGCAGATGGGCCAGGTGGATGAAGGGGAAGTTAACATATTCTTCTTCCTTTCAGAACATAAGCAGTGAAAATCACAAGACAGACTAAACACACTAACCATGAAGCAACTCTCCTCACCTCATGTGAAAGGCCAAACCATCCTGTAAGCCAGAGACGCCCAGGTCAGAGAGTGTATCTGAGCTGACAGAGGCTGGAGACAGGGAACCCTCCTTCTCCTCGAGGTCCAGCTTCACCAGGTTACTGATCTCATCTTCCGAGTTGTCTTCAGACACAGACCCAATTATGAATCGGGAGTGCTGGTTCAACTCCAGAGTTTTGACCGATGGAGATGGTTCATCCATTATTCTTTCAAAGTAAGCTCTCAGAGCTGTAGGGAAATGAAGAGAAAAGTAGGTTATAGGAAATAACCTATAGGTGAGGACACTCAAGATAGCAAGTCATAAAGCACAAGTGGCCAGCAGAAATAAGACTAAGTCTGAGAACTGCCGTTCTTGGGCATTCTTTTTTTTTTTTTAATTTAAGTAATTTATTCAGATTACATCTCAATTGTTCTCCCCTCACTTGTATCCTCCCATTGCCCCCTCCTTCCCTCTTTCACCCTATTCCCCTCCCCTAGGTCTGTGACAGGAGGGGACCTCCTCCTCCATCATATGATCACAGCCTATCAGGTCTTTCCCTTCCTCTGAATGCGACCCGGTCTCCCCACCAAGGGGAAGTGGTCAAATAGGGGGCACCAGAGTTCATGTCAGAGTCAGTTCCTGCTCTCCTCACAACTGTGGAGAATGTGTTGTCCATTGGCTAGATCTGAATAGGGTCTTTCTTTTCTTTTCTTTTCTTTTCTTTTCCTTTTTTGGTTTTTGGGGGGTTTTGTTTGTTTGTTTTGTTTTGCTTTGTTTTTCCAGACAGAGTTTCTCTATGTAGTCTTGGCTGTCCTGAACTCGCCCTGTAGACCAGGCTGGCCTCAAACTCACAGCGATCTGCCTACCTCTGCCTCCTAGGTGCTGGGATTACAGGCTGGCCTCCTTGGCTATTCTATTCCAGTGTGTTTGTTCCCTCCAAAGAAGGAAAAGAAAGATCATGGTAACTATGCTTCTATATTATAAGTTTTAGTTTCCTCAGAGAAGTATTTCTCACAATCTGTAAGCATTACCCATCTCTTCACGAATGCTGATGCTGAAGGGATAATCCTGATCTACGGGAATCCTTTTCCATAAGCTGCTATCAGACTGTGACGCATCTGTAGCACTGTGGGTGGTGAATGCTAAGAACTGAGGAAGACTGGCCATTGCTTGAAACTCAGTGATTAAACTACATAATGACCATCCAGTCCCAAACAACCATATAATGAAAGGTTATAAATTTTACTAAGCATACACATTTAAATATGTGTACACTTTAAACAAACAAACCAACTTTGTGTTTTCATGGGGTTTAGTTTCTCTTCAAATGATTTTTTTTTTTTTTTGGTTTTTCGAGACAGGGTCTCTCTGTGTAGCCTTGGCCGTCCTGGACTCACTTTGTAGACCAGGCTGGCCTCGAACTCACAGCGATCCGCCTACCTCTGCCTCCCGAGTGCTGGGATTAAAGGCATGCGCCACGACGCCCGGCCTCAAATTATTATTTTTAAAATCTACCCCCAAATGTTTTTATTGTCCAATTCTGTACAAAGAATTCATAGAGGAAGTAAATCTACCACCAAATTTTAAATCTGTACTCAAAATAGTTGGTGTGTCTTCTCAAACACCATTTTTCTACCACAGGAACTCACTAGTCAGGATCAGCTACTGTTAACAGCTAATGAACAAACTTGACTGAAGGCCAGTTCAAAGCCCCATAACATGAAAACACCAAACTAAAAGTATTCTTTCCCTTCAAAATACTTATTTTAAAAACTTTAAATCAGCCAAGTATATTAAAGACATATGCCTTTAATCACAGCACTTAGGAGGCAAAGGTGAGTTTCAGGCCAGCCTGGTCTACAGAGCATAAACCTACACACATGTCAACTCGGCACTTCACAATTTGTGGCTTAGCCAATCATTTTCTGAATTAAGTGATTCAGAAACTCCTAATTTTATGGTGTTCCAAGATATGGTATTGTTAGAAAACAATGCATCTATTGATAATTTTATATACTATAAGCCACTATCAGGTACAAAAGTATGTGGAGAGCAGTGTTTGATCATATTAGACAAGACAATGTCAATGTTTTGGAAGGGGGTGGTAATGGGCTGAGCAATGCCCTCTGCCCCCTTCTAACTTGGTTTGTTGGTTTCTTTTGAGATAGAATCACACCATGTTGCTCAGACTGACCTTGAACTTGCTCTGTAGAACCAGGCTGGCTTAGAAATGAGATCCTCCTGACTGAGCCTCCTGAGTAACTGGGATTACATACCTCTGCCACAAGATTTGACTCCTTTTTTAAATGACTGGACAACAGTGAGTATGTTAAAAATTACATATTCACCATTCTTTTGGTGTGATTTGTAAGTCAGAGTTTATCTGTTTAGAGACAAAACTATTTCCAAATGCTAGGACAGTAAGGTTCCCAGAATGTGATTCCTGGACCTGAAGCTGCTGTGAGGGAACTTGTAAGAGTGGGAATTCTGGGCTGGAGAGATGGCTCAGTGGTTAAGAGCATTGTTTGTTCTTCCAAAGGTCCTGAGTTCAATTCCCAGCAACCACATGGTGGCTCACAACCATCTATAATGTGATCTGATGTCCTCCTCTGCCTGCAGATGTATATGCAGGCAGAGCACTGTATACATAGTAATAAATAAATAAATCTTTAAAAAAAAAAAAAGAAAAGAGTGGGAATTCTGGGGCCTACCTTAGACCAACTGTTCTGAAGCTCTAGACTGGGGTAAAATAATATGTTTTAACAAAGTCTAAAGCTTATGAACCACTGTGCTGTTGAGCAGGTGTAGTGAGTGGCACACAGCTTCAACCCCAGCACTCAGGAGCCAAGACAGGTGAATCTCTGTGAGTTCAAGGCCACCATGGTCTACAAATCAGGTTCCAGGACAGCCAAGGCTGTTAACACAGAGAAACTCTACCTGGATAAAACAAAAACAAAAACAAACAAAAGCCAGAAATACAAAATATATAGAAAGAGAGAAACAAAGAAAGAAAACCTGCAAACATTCTAGAAGACAGGTAAAGAATACTTAAGCTAACTTTTATTTTTAAAACTAGCATAAATAAATAAACAAACAAATAAACCAGGCATGGTGGCTCACGCCTTTAATCCCAGCACTCAAAAGGCAGAGGTGCATGGGATCTCTGTGAGTTTGAGGCCAGCCTGGTCTACAAAGCGACTCCAGGACAGCCAAGGCTACACAGAGAAACCCTGCCTCAGGGGAAAATAATAATGATGATGATGATGATGATGATGATGATGATGATGATGATGATGATAACAATATAGAAGTGAGACAGGTAAGGAAGGGGTCTATGGGGTGGGGAGAGGGGAACAAGACAGAATAATATGGGGGAAGTAAAACGAATGCCACTTTTCTGCGATGTAGAATCTAGACATAAACATATCTGTGTATGTATATACGTGCATATATATGACATATTAATGCAAAGTTAATATTTAAGGTCAGGAAGGGGACCAATGAGGGGGAGAAGAGGGACTGAGAAGGGTAGTGTAAAGGTGACTGAAACATATACAATGATATACATGTATGAAAATTTCAAACCCATTATTTGTACATTAAAATGACAAAAACAAAAAACAAATATAAAAATTCTAGGTGAGAGGACTAACTCAGTGGTAAAGCACTTCCTAGCATACAGGACACCCTGTTTCAATCCCCAGCAATGGGGGAAAACTGTCTATATTTACTATATATTCACATTGCAGTAATATATTTCTTTTTTGTTTGGTTGGTTTAGTTTTTGTTTTTTACAGACAGGGTCCCTCTGTGTAGCACTGGCTGTCCTAGACTAGCTTTGTAGACCAGGCTGGCCTCGAACTCATAGCGAGCTGCCTGCCTCTGCCTCCCAAGAGCTGGGACTAAAGGTGTGCGCCACCACTGCCCAGCTTCCCTTTTTTTTTTTTTTTAAAGTCTGCAAATTATATGGAGTTCAGTCTAAAAGAAAATCAAATCATTAGAGAAAAGAAGAAGTAAAGGGATGACAGGAAAAGAAAAAGGGACATTTCAACATACTGACCACTTTAAAGACTATTACGCCAAGCACTGGTGGTGCACGCCTTTAATCCCAGCACTTGGGAGACAGAGGCAGGAGGAGCTCTGAGTTTGAGGCCAGCCTCATCTACAAAGGGAGTCCAGAACAGCCAAGGCTACACAAAAAAACCCTATCTCAAAAAACCAAAATAATAATAATAATAACAACAATAATAAAGTAAAAAAAAAGACACAGCAACAGAAATAATAAAAACAAACAAACAAATTAATAAATAACGGTTGGCCAATTTGGAGGCAGGGAGGGGCAAGGGAGAGACAGCATCTCACAGCCAGGCTAACCCCAAACTTCCATAGCTGAGGATGACTTGCCTCCACCTCCCAAAAGTTGGGATTACGGGTGCACACCACTAGATCTGGCTTACAGCTGTTGCCTTCCTACAGGAACTAAGGCACACACGTGTACATTCTAATTTATAATCTTACTGAAATCTGAGGGTCACAAAAATAAAATAGAATTTATGAGAAATTAATGATTCTTTGAAATCATGGAAGTAGAAAAGGCCAGTGTTAATAAAATACAGTCTTTGGACTGACAAATGAAAGGCTCAACACAGCCAGCTTCAAAATGTCCTCTCTATACTAACAGTACTCAGGCGGCCTTCTCTAAGGGCTGCACAGGCCGCACAGCTCGGTGTCTAACAGCTGATACCTGCCCAACTGCAAGCACCTGTACAGAACCCTGTTCCCTAGCACAAGCATACACACCACCAGAAAGGGAGGTCATGCCTGGAAAATCACTGAGTAGCCGTCCAGACACTCTAGAAGCTGCCACAGCCTGTCCCATTTCCATTGATTCTAGTCCTAAATTGAGAGACACTAGTGGGTCATCACTATTGTCAGACTCCTTGTTCACGTGGGTTACTCAACCTAAGTCAGCCAATACCCTTTGTGGAAGACAACAGAAACCCCACAGTTTAACATCTCAGCACATGGAAATGACTACTACATTGTAAACATAAAAGAGTATTATTTGAAACTGACCTCTTACAATTCTTAGTGTCTCAGCAGATATCCGCCGCCAAAAAGAACTAAACAAAGAGAAAAATGGAGATTTGAAGGTTGCTTTTTCTGTTTCTTTGGCTTTTTAATCCTAATATTTTTTTTCTCAATTCTATTTATTTCTCAATTCTACTTTCATTCAGTGTACTACAAAAATAGTAAAATTCAAAGTATCAAGTTTTCTGGTAAATATCACTTAACTAGAAGCATAAATAAAGTTCAGTAGTTTATCACTTAACTATATAAAACATATTAACTTTATTTCTAAACAGACCAAATAACTCAAGCTTATCATTTTGTAGAATAGCTTTTCTGAAAAATAAATGCATCATGACACTGACTACTTCTAACATTTCATTAAAAATAAGGCAATAGAGAGAAAATAACTCAATTCTCTACAACTCAGGCTGAGAATGTTTCTGAATGGTTCTAAGTATCCACAAAGACTAGCAACCAGCAACCAGAGAGAAGGCCACATTCCCATTATATTAAGTCCTTAACCTCTAAAGTCTGCCTCCCAAATCCTAGGTTTGCTTCTAAGCTAACAACTTTAAAGTACCCAGGGAAGAAATTCTCCATTTTGATTATGTGTAAGAAACACCTGAAAACTTTGCAAAACTACCCACGTGCAGTGGGACCTCTGGCCTATGATGCAGTTTTAGCGTTTGTGAGGTAGTGGAAGAAGATCAGGAGTTTCAGGAGTTCAAAGTTACCCTTGACAGCTAGAAAGATCTAGGACCAGTCAGGGCTATATGAAACCCTGTCTCAAACAAACAAACAAAAGAAAACCAACCTGGGAGGTGGTGACACACACCTTTAATCCTAGCAGCAGAGGGAGGCAGCCTGGTCTACAAAGAAAGTTTAAGGGCAGCCAGAAAAACCCTGCCTTAAAAAACAAAACTGCCACAGCGCACGGTGGTGCACGCCTGTAATCCCAGCACTCAGGAGGCAGAGGCAGGTGGATCACTGTGAGTTCGAGGCCAGCCTGATCTACAAAGCAAGCCTAAGACAGCCAAGGCTAGAGAGAGAGAAACTCTGTCTCAAAACACAGACACACACACACACACACAAAGCAAGTCCAGGACAGCCAAGGCTATACAGAGAAACTCTGTCTCGAAAAAACAAAAACAAAACAAAACTGAATTAAAAAAAAAGAAACAACAACAACAAAACCTTCTAAAATACTTATGTGTAAATTCCACTCCAAATCTACTAAATCAGATCTGCAGTTGGAGGGAACATAGGTATCTGAATTACCCTCACTTTTATTTTATGTGTATGGGTGTTTGCCTGCATGTACGTCTGTGCACCCCTTGTGTGCCTGATGCCCATGGAAGCCAGAAGAGGGCATCGGATTTCCTGGAATCGGAGTTACAGGAGGTTTCTGCTAGAAATAAAATGGGACCTCTGGAAGAGCCAGTGCTCTTAACTGCTGAGCCATCTCTTCAGCTCCAGATTTTTTTTTAAGTTACTTTTTTTAAAATTTACTTATTATGTAAACAGCGCTCTACCTGTATATACACCGGCAGGCCAGAAGAGGGCATCAGATTACATTATAGATGGTTGTGGGCCACCATGTGGTTGCTGGAAATTGAACTCAGGATTTCTGGAGGAGCAGACAGTGCTCTTAACTGCTGAGCCATCTCTCCAGCCTGCCTGCCTGCCTGCCTGCCTGCCTGCCTGCCTGCCTGCCTGTCTGCCTGCCTGCCTGCCTATCTATCTATCTATCTATCTATCTATCTATCTATCTATCTATCTA
>OU015746.1:35889510-35927756 GCA_907169655.1 Acomys percivali
CTATCTATCTATCTATCTATCTATCTATCTATCTATCTATCTATCTATTTATTATTTGAGACAGGGTTTCTCTGTGTAATAGCCATGGTTGTCCTGGACTTTGTAGACCAGGCTGGCCTCAAACTCACAGAGATCCACCACCTCTGCCTCCCAAGGGCTGGGATTAAAGGCATGTGCTACCATGCCCAGCCAGGTTTTTTTTTTAAGTTGGTTCTTTTGAGAGTTTCATACAACATGCTTTGATAAGATTGACCTTACCCTAGATATCTTAATTTTAATATCAGTTGATAGCACTAGTGTCTGGAAGGCTGAAGTAGAAGGATGGTCAATTGCAGACCATCCTGGGCCACATGAGACCTTTTCCAAAACACAAAAGGGATGGCCTGGCAAGTAAAAGCACTTGTACCAAGTCTGGCAACCTGAGTTCAATCCCACAATCCATACAGTAAGATGTCCTCTAACCTCCATGGGCATGGTATGGCACAGACACACAGACACACAGACACACACACACACACACACACACACACACCAATAAATCAATTAATGCTTTAAAAAGAAAGAAAAGAAAAATGTAAGGGTTGGTTGTTGGTAGGAAGCTAGTTAGATGGCTTAGTAAAATAATACTTGCCACCAAGCCTGAAGATCTGAGTTTGATTCCTGGGAACCACATGGTAAAAGGAATCCTCAAAGTTGACTTCCACACATGTACACATGTACACATGCACACACCGCTCTCTTTCTCCCTCCCTCTCTGTCTGTGTCTGCCTGCCTGTCTCTGTCTCTCTGTCTCTGTCTCTGTCTCTCTCTGTCTCTGTCTCTGTCTCTCTCTCTCACACACACAAACACACACACACATTTTGGGTTAAACAGTGACAGACACCCAGATATTTTCTTGGAAAACAGGAAAAGTAAGAAGTATTAAGCAGCTAGATAAACCCACAAAGCCGAAATCAGAACAGAATTCCCAAATCCTTTTACCTGGGCCCGTGAAAGGAACTAAGTGAAAACGGCTGCAGAGGATCTGCTCAGGAAGCTCCAGCTCGTTCCCTGGCCCTGAGGCAGTGAAGCAGTTAGGGCCATGCAAGGCTAGAGTCTAATTCTTCAGAAAGGGTCAGCTTCTAGACTGGGGGATAACCCACATGGTAAGGTTGGATACATTAGGTAAACATTAAGACCTCACAAGATGTTCTGCAGAATCTGAACAGCCGAAGCATAGGGGTGGGGTAGAGTGGGGGTGCTAGACAATGCAGGGACCTTATGCTGGTAACCCTGAGGAAGCTAAGTCTCCCACCAATCATCCCGCCATGCAGCTAGCAGTCAGCCAGGCCCATTCACACTGTCACAAGCTCTCATTACCTCTTCCATCCACCTTCTTAAATGTAAGTGGGCAATTAAGTATTACCAAGTGTCTGAGAAAGTGTGCAAATGAAAGAATCAAGAACAAATAACTACTTGTAAAAACAAAAAAAACAAACAAACAAAAAAAAAAAAAAAAAACAAGTGAAACCTATAACCACCAAGTGCAACGCAGTATCATGATTTAGCTACCTGACAGGAAAACAGTACGGAGGTGGGAAGGGTAAATACTGGAAAGTGTCTGCATCAGACTATGATAGTGTCTTCAGTTTCTTCTTTTCGTGTGTGTGTGTGTGTGTGTGTGTGTGTTGGGACTGAATAAGCCAGGGTCTACAGATGGCGGGCAAATGTCCTGTCAGTGCATACACCCCATGAAATTCCTTAGGTTTGATGAAGGTACTGTGGCCATGTGAGCTCTTCATACTTAGTGGAGCTTAGCCAAATGTGTGCCCAAGTTCTCTGCAGAGTATGTCCACACAGTTTTCGTTAACTCTAAAATTACTACGTAAAAAGTCTGAAATCTACAGAACTTATTGTTATCCTAACAGATCTAAGAGAGAATATTACATATACAAAACACAAAGGGTATATTTTTTAAGGAAATATTTTTAAACAAGGAATATGCAAGGCATGGTAGCACAAGCCTGTGACCCCAGGAGGATCATCTCAAGTTCTAGGCCAGACTTTATACACCAAGACTGTCTCAGAAAAACAAACAAAAGAAAAACAAAACAAAATCTAGAAAGAACTCATTTTTGTGTTTTTCTTTTAAATACAGTATCTCAACTGTTACCCAAGCTTATCTCAATTTTGTGGGATTAAGTAAGTGATCTCATACTTAAGTCTATATTTAAAAAATAAATATGATTTGTTATAATTTGTTCATTTATTTTGTGTATGCCCAAGCACGAGTGTGTGTGGTGGTTAAAAGACAGCCTAAAGGAGTCAGTTCCTCCTACCACTTGGGTCCTGGGGTTGAAACTCAGGCCCTCAGGCTTGGCCAGCAGGTGCCCTTACTCACTGAGCCATCTCACTGGCCCAAAAATAATTCTTAAAACCTAAAACAAGAAAAAATAATTTATTAATTAAAAATAAACCCTAAAAACAAGTCTGTGGATCACACCCCTGCCAGTATAGATTTTTTTTAATTTAAAGTTAAAAACAAAATCACAGCAATAAATAAAGAGCTTACTATAAAATGATACAACAAAGGAAATGGATTTATAAATCAGAAAAAGTTAAAAAGATACATAATAGCCAGGCGGTGGTGGTGCACACCTTTAATCCCAGCACTCGGAGGCAGAGAAAGGCAGATCGCTGTGAGTTCGAGCCCAGCCTTGTCTACAGAGTGAATCCAGGACAGCCAAGGCTACACTGAGAGACCTTGTCTCAAAAAACAAAAAAAAAAAACCAAAAAGATAAATAATAAGAAACAAAAGAAAGTTAAAGAGCCTACTAAAATGGCCCAATTGTGAAAAGCAGCTCTCAAAAGAACCAATTCAAGCGCACAAAAATTATAATTACTGTAACAATTCAATAAAAACTTCTGAAAAAAAAAAAAAAACTTCTGAATATGATAGTGCAAGCATGACTGTCCGATTAAGAAGCTCCATCAACGAGCTCTGTGTGTAGTTCCATGATGGAACTCTTGCCTAGTATCCATGAAGCCCTGGGTTCAATCCCCAGATTGGAAGGGGGGGGGAAAAAAGTAGTGCACAAGGAAACTATCACACAAAAAAAGAATGATAGATCCCAAAGAAAATGAACACAAGAGAAGATTCCATAAGCTTCCAGAAAGAAGAAAAGGTTATCTGTCCTCATACAAATAATCAAGAATGAGAAGGCAGCTGGGCCAGCTGTGGCAGCCCTCAAATGTCAGCTACTCAGGAGGCTGAGGCAAGACATGAATTTCTGTGAGTTCAAGGTCAGCCTGGTCTACATACCAAGTTTCAAGACAGCCAGGCTGCAGAGTGAGACCCTGTCTCAAAAAAAAAAAAAAAAAAAAAAAGCTACTAATATGAGTAAGAAATCTTAAATGGGAATATAAATAACATATTTTTACATTCATGTTAAATTGGGGAGGGAGTATAGTTAAGTAATTAAACCAGAAAACATCCAAATTATTAGAAGAAACAAGCAGATGTATTTTTGGGGTTTTCAGCTTAGTTTGAAATGACTCATTTAAGAAACACACACACAACAGAGAGCAGTAAAGCAAATGTGGAAATGTTAAACACTGATGATCAAGGTCAAGGGAACACTGGTATTTATTGCACTATTCACTGAAAGCTGAAAATGTTTAGATTAAAAAGTTTAAAAAATATTTTCCTCCCACATATTCTTTCTCAGGATATCACTAAAAGGATATTTCCACCCAAATGAGGGAATAAAGCAAGAACGTGGAAGATGTGGGACATGAATTCTCCAGCAGCGGGGAAGACGGTAAAGAGACTCCCCAGGGTGATGGGGAAGAGGGAGCCCAGGATGGCCATTAAGTGCCAAATCCAAGAGGCAAGCAATTTAGGCTGGAGCCAGCCAGGAGTCTGAGAAAGATTTTATAGATGAAAATTAATGGGCTATCTGGCTCATATCAGTGTCCTGAGAGATTTAGAAAATGTATGAAGAGTTAATACATGGAAAGCTAACAACAGAACTAGAAACCATTATTGCCTCCAAAGAAAGAGTTGTGCGGCAAAGAAATCCCAGGATGCGACTAGATCCTATACAGCATTTACACGTCATAATATAAAACTAAGGCTACAATCTACTGTAAGACATTAATAGACTATGCTTAATATTTGTGAAAAATCAAGTCGCAATAAGTATGTTATTCACACACAAAAAGATGTATCACAAATATATCTGCCAAGAAAAACCAAAGTAGAAATCAGCAGGATTTTAATCAACTTTGTGGACCTGCCAGGTAAAGAGTGGCCCCTACCTATAATTCCATGACTTGGTGAGCCCAGACTCTAAGCATAATACATATAATCTCTGAAAATTTAGAAATTCAGCTGGGATTAGTGGTGCACACCTTTAATCCCAGCACTTGGGAGGCAGAGGCAGGTGGATCATTGTGAGTTCGAGGCCAGCCTGGACTACAAAATGAGTCCAGGGAAGCCAAGGCTACACAGAGAGACCCTGTCTCGAAAAATCAAAATAATAATATAAATAAATAAATAAATTTTAGAACATCACACCCTTAATCCCATGAATTTAGAAGCCAGAGGCAGGTGGAACTCTGAGCTCCAGACCAGCCTAGACTACATAAAGAGACTTAATCTCTAGCAAGTAAAAAAAAAAAATTATAATTTTAAAATGTAAATTATCTAACCAGCCATGGCAGTACAAACCTGTCACCTCAGTACTTGAAAGGAAGAGGCAGAAGGAGCAGACTTCACAGTCAGCCTTGGCTACAATGGCGACAGTGTGAGTTGGAGGCCATCAGTAAACTGGATAAAACCACGTCTGAAAACAAGCAACCAAACTGGGTGAAGGACCTGGAGCCCCTAATACCAACACAGAAGACCTGGAGATGGACGGTTGAAGTCAGAGTCAGCCTGGCCTACACAGTGGGTACTAAGCAGCTTGTATGAACATGTCTCAAAGGACAAATACTAAGACATCTCATAACTATTAGGCGCACACCTTTAGTCGCAGCGCTCAGGAGGCGGAGGCAGGAGGATCACTGTGAGTTCAAGGCCAGCCTGGGCTACATAAGACCCCATCTCAAACAACAATAACAACAAATAAACAAAGATAGACAGATAGACAGACAGCTAGGTGGAGAAGGAGAAACAGATCAGTGGTTAAGAGTGTTTGTTCCACAATCACAGGGACCAGAGTTCAAATCCCAACACCCATGAAACAAGCTAAGAATCTAGGAAAATGTCTGTAACCACAGCTCAAAGGACCATGAACGAGGATGACTTCTTGCCTAGATAAACCCAGGCTTGCTTCCAGACTAGCTCACCTGAGCCTCAGGTTCAGGGATAGATCCTCTCTCAAAGGAATGAGCAAAGAATGATAGCAAATACCAGACACCCTCTGCAGGCCTCCACATGTGCATAAGTAAATAAATACTTTTAAAATAAATTGATTTTTGTCACTGTTCCCAAGTCTTCTACAATATTAGCATTGGAGATCTAAAGAAAAATATCTACAGGTTAAGGCAACATCCCTAACACTACACAGAAAGTTAAAGTGAAAATAAGAGCTCCCTGCTGAGATTAAAACTCAGTGGTGCAGTGAATGCTCAGTATACATGAGGCTCTAAGTTCAACCCTAGCACCAAAAGCCAAAAATAAAGAACGAATCTGACCTATGACTTAGCTCACCTATGAAGCACTAGATTAGATCAGATGATGAAATGTGCATAAACTGCTAATTTAAAACAGGAAGAGCCAATAAAAAATATTTTTGCCAGGTTGTGGAGGCACACACCTTTAATCCCAGCGCTTGGGAGGCAGAAGCAGGTGGATCTCTATGAGTTCAAGGACAGCCTTGTCCACAGAGTTTGAGGACAGCCAGGGATACACAGGAAAAAAACGAAAAGACAAAAAACAAAACAAACAAACAAACCAAAACCCTATAAATAGAAAATTGAACTACAATCTCCTTTAGGTACTTTTTCTCACCAGAAACAGTGTTCCTCTGTGTAGCCTTTGCTGTCCTGGACTCAGAAGACCAAGCTGACCTTGAACTCACAGAGATACACCTGCCTCTGCCTCCCAAGTACTGGGATTACAAGCGTGCGATAAATATTGGCTTATGTGAAATGGAATCAAAGAAATTAAACAGCTTGTCTGCCAAAGCCAGGAATATCAATAAACGCTAATAAAATACAAACAACTCAACATCCATCATCATATACTAATCTGATACTACCCCTAATAAAACTAAGAACTAGCACTCGGGAGGCAGAGGCAAGCACTCGGGAGGCAGAGGCAGGTGGATCGCTGTGAGTTCGAGGCCAGCCTGGACTACAAAGTGAGTCTAGGACAGCCAAGGCTACACAGAGAGACCCTGTCTCGAAAAACCAAAAAAAAAAATAAATAAATAAAAAATAAAAAATAAAACTAAGAACTAATTAATCAAGCTTCCACCAGCCTATTACCACCAGATATTACATGTGTGTAAACATGCACACATACATGTAGACACTGACTAACTTTGAACAACTGAAGGCATATTAAAAAGCTTTACTTGTATGTAGGGGATTGGCCACAACTCATAAATGAGATCTTAAGAAAAAACTAGGTCTGTTTTCCTCAAATCTCAGGTCTATTTTTCAAACTTTACAAGTTCATTCAAAAATTTCAAACTTTGTGTTATCATGTCAAAAAAAAAATTTATACAGGTTGATTCTAAGATGGCCTCTTCATAACTTCTATATGTGGTCATGTGATTTCAGGCCCCAGCATTATAAAATAGTAACTGTTTTACAATTCCTCCTGTAAGGAGGGTTCAGAACAGAATGTTCAAAGAAAGGATGGAATGAACAAGTCTCAAATAACAACACTGGAAAGTGCCACCAATTCCTCACCTTGGGTAGAGTGAGAAACATCCCTTTTTGGTTTTGTTTCCTACTCTTTTTTTCTGAGATAGGGTTCGTCTTATGCAGCGCCTGGCTCACCTGGAACCTGCTATGTAGACCGCACTGGCCTCAAACTCACGCAAGTGCTCCTGTTTCTGCCTCCTGAGTTCCGAGATTAGTTAAGGGCTACCACACCCAACAAACTCCCTTATTGGGAAACTTTTCACTGATCTCCTTAAACATCCTAAAACCAGATGGCGTAATGGCAACATATAGGAATAAGTAACAAACTGGTAAGAGAGCTCAGTCCTTGGGATACACTTAAGAAAGATTAACTGGCTAAACTTGTAAGAGCTTATGCCAGATCAGATGCACTCATCGATGTAAGTGCAACATCCTTGTTACACTACTGTCAAGTTTTCTATCTATATCGGGTCAAATGAACCATTACATTCAATAAAGAATGAGAATTCTCACTGACGTTTCATGAATTAAAAGCCAAATAAACAGACATAAAACTAGTAAAATAGGAATCTGTTAAAGTGGATGGATCAATAAGGACTACCTTGAAGGGCAGTCCCCTCAACAGTGATGAAGATTTCTTTTTCAGTCAATGAGACTTCAGTGTTTATTCACTGTCTTCATAAGCGTATTGACTTAAATTATGGAAATAGGCTTGATGAATGGCTTCTATAGTTATCAATCTTTAAGAACATGCTAAGGGTGGTGAGATGGCTCAACTAGTAAGCAGGCCTCAAGCACAAGCCTGGCTACTTGAGTTCAATCTCTGGAGACAGGGGAATTGCCTTCTGACCTGAGCTTGCTCCCTCCTGTACCACAGACATATAAATAGTTTTTTTGTTTTTTGTTTTTTGTTTTTTCGAGACAGGGTCTCTCTGTGTAGCCTTGGCTGTCCTGGACTCACTTTGTAGACCAGGCTGGCCTCGAACTCACAGCGATCCGCCTGCCTCTGCCTCTCAAGTGCTGGGATTAAAAGCATGCCCAACCACCGCCCGGCTATAAATAGTTTTTTAAAGTTAGATAAATAACCTTTTTCTGAATCGCTTTAAAGAGTAGTTTTTCTCTCCCAAGTAGAAACATTAAATTTAAGTGCATTATTACATAATTTTTATTTTTGTTTTCTCATCTAATAATTAAGGTATTGGTCACTCTAAAAAATGGGGGTGGGGGACAAAAAACAAGAATATCTGGATTTTTGGGTTTTTTGTTTTGTTTTGTTGACATTTCAAAATGACATCATCTACAAATATCTTGAGTCCTAGTCACAGATACCCTGGGACACATGTGGACTGAGGGCTGTAGGTTGGACATGCCTATTTTAAAGAAAGGTACAGTGGGGCTGAATGTTGAGTTGATGAAGTACCTGCTTAGCAACCATAAGCCCGGGTTCAGTGCCTAGCACTACATAAAAAAGATGCAAAGGCCAAGGAGACATCTCAGCACATAAAGGCACTTGCCAGGACCCCACATGGTAGAAGGAGAGAATCAACTCTCATAATTGGTCTTCTGACCTCATGTAAGCTTGCACTCAAGCACACACACACATAAACACATACACACACATACACGCGTAAAAAATATAATAAGTATGGTAGTGCATCCCAGGAGGTAACTCAGCTGGTAAAAGGAATTGTTGTTGAGTTGATGATCTGAGTTCAACCCCCAAAGCTCACATGACACAGAAGGAAAAAGCAGATTTCAGACTGTCTTCTGACCTCCTCACAAAAAAATAAATAGATAACACTGTATAAACAGAACATCATGCAAAACATAGTGGCACATGCCTATAATCCTAGTACTTCGGACACTGAGACAGGAGGATGCCAAGTTCAAGACTGAACACACGGAGACCCTCCAAATAAAAACAAAACATTGGCCTCAGACCAGTTAAACCAGTCTGTGTAACAGGGAAATTTTTCCTACTCATTAGTGGAAAAGTGTTCTACACCGGAACTTGTTCACAGCACTTTAGAGTTCTCCAACGCTAGCTTTCACAATGACAGCTCTTTGATATTCCCTAGTCATGGTCTCATGTACTAACTCATTAAGTGAAAGGTCCAGTATTTCTCAACTTTCCTACTTATTAAAAAAAAAAAAAAAGTTTAATCTTTCCTTTGACATATTTCTATTCTGCTCTGGTAAAACATAAAAACTTTGCAACACTAAGAAACGCAGGCAGCTACAGAAATTAGTATATTAGTGTTGACATCGTTCACAAACCCACAGGTTTTGTTCATTATTATTGGAGTTACATCAATACTCCTGTTAAGGCTTAGATAGTATTTAGAAATAAAGAAACAAGTCAAAGAAGCTTGCTACTTTGCAGAAAGCCAAGCACCTACTACCTACACTGCTAAAAGCACTCCGATTCTGCTGGACAACAATGCTTTCCCAACAAGTAAGCTTGTTAAATGATCACAGAAATCCCCAAAGCAGATGTCAAGGGCATCCCCACTCAGTAAGCAACAGACAAACTAGGGTATTCCTATCCACTAAGAAAGAGGACACTATGTAACCAATGAAAGCAAACATCTCAGCCTGAATTGTAGAATTAGAGGGGAAAAAATGAAACAGAAAAGTCAAGAGAGATCAACTTCTGAGAGTGAAGGTCAGGTTATTAGACTTATTCTGCACGTTGGGGAGTTTCTGAAACACTGTTTATGTAGACAGGGAATCAGGAACTCCTAGAGTCTTTTGATTTGTCTTAAATCTCCTAACAAAACCATCTAAAATTATTTCCCCTGAGCAGTTATACTCCTGTATGCTTCTATTAAAAAAAACAGGCAAAACCCACAAGGCCTAGATGAAGCCGCTGATTTTTAAAGCTGATTGGAAATGTCCACTTGCCGGATACCGAAAAGGAAAGAAAGAAAGAAAGAAAGAAAGAAAGAAAGAAAGAAAGAAAGAAAGAGAGAGAGAGAGAGAGAGAGAGAAAGAAAGAAAGAAAGAAAGAAAGAAAGAAAGAAAGAAAGAAAGAAAGAAAGAAAGAAAGAAAGAAATCGGCCCAGACGTGGACAGAATCTCCTTCACGCACATTTTCCTCTAAAATCTTCCTATCACCTTCTTTCGTCCTATCTCCAACAGCTGCCCTAAATCAGCAAGGCGAACGCCAAGGGGGGAGAGTTTAGAACTGGCGAGTAGGCTTTTACTACTTACGTCCTCATAGAAACCCTCTCACATCCTGAGAGCAGGAACTGGCAGAGGGACAGCCCGCCTGGCCCGGGCTCTCCCCGCGATACAAAGGCACAGTGAGAGCTACAGCAGCCCGTGCCTCTGCGCCCCACACCTCTCTCCGCAAGAGAGGAACAAGACTTTCCATGCAACCAGACCCAACCCTCAACACCCGCCTCCCACGTGGTCCTCTCCCTCTCGGAGAACAGGGTCGGACGCAAAGAATCAGACCAACAAGCACGGGGCAGACACACCGGTTCCTCCCTTAAGGGCCCTAGGCGGTACTCCTCCCAGGTTCCGGGGTCTCGGCCCGCAAGCCCCCCGAGACCCCAGAGCCTTCCCCGCGCGGAGCTCGGGCGAGGGGACTAGGAGGCCGCAGAGCTGAGGACAGGGCCAGGCTGTCCGGCCCGGGGTCTGCATGGGATGGAGCCTCACCGCGTGCCGGCGGTGGCTGGGAGGCCGCCCCCTGCCGGCTGCCCCTCCCCGGCCCGGGCCGCTCGGGATTGCGCTGCGGCCCTCGCCCTCACCTCAGGCTGGCGGCACGGAGGGACCCGGCGGTCGCGGAGCCCCTGCGCCGAGGCGTGCTGGGCTGGAGGCGACGCCGGTGGCTCCGCGATGGCTGACAGGCGCTCGCCAGGCCGGCCCGGCACCCCGGCCGATGAGGGCGGGGCTTCGGCGGACTGCCCCGCCCCCCGGCCCGCCCCCGCCCGGCCGCCCACCTCAGCCGCCCAGCCCCATTAGGTACGCGCGCGTCCGGGGTTACTCTAGGCCGTTCACCTCCGACCCCGCTCCGGGCAAGCCGCGCGGTCCGGGCGCCAGGGGGAGGGGTCGAGGCGCGGGCTCAGGCCGGCGTCAGCCAATGGGCGCGCGGCGTGGGGCGGGGCGACGTGAGGCGATGCCGATGGTCCGAGCGCCGCTCTGCCATTCGGGGCCGAGCGGTGCGAGGGCGGGCGGGTCCCGGACGTAGTGGTTGCCCCTTCTGCTTGGGCGGGTTTGGGGCCAGCCCAACGGCTCCACCTCCCGGCGGAGAGCGGAGTGGAAGAAATGGTTCCTCTCGAATCCTCCCAAGCCAAAACCTGGGAAGGGATCCCAGAACCCAGGGGAGCCAAGTGGTGCGGTAGGTGTCGGTGCTGGCCGTGGATGGACCATAGCGCTGCTAATCCTGACACTTTGATGAGGTCTGTCGGTATCATGGCCATCCACACTGCCTTCGGATGAGCGATGAGTGCAGGCTAGCCAGTAGAACTACTCCATCACCAGCCCCTTTGCTTAGCTCCCCAGCCTACCTCAAAAGGAGTTGCTAGCACTGGATTATGGAGTACTGAAGAGAAGTGTCAGTAAACAAAGTTTGGTGGGCAAGGCAGGGTACAAAGGACAGCACTCTCAAGCCGCCCTCAGCAGTGAGTCCTGACTTCTTAGACTGACTTCCATCCAGGCCTTCTGAGGTGAAACCAACGAGTTTCTCTAGTTCTGTCACTTCACAGCAAGTGCACTGAAGATTAAAGGTGACTGGAAGACTTCCCGAAACAATACAGCCGTTGGGCGTACGTAGGTGCAGTTACAATGAGAGGAAACCCATTTGACAAGAGTGGGGTGAGTTCTAACCTATTAGAAGAATTCAGAGAAGCACCCAGAGTTCCTTACACAAGTCTGTGGTGACAGCCAGGAAAGGTGCAGAGGAGGACACTATGGCCAGAAGAGTAGTAGTTCAATGCCAGAGGGCAAAAAGTCAGAAGGGTGGAAAGCCACGCCCCAGGAAACAAATTCTTGAATAGAGGCTAAGACAGGGAAGATATGAAGATTGGTCAACAGGAACAATGGGATCCCCTTATTGCCATTAGATGGCAGCTTCTCCGAGAATTTACCCACTCACTTTTGAAGTAATGAGGATTGGAAACAAAGTGGAGGATTTATAAATTGTAGAAAGCAGTGAGTGACCTATATTTTAAGAGTAACTGTGTCATTGGGATAAATGTCAGCTGAACAAAGGGAATTCAAAGCTCTAGGAAAAAAAAAAGGAAAGGAAAAAAAAAAGATAATTGAGCAAGACTTTCTGGTTTAACAAGATGTTCAACTTACTGACTAAGAATGATCTGGGAGGCTTTGCCTTTCTGTAGTAGTGCTCTCTGAAGCTGGCATGCAGAAATGACCAAGTAAAGAGTTAAAAATAAGGTGCCTCTTATTATTCTTTTATCTTTTAAATCGTACAGTCTCTATCACTAGGACTCTTAGTGGTGGTGCTGTTCGTCTGCTTTAGGAATGCCACACTAATGGATTTACCTTAAAAAACTTAAGCACTGTGGAGTATAGTTCCATCCTCAAGTGAGGCATTCAGATAGTCCAGCTCTCAGGGAGGGCCAGTGAGACGGCTCAGCAGGTAAAGGAGTTTGCCTCCACACCTAAGGACCTAAGTACTAACCCAAAATCCACCACCACAGAAGGAGAAAACTGAACAAAGTTCACATATACACTGGGGCATGCACATGTATACACACATATATACACACACAGACACACAAAAGTCAAAATAAAAACAAAACAAAATGGAACTACTCAAGGAAAGGCCTAATGAAAGAGCTATAAGAAAGAGTACACTTAGGAGGCAGAGGCAGGAAAATCGGGCCTTCAAGTTTGTGCCTAGCCTGGCCCCAGAAGTCTGAAGAAAGATACAAAACAATAAAAAGCTACAGGAAAGAAAACCAAGAATGAGCTAGGATAGCCCAAGACCACTTCCAAAGAATCTGTTATCAAACGCTATGACACCCGAGCAGAGAACTGGCAAAGGGTTGTGTCTGTAAGACAGTAACTCCTGGAACTGGAACCACTGCTGAGTGTTGGTGCTGTTTGGGACAGGCCAAGACCTGCCCATCCTACTGAAGGCTCTTTAAAGCTGGTCTCCATTGGGTCCTTGCCACACAAGCTCTATGTCTGTAAGAGGTGGAGAAAGAAAGCCAAAGGGTGGAGAAAACATACAAGACTAACAGGTCGAAGGTAGGAATGAGTACACATTTTAGAAGCTGAAACAAGGTCTTTTCTGGCCTGATTATATCCCCAAAATCCAATGCTGAAGTCCTGATCTACAGTGCTTCAAGATATCTAGGGGTGGTGGTGGGGGCTGGAGACAGAGTCTTTACAGATATTATTAAAATAAGATCACTTAGGGTAGACCTCGTAAATTATGACTAGTGCCATTAAACAAATGGATGTTAAGATACAGATAAACAGAAGATCCTTTGGAGAAGACAGTGATTGACAACCCAGAAGTTTTTTCAGAAAAAAAAAAAAATCAATGCTGCCAACATTTTGATAATGGACTTCCAGCCTCCAAAATGTGAGGAATTCTATATATTGTTTTTGTGATGTGGTATTTTGTTATAACAGCCCTGCAAGACACAGTACAAGGCCTCTAGGTTAAAAATTAAATAAAAAATAAAAAATAAAAATGTCATGTAGTGGCTGGAGAGGCAGCTTAGCAGCACTGACCATTCTTCCAGAAGATATGGTTTTAATTCCTAGTACCCTGTGTGGCTCACACAGTGTATAATTCCAGTTCCAGAGCATCTGACATGCTATTCTGGCCTTTTCAATCACTAGCACACATGTGGTACATAATAAATATACAAGAAAGACCCTCATACACATAAAAATTATTTTTTAAAAAAAGATTGTGTAAAGAGGAGGCCGGCTCTTCCTGTGAGCAGCCTGAGGTGGCCTGTGAAGATAGCTCAGCACTTTCTTGACCCAGAAAACCCTACCAAATATGCAAATCAAGAGGTTCCCCAGCACTCAGAAGGCAGAGGCAGTTAGATTGCTGTGAGTTCAAGGCCAACCTGGTCTACAAAGTGAGTTCAGGACAGCCAAGGCTACACAGAGGAACCCTGTCTCAAGAAACCAAACACAACAACAACAGCAACAAAAAGAAGTTCAAGTCCTTGTGCTCACTTTAAGAAGGTGAAACTGCCCAGGCCTCGAGGAAATACATATTCAAAATGCCACCAAATACCTGAAACATGTCACTTTAAACAAACAACGTGTATTCTTCTAGCGGTATAATGGTGGAGTCCATAGGTCATCCAAGCCAAACAGTGGGGCAGGACAAAGAGTCTGTGGCTCAGAAAGAATGCTGAATTGCTACTGTACACATGCTTATAAATGCAGAGACCATGAGCTTGAGGGTTCTCCAGACACTGAACATATCCAGGTGAACAAAGCCCCTACAGTGTGGTAACAAATTTACAGAGCTCATGGCCAGCTTAACCCATACATGAGCTTTCCCTGCCACACTGAGAGGACCTTTGCTGAGAAGGAACAAATTATTCCAAAGCCAGAAGAGGAGGTGGCACAGAAAAAAAGGATATCCCAGAAGAAAGTGAAGAGACAAAAACTTTTGGCATAGGCATAAATTCAGCATGAATAAGTGAAACTTTATTTAAGAAAAGGACAGTGAGCCAGGCAGTGGTGGCACACGCCTTTAATCCCAGCCCTTGGGAGGCAGAGGCAGGCAGATCTCCATGAGTTCAAGGCCAGCCTGGTCTCAAGCATCAAGACAATCCTTGGCAACATAGCAAGATTAAGGCCAGCTAGACATCATGAACCTGTCTCCAAAACAAAACTGTGAGAAATGAAGTTGTGTGGGGGTATCAGGAATTGATTCCAAGCGTCTTGACTACCTTTGTTAATCTTTTTCGCTGCTAAGGAAAAAGTCTGAGAGAACTTTGTTGGTACAGCTATTATAATCTATTTGGAAAGACAAAACCAGCACTACATCTCCTTAGATGATAGTCACGTAAGTTTTAGAGGGTATAGGTGAGAGAAGATAAATTCTCAAAAGTAGACAAGCCCCATATATAGCTTTCCAAGTATCTTAGCACTTTCCATGTAGGACCATTTGGCAGTCATCTCTGCTTTATTAGAGTAGTATTTCTCAAGATATGGTCCACTGGCCACTGTAATAGGAACACTGGAGTGCTTGTTTAAAATGTAGATTCCTGAGGCAGCAAGAAGGCTCAGCCTGTGAAGATGCGTACTTGCACTAATCGTACTAATCGTGATGACCTGAGTTTTATCCCCAGGTCCCTCATGTTGGAAAACAGAATTAGAAGACCCTGCCACAAGTTATCTGACTTCCACATCAGCACCATGTCATGCTCATACCCATGTATGCACGCACACACGGGCACGCATGCAAGTGCATACACACACATGTATGTATGTATGTGTATTTTATTTATTTAGTTAGTTAGTTAGTTTGCTTTTTCAAGACAGGGTTTCTCTGTGTAACAGCCCTGGCTTTTCTAGACTTACTCTATAAACCAGGCTGGCCTCAAACTCACAGAGATCCATTCATTCACCTGCCTCTGCCTCCGATCTGATGTGATGGGACTAAAGGTGTGCACCACCATGCTTGGCATATATATAATTTTTTTTAAGGAAAAATGCACCTTTTTTTTTTTTAAACAAAGGAAGCTTGGTAATTGTTCATACTGAGGTTTGACAACACAAGTTTAGTATTTGGCACTATTGTTCCCCTGTCTGCTGACAGTGGCTTGCTGAACAGCAGTACCTCCAGTGCCTTATTTCTAAGATGGCAATCTTCAGGTCAGGTTTGAGATGAATTAAAGGAGGAATGAGTGTCTTTATAGTCCTGGAGCTAGAGCTCAGTGGCAGAGTGTCTGCCCAGCACTCATGAGGCCCTAGGTTCAATCCCAGAACCACAAACCGGAGGGGAAGGGGGAAAGTGCCTCGATAGAGGTGGAGCCTGATAGGTAAAATACCCACATGTTAGCTGGGCATGGTGGCACACCGGTAAGCCCAGCACCCCGGAGGCAGTATCAGGATGATCATAAGTTCAACGGCCACCTAGTGTATATAAAGGGTTTGACATCAGCCAGAACTACATAGTGAGACCCTGAATAAAATAAGATAAAACAAAACAACACCGAGATGCCATTTCCTAGTGAACTCCAATATTCATAGTCTGCCCTGGCTTCTAACATTCGCCATAATTTTTCTTATACTTTTCCTTATGCTGTCAGACTTATCATTCCTTCTGTATTTTTTTTTTTAATATGAAAGTCTAATGGAGCTGGGGATAGATATGGCTCAGTGGTTAAAAGCACTGGCTGCTCTTCCAAAGACCTGGGTTCAATACCCAGCTCCTACATGACAGCTCACAACTGTCTGTAACTTCAGTTTCAGAGCTTCTGAGACCCTCACATGACATACGTGCAGGCAAACACCAATGAACATAAAATAAAAATAAACTCAGAAAAAAGAAAGTCTCATTTTCTCTTGAAAGCTATCTCTTCCCCGGCTTCAATCTCTCTCCTGTGCATCCTAACAACAGTATGTACCAGCACATGGTACAGTGTTTTAATTCTGCTGTAATTTTGTAGGATCACAGCATCCTACAGTTTAGCAACCCTCTCTATAACTCTGAGAATAAGGCCAGGCATAGATATTAGTTGATGCTTCATTGGCTGAAATAAAGATTAGCACTGGGTGGTGGCAACACAGGCCTTTAATCCCAGCACCAGGGAGACAGAAGCAGAGAGATCTCTGAGTTTGAGGACACCCAGGGCGACACAGAGAAACTCTGTCTTAAAAAAGAGAAAGAAAGAAAGAAAGAAAGAAAGAAAGAAAGAAAGAAAGAAAGAAAGAAAGAAAGAAAGAATAGATAGATAGGTAGATAGATAAATAGATAGATAGATACATAGATACATGAATGGATGGATGGATAGATAAGCACTGTACCTGAAAGGCCACTGTGCTCCTGATCTCTGCTTATCAATCTTCACTTTGCCTTTGGGAGGCAAAGCCTCTAATAAGTTATTTAGCAGCTCTACTGATAATCAGAATTCAAGAAAACCAGCCCCTTGCCAAAAACTATGGCTCCAGTTATAAGATAAAAGTCAGAAAGGCCTTATCTGAACACCAGTCCCTTTGCCCTGGTCAACCATTCAGGTTTGTCCAGAGTTAAGAGCCTTGCAGAACCTCATGCCATAAAGTCAGAAAATCTCCTCAGGGAGGCCTTTTTATAAGACTAGTCCTGATGTCGAAAGGCAAGATTGCATTGCATAATGAAAGACAGTGTTTATACTGGAGACTGCCCACGGTATTTTCACATGGACACCAGAGTTTTCACAGGGTACTTGGGTCTTCACGTGGCATTTCAGCTCCCCCCCCCCCTTTATTATTCCAATCCCAAACACTTCCAGCCCTAGCTGTATATTTCCCCCAGCTCTATTTTAGGCAGCCCCACATTTTAGTTTCTTCCTGCATGAGGCCTACACACAGGTGTGTGTGTGTGTGTGTTATAGTGTGTATACCTATTCATATGTATACACCCATACCTCAAAACTAAACACTGGGAGGAATGTTAAAAGGCCTTTAACTTAAAGGCAGGAAAATAAGATGATGTATTTAGTTGTTGCTCAGTCTTGAGATGCTGACTTTGTGTTACTCTGCTTTACAACCTACACACCTCATTCGCCCACACCCACAAAAGACTTCCTGGCTAATTATTTCCTTCCCCAGTCATTACCCTCTGTTTAAGTTTTTCCAGTATCTCCATTGCTTCTATACCAGACTTAAGATTTTCCTGCTGCATGTTTAGGCATTTGTCTTCTTCAAATACCCTCAACTCCCCTATTGCTGATGTTATAGATGGAGCACAATAAATAATAAAAATAATATAATATTTGCAGTCTTTGCTATCAAGAAACTCGTTTTTATCTTTCCATTTCTTCAGTCTTTACTTTTTCTTTTCGCTTTCTTTTTGTTTTTTTAAGACAGGGTTTCTCTGTGTAGCCTGGACTAGCTTTGTAGACCAGGCTGGCCTCAGGTCACAGAGATCCACCTGCCTCTGCCTCCCTGAGTGTTGAAGTTAAAGATGTAGGCCGCCATACCAGGCTTTCCTTTTTTTCAAGACAGGGTTTCTCTGTGTAGCCTTATCTGTCCTGGACATGCTGTGTAGACCAGGCTGGCCTTGAACTCTCAGCAATCTGCCTGCTTCTGGCTCCCAAGTGCGCCACCACGCCCGGCATACCAGGCCTTTTTTTTCTTCTTTTTCTTTTTCTTTTTCTTTCTCTTTTTTTCTAAGACTCACAGCCTGAGCTAGCCCATATTCTTCACTGTCCTGCCTCTACCTCCAGAGGGAATACCAGCATGTACTGACCACACCTGGCTTCCTCTTTTAGATCTTAAACCACATTTCAGTGTCCCAGTCTTTAAAGAGAAAATCACTGCTGGTAAATGGCCTAGACGTACAGATAGAAAGCCATCATACAAATCCTGTTCACCTGTGAGCCTCCTGTTCCGATGTGGCCAATTTGCTTAATGAAAACAAAGAATGAAGACAACCAAAAATACATACAAAGGAAATGTAGCTTAAATCAGTCAGTGAGATACCCATGGTCAGTATAAACTGAGAAAAAATGATTCTTGGTTATCTAAGCCAAAGATAAAGGAAGCTTCTTTTGTGCTATATATTATTTAAAATAAACAACAAACAAACAAACCAAAACAAAAACAAGAACTTGAGCTGTTTAATCAGAGAGGCCAGGCCTAAAATCCTGAGCTAGTCCCTAATTAGCTCGGTCACTAATTAGACTGTGAGCAAGTGACTCCTTTTCTGTCTCTGGTCTCTTGCTATTTCAGACAAAACAGAATCAAAATGTAAAGCCTCTAGTACAGAGCTTGGGGCATAGGAGGCACACAGAAAATATCACTTGCTCTTTTCTCTTTATGCCCCCTCCACCTATTTTCTACGAGTACTTAGAGCACATTGCCCTATGGATGCCCACTTGACGCAGGGGCTCTATGTTATCAAATTCTTTTATTAATTCAGGAGAGCAGAGCAGGTGCAAGAACCAAGCAGCATCATGGGCCCTTCACCCATGCTTGGAGAGAGCACGGGACGTTTGCATGGGAGCAGGTGTCCATGATCTAAGGTTTTGAGAGCAACCGAAGGGATACACCTGGGTCTGCTCAGGCTCCTTCATGTCATACTGGAACAGTTCTTCGGCCCTCCAACAAGAATATATAGAACAAAAAAATAAACAAATAAAAAAGAAGATATAGAACAATGAGTGGAGGAGACGGCTCAGTAGTTTAGAGTATTTGTTGCTCCTGCAGAGGACGCAGTTTGATTTCCTAACACCCGATGGTGGTTCACCACTATCCATAACTGCAGTTCCAAGGCATCTGATGCTCTCTTCTGACCCCTGAGGGCACCAAGCGTGCATGTGGTGTACATACATACAAGCAGGCAAAACACACATAAAATGAATAAATTTAATAACAATTTTGAAAAGAATATAGAACAAATATAGGCTACAAATGGGATTATTATTGAAAACTTCTTAGAAAATAATTTACTATAATAAATAGTCAAGCTGAACACAAGTTACATACCCTCTAACCCAGCTTCAACCTTTGTATTTATACCCTGGGAAACTTTCCAATATGTTCCAGGAATAGTACAACAATAGATTGTTTAAATTGTGCTATATTGATACAATGGGATATTATAAAGCAGTAAATACAAACAAAAGGTTGCTACGTGAAACATTATGAAAATTTAAAAACAGTACTGAGCAAAAAGATAAAAGACAGAGCCGGGAATGGCAGTGCATACCTTTAATCCCAGCACTCAAGAGGCAGAAGCAAGTGGATTTCTGTGAGTTAGAGGCCAGCCTGGTCTACAAAGTGAGTCCAGGACAGCAAAGACAACACAAAGAAACCCTGTGTCAAAAAAAAAATTTTTTTAACAGGAAAAACAAATTTGTATTGATAAGAGTTAGATAATAGGGAGCTAGTGAGATGGCTCAGCAGTTAGGAGTACTAGCTGTTCTTCTAGAGGTCCTGAGTTTAATTCCCAGAAACTACATAGTGGCTCAGTACCGTCTATAAAGAAATTTGATGCTCTCTTCTGGCCTGCAGGTGTACAAGCAGACAGGGAACAGCTACATTAAGGAGGCGGGCGGGGCTGTAGAGGTGTCTTAGTGGTTAAGAACACTGGCTGCTCTTCCAAATTCCCAGCACCCACATGGCAGCTCACAACTGTAACTCCAGATCCAGGGGATCTGACACCCTCACACCAATGCACAGAAAAAAAAATTATATAATAACTATTTCTAAAATGAGCATGGTAGCGTATACCTATAATTCTAGCACTGGGGAGACGGGGGGGGGGGGGGGGGGGCAGACTATTACAAGTTTGAGTTTGACTCTGTCTCAAAATAAAATTATTCATTAAATCAATTCATTAAAAAGACCAGTGAGATGGCTCAACAGGTCAAGGTGCTTATCACTGCCAAGCTTGGCAACCTCAGTTCACTTCTTGGAATCCACATGATAGAAGAAGGACTGAAGCAATGAAGCCTCACAGAGGTTGGGGAACTTACTTTCAGCAGTGAAATTACGGGGCTCCAGCTTGAATCTTAAAAGGCTTCCTGGCTTCTGGGTCCTCTTCCAGACCTACTCTGTTTTTTCCTTCTCTCCTACTCTCTTCCAGAGGTCAGAGGTCACAACTGAACACATCATATCTACTACTAGTTATCTTGGCTTTGTTTAGTTTTATGTCTCTGTTCCACAGTGTGGCATGCCTCAACATTTAATTTAAACTACAGCACACACACACACACACACACACACACACACACACACACACACACACACGGAAGAAAAAAAAAAAAGAAAACTGGTCCAAGAATTTATAAAAGAAAATTGCAGCTGGGGGGTGGTGGTACACACATTTGATCCCAGCACTTAGGAGGCAGAGGCAGACAAAGAGAGTTCTAGGATAGCCAGGGTTGTTACACGGAGAAACCCTGTCTCAAAACACCAAAAAGAAAATTGCAAGTTCATCTTTGGCTGTGCATGAGATTATTTTGGGGGAAAAATTAGATTTTCCTCCATCTATGACACAGGGTGAAAGGTCAAACTTCAGAGTCATTCCTACCTTTGCTGCAAGGTGGCAGCACTGTCACGTGGCAGCTACAGTAAATTTCAAACAGAACAACAGAGCATGTGTCAACACCACCACAAGGGAGTAGAGAATTGCATGATCATAGTAGGGGAACGGTCAACAAATTCATGAAACCCCAGGAAAGCAACAGAAACTTTTGAGCCACTTTCCAAGCAACTGCAGCAGAGGAAGACAGCGGGCCCAGAGAAGACTTCCTGCTGAGCTAGATGCCCAGGACTTCCTTTACTCCTTCCCTATTTTAGCCAACAAATTGCCCTTCAGAGATTTGCCTTCCATTAATTTCTCTCTGCCGACTTTGATGCTTAGTTTGGTCAGGTTTCAAGCAGTATTGATGTGTCAGGACACTAAGTGCTCTTTAAATTGGGATTTGATTAAAATATCACAAAGCCCCCAATGGAAAGTCCTCTGAACCAGCCCTTTATGTGATTATCAATCAAGAGTTTCAGCCTCCAGAACATTCTCATGCATAGCTAAGCCCCTGTTGGCATCGTCATTGAAACACATTTACAGCTGGTAAAAAGGCAGAGGCTCTGGACGCTGACAAATATCTAATTAGATCTTTTCTTCTTCATGTCTCACCTAGCTATGCCATCAAGAAGTCTTTAAGGTCAGGCATAATGGTGCACACTTGTAATCTCTGTTCTTTGGCGGCAAAAGCAAGAAGATCAGGAGTCAAGGCCAGCAAGGAATACAGAAGGAGTGCCAAGAATGTCCGGGCTATACAGAAAGACCTCTTTTTTAAAAAAGTTAAAAAAAAAAAAAAAAAGTTGTAGCCAGGCATGGTGGCACTGGCCTTTAATCCCAGTACTCCAGAGGCAGTGGCAGTTAGATCTCTGTGAGATTGCGGCCAGCCTGGTCTACAAAGAGAGTTCCAGGACAGCCAAGGCTGTTACACAGAGAAACCCTGTCTCAAAAAACAAACAAACAAACATACAAACAAACAAACAAAAACAAGCCTTTAGAGCATAATACTAATTGTATATTCTTTGCTAAAAGATAGGAGTTGGGGGCAAATATTGAACAGTAGCTACTCCCAACGGCAGACAGTATCACTCATGCAACGCATGTAGCTTTCTCACAACCTCTTCACCCAACAGTCGTAAGAAAGTTGGTTTAACTACACCTATTCCACTATTCATGAGTGTGAAAATATATACACGATTCTATCGGTATGTCTATGCTCATGTGAACTATGGTTAAACTGTAAATGAATCTGAGAGCTCTTTTGGTGGAGACTTGGCTTATACAAGGGGAAAACTGAGATCCTGAGTCACCAAGTAATTTCCCCAAGGTGGCAAAATAGACTTGAACTAGAATTCTGTTTTCCTGATTCCTAGAGTCCAGCGTTCTCCCCAGCGTAAGGCTGACTCATTCCATCCTGGTCTCTTTGTCTCTCTTAGAAATCGCACCTCTTAATAGGCATCTTCTTATTTCTTAATGAGGGTGTGTATGTGATGTGCCACCATCAGCGAGCACGCCTGTGAGCGAGTACGTGTGTACCTGCAAGCATTTATAGAGCATATCTCTAGGTGTTTATGCCCTTTCACTAGATAATGACAGTTCTCAATGTTGGCATCAGCAGTGGAGTCAGGGCAGGCCTTCAAAGTCAATCATTAATAATCAGGTTTAGCTCTTTCTCCAATCAGCTGTATTCCTGGGTCTTCAGGAAACAAGGCAAAAGTAGTCGGGGTAGAACCAGACAGTGAGAGTGAAACTTGGTTCCAGGACAGTAAAAGCAACGAGAGGCAAGGCTGCAAGAGGGTAAGACAGAGTAAGAGAGGGCCGTAGGCAATAAGTGCTCATGAGCTCAGGTTGGCATGGATACCATCTTAGTCTTCAGCCTCATGATTGCATCCTATGATCCCCACAAGAATGGTAAGTACTTCTCTAGCCTGATATGCTGGAACATCCAAAAGGAAGCCCAGAAAGCATTTGGAGTCTCTTCCATCAGATAGGGATGTAGCCAATACCCAACAAGTTGTACTTGCAGAAGTTGCTCCATTCGTCTTGTCATTAAGGCCAGGGAGACAGCCATGTGTCTCATGAGAAGTCCTCAGGGAGCACGGTGCTTTCTTTATCCTTGCTTACATGGATAACATAAAAACATGGTTGACAGCTTTCAACGTGAGATGGTACCACAGGTTTGTAAGTAGCCTTATCTAGAGCTCTCAAACTCATGATGCCTCATAAGATGTTGCCTTCATTTTTGAGGTGGTACACTGAAATAGTTTAAATGGAGATGCTGATGGGAGAGAGCTGAGGGAAAGGTGACATGGGAGGGCAGGGGAAATGGCACTGTTTGCTGTTTGTCCATAATTGTTGACAGACTTGAGGATTTTTGTTTGTTTTGTGTTGAAGCTTGAAAGCCAGCCTCAAGCTTCTAGGCAAGAGAGGTGGTGGTGGCGCACAACTTTAATCCCAGCACTCCGGAGGCAGAGGCAGGTGGATCTCTGTGAGTTCCAGGCCAGCCTGGTCTACAGAGTGAGTCCAGGACAGCTAAGGCTACACAGAGAAACCCTGTGTCGCGGTGGGGGGAACGGGGGGAGATACTAAGCAAGCACTCTTCCACAGAGCTTTGCCCCAATCCTGGTAGTAACTGTTTCTTTGAAATAGTATTTTTCAGACTTTCCTAAACATTTCTTCTCTAAAATTAGCTAGCTGAGGGTTAAAGCAAAATAGTGTAAGGTATAGCAATGGCATGCATATACAAATTAAGAAGATTCACACCTGTAATTTTAGCACTTGAGAAATGGAGGAAGGAAGATTGCCATAAGAACAGAGCCATCCTGGGCTAGAGAGTGAAATATAGTCTGGTGTGTTTGTTTGTTTGTTTGTTTGTTTGTTGCAGCTAAAGCTGGATGTGGTAGAGAATGCTTTTGAAATATTTTTACTAGATTTATTCATTTTATTTTACATGTGAATATTTGGCTTGCATGTATATATGTGCACCACACATATACCTGATGCCACAGGAGGGAGGGAAAAAGCACCAGATCCTCTGAAACAGAGTTAGGACAAATTCTGAACCACCATGCGGGGGCTGGGAATCAAACTCTAGTCCTCTGTAAGAGCAACCAGTGCCCTTAACCACTGAGCCATTCCTCTGGCCACTAGAGCATGCTTTTAATCCCAGCACTTGAAAGACGAAGGCAGGGAGCTCTCTGAACTCAAGGCCAACCTAGTCCATGTCTCAGAACTCTAAAGAGAGAGGACCCAGTGACTCCTGACCCATTTTTTTCCCTTCCTAGACCTCAGAAAGAGCAGCTGCCACGTGGAACAGCTCCCCAGCTTCTTCCCAAGGGATGTGAGGCACAACAAGGATTTGGTAATAAGAGGTAGGGAATGGAGATCTCTCCAGAAAATCACTTTGCCATCCCAGGGTTGTCTTTTTAACCTTTAAAAGATGCTTTATCTCAGGGCTGGAGAGATGGCTCACTGGTTAAGAGCAATGGCTGCTCTTCCAGAAGTCCTGAGTTCAATTCCCAGGGACCACATGGTGGCTCACATCCATCTATAATGAGATCTGGTGCCCTCTTCTGGCATGTAGGTGAACATGCAGCTAGAGCATTCGTATACATACAATAAATTAAAAAAAAAAAAAAAAAAATGCTTTATTTCCACACTATAAATCAGATGGGGATGAAGAAAGAAGGAAATGGCACTCAGCCCTGTCTGCATTGAAGAAAACCGTCTATAAACATTTCTCCGTGCTGGATTTACTGCACTCACTTATTTTCCTAGGACTCCATGCAGGAAGGAAGGCAGCACCTACACAGTTAGTACCATAAACATAGACGGAGGAGGAGGTGAGCCACACACAGGAGGACAAAGTGCAGCTGTGGGGTTTGCCAGGAGTCACGAATAGAAGAGGGTTATCTGGACACTGCGCAGGTTGAGAGCCAGCTTTGTTTTTCTGTTTAGTTCTTCCAGAAATTCACACAGACGTCAAAGACATCCTCCAGCCTCAGACTATAGCGACCCTGCAGTGCCTTGGCTCCGGGAGGAGAGTGGGGGTCCACCTTGTACATTCTGGGAGAAGGCCAAAGACCAGGTACACTCTGAAGAACCTGAGAGTCGCTGCTGCCCCCCACAGAAACAGCACTTCCCCAAGCTGTCACCTCATGCCTGCACTCCAGTTTCAGGATGGTTTCCTTCTAACAGGTAAAGAGATCAGACGGCTGATAGAGGTAGGTTGGCACTAACTTAAAGTTGTGGTGGCCAGTGTTTGCTCAGTAGCAGCCAAAGCCACAGTAAAACATACTGTTCTCCTCTTTGAGAAAAATCAGTGTCGTCTCTGAGAACCCGTTTTCTAATTCCTTTAACAAGAATTTGAAATCATATGGGGTGTGTGTGTGTGTGTGTGTGTGTGTGTGTGTGTGTGTGTGTGTGTACATATATGGATGTTAGAGGACAACTGAGGCACCTTTGGGAGTCAGACCAAACTTAGGTCTTCAGGTTTGGTGGTAAGTACCTTTATCCACTGATCCAACTCACAGGTTCTAGGCACCATATTGCTAATTTCTAAGACCTTTTAGCTCTAGTATTCTGTGATTCATAAAACCTAATTTTCATACAAGATACACACACACACACACACACACACACACACACACATATCCCTGGCTGGCCAAGAAATACTTATGTAGACCAGGCTAGCCTCAAATTTACAGCAATCTGTTTGCTTCTGCCTCCTGAAGCTGAGATTAAAAGCAAGCACCACCACACTGGTGGGCGGGTCTCCTTTATAATAGTAATTTGTGGGCCAGGTAAAGGGCATGCCCCTTTAATCTCAGCACTCAGGAGGCAGAGGCAGAGGCAGGCAGATCTCTGTGAGTTTGAGGCCAGCCAGGTCTACGTAGTGAGTTCCAAGAGCACCTGTCTCAAAAAAACCAAAAATTAAAAAAAAAAAAAACAGTAGTTTGTGAATTTTGTTTATTTTTCATGTACACAGTGAGCTATACAAAACAGCACATATTTATAGTGAAAAGTAATCTTCCCTCCTCCTGCCTCTCAACCCTCCAGTCTTCTGTCCCTGGGGATAAAAGGGGCCACTGGTACCTATTGTATTGCTTTCCAAAGACAGCATGTATAGAATGGTACGTGTTTTCTCTCCCTCTCCCCACTCCCCAACCCCTTTGGAGAGAAAGTCTCATGTAGCCCAGGATGGCCTCTAACTATGCTATGTATCTACTGCTAGCCTTGAACTCTTGAAACTACTCCGTCTAACTCCCAAGTGCTAGAGTTACAGGCACGAGACACTAGAGCCGGCTCGCCTGCACGTGTGAAAAGCATAGGCAGTACCACACCATGCACCCTGATCTGCACCTTGGCTTTTCCACATGCGTGGGTTTGTCCCATGTCCATATCCACTCATGTGTGGCTGGGTTGGAGAACACTGAATCCAAGGCCATGAACACGCTAAGCACAAGTCCTATTTCTCAGAGTATTGTGTCACCAGCCCTGCCTTATTCATAGTAGTATTCTACTATATTGCAATTTATTCCTTAGCTTGGCTTTGATGGGAATTTTGGTTATTTCTTTCCTTTTGTTAATACAAACAATGACCTTATACCTTTTTTTCCTGTGCATCTACATGAATTCCAAGAAGCAGAACTGCTGCGTGGACAGCTCTTTTAGCCCCACATAGGGGGTTCCACTGCGGTCCTGCCTACACTGCCCTGTGGGAAACCGCTTGCTCCCCAACAGCAGCTGTTCTTCTGCCCTCCTCTTCTTTTACACATCTTTCTGTCAAGCAGGTTCTGAGCAGCCGATCCGTATAGGACATTCTCCCTTTGCAAAAGGCCATTGTTTAGGCTCTGTTGCTGTACTGTTGGAAAAATAAATACTCAACATGTAGAGAAACTGGGGGATAGAAGGGTCAAGCAGAAAGAGGGAGAAATAAACTTTTAAAACTTAGACTAGAGACCGAGAAATAAGTGGCAGACATCCTCTCAGGATGCGCTCAAGAACAGTAAATTGTCCTACATGACTTAGCTGTTTCACTCACTTTATTATACTTTAAAAAATAAATAAATAAATCTACCAGGCATGGTGGAGCACAACTGCAATCCCATTATACAACATATCAAGTTTGAAGCCAGCCTGGGCTATATGAGGTCCTGTTTAAATAAATAAATAGATAAATAAATAAATAAATAAGAATTATAAACACTACCACTGATAACAGGTGGGAGGGCTCTTAAAAACCCAAAACTTGTGGCCGAGCGTGGTGGCGCACACCTTTAATCCCAGCACTCGGAGGCAGAGGCAGGCAGATCTCTGTGAGTGTTGAGGCCAGCCTAGTCTACAAAGCAAGTCCAGGATAACCAAGGCTACACAGAGAGACCCTGTCCCCCCCAAAAAAACAAAGAAACAAACAAAAACAAAACTCACTGATTATCAGTTCATTTGGACCTGCTCACACCCCAATGCCCTGCTTGAACTGACCATAGTACTGGCCTCAAGCCATTTTCCAGTCTGCAGTGTTCTGAGTGGCACTACTGTATTATGCTATGCACTGTGGGACCTGAGGTAATTGAGGACAGTAGTTGTTAGAGATTCTGAACCAGGAAAACTGGCGCTCAAGGGGAGGAAAGATGCCAAAGACCAACCTGCTCTGTTGAAAACATTTACCTTGGGGGTGGCCTCCGGGCTTTGAGCTCCTTCCTGGAGGAAGACTCTTCCCCGTTCCCCCAGATGCTTGCTCAAGGCAGAGACTCTGGGATCCAGGACCTGAGCCAGGGCCCTACTTGAGCTGTGTAAAGAGACCGTATGGATGTGTGTAGGTTACTTCGGTCCTAATCACCATTCACCATACATTTCTATGGAAGCAGGATGACAAATCCCAAACAACCATCTTACAAATGGACTTTTGAAACGAATTTTCTCTCAAAGTCTGAAGATGCCTATTCTGAATTTAAACCACATTAAATCACCAAGACGTGCTAGGTCTCAATTAGGTTAGGAATAAAAACAAGGCAAATAGTCAGGCTTAGAAAGAGAGAGGGGAGGGGCTCTCTGAAGTCACTACACTGGATGGATGGTGTCAGTCTGCAGAGGAAGGGGTCTAAAATACAACCAGGTGACATCAATGAAAGTACCCTCCAACAAAGTAAGAGTTTGGAATTGTAAGGATGAGAACTTTCCACAGCACAGATGGTCATCACTAGACATGGACCAAAGATGAAAGGTAGAAAAGAAACACAAGATGGGGCAGAGGCCACAGCCCAGTTGATGGAGTGAGTGCCTCTAAGCTGCTTTTGGTCAGGGTGTCTTCTCACAGCAACACAAAGGGGGCTGGGGCGCGCAGTTACGATATAGTATGTATTTCCTGTTCCTGTTGCTCAGATTTATATTTAGAAGCTTTCCAGGTACCCATCAGGCTTCAGATTTCATAGGGACCTCTCTGGGGTTTTTTTGGTGGGTGGGTGGGTGGAGTTTCAAGACAGGATGTCTCCCTGTGAATTCTCATGTCCTTTAATCTCTAATCACTATAGAAATAATTCTTAGGGGGCCATGTTTACTTATATTTTATTGAAAGTAATCTAATATAGTGAAAATAATGTTTTGTTTAGCTTTTTAAAACATTTCTTCTTCTGTATTTGTCTATCCAGATAAGTACTAATATTAACTGACATTCAAAAGTAATTAAGGCTCATTGCTGAAGTTATACTTACTATCAACTAAATGATGACATCGTTAACCCATTGTAAAGAGATGAGGCAGGGTGGGCCTCTAAGAGGTATTCCTCTGCCTCTGTAATGTTTTCTAACCTTTGGGCAGTCGCTCTCACTGGTTTCTTTACCCCATAGATTATTTTGGATTGTTTAACTGTATTTCATTTTTAACTTTGTTGTTACAATCATGTGAACCATAAACATTTTATAAATGTTAAAAATTTTATCGTTTCTATTTATAATCAGAAAAAAAGCAAATCTTTAAAAATATGCACAACTCAAAATTAACTAGAACTATTTTAAATTAATACTAGGTTCTTGGTTATTTTTTTCTCTCACTTCATTTTTGACTTAAGCTTTCAAAAGATTCAACACCTATTTGATTTTCCCTTACTTTGTTTATTCTTAAATATGATTTAAAATAAAAATTTTCATTAAGTAAAAAAAAAAAAAAAAAAAGACAAGATAGCTCTGTGTAGGTCTGGCTGTCCTGGAACTCTCTCTCTGTAGACCAGGCTGGCCTCGAACTCACAGAGATCCACCTGCCTCTGCCTCTCAAGTGCTGAGAAACCTGTTTTTAATGTCACAAGAAAGATAGACCACCCTGTCTGATTTTGTTTTGTTTTGTTTTTGTTTATTTTTCGAGACAGGGTTTTTCTGTGTAACAGCCCTGACTGTCCTGGAATTCGCTCTGTAGACCAGGCTGGCCTTGAACTCACAGTGATCCATCTGCCTCTGCCTCCTGAGTGCTGGGATCAAAGGTGTGCGCCACCGCTGCCAGGCTTGTTTTGTCTTTTTGAAACTGGCACTCAGGTGCCCCAGCTCACTATGTAGCTGAACATAACCCTGAACTCCTGGTTCTCCTGCCTCCACCTCCTGAGTGCTGAGATGTGTGCACCCACACACATGGCTGCTTCACCCATTTGATAAATAGTCTCTACTTTGTTGTTGAAACAGTCTCACTGTATAGCCCTGGCTGGCCTGGAACTCACTTTGTAGACCAAGCTGACTTCAAACTCACAAAGATTGACTTGTTTCTGCCTCCAAGTGCTGGGATTAAAGGGATGCCCAATCACACCTGACAAATATTTTTTTCTTGTGTTGCTTTCCTTCTTTCAGGTTTTTAATGTATTTAAATTTTTTTAAATTTATTCATTCATTTTGGTTTGTTGAGACAGGGTTGTTCTCTGTATACCCTGGCTGTCCTGGAATTTGCTCCATAGACCATGCTGGCCTCAAACTCAGAGATCCACTTGTCTCTGTCTCCCAAGTGACTTTGAAGTCACATTTCTCAGGAGGTGGATTACAGGCCATATTTGTCTGTGTCATTATCCCTCTGGCTAGGGCGAGCAGAGTTCTTCTGCTTAGACAGACAATCTCTAGGCTTTCCCTCATCTTTCAGGCCACTTTTCAGCCTGCAAAGTGTTTTCATACCTGATTTCTAATTTCTTTTCATCTTTACAACACCCCTAAGAAATAGATACAGCAAGTATTTTTATTACAATCATATTACAAACAAGGAAACAGAAACTCAGAAATTATGTAACTTGTCCAAAGTGAGTTTTGTTTATCTTCAAATGTATATATGTTACTACTTAAAATAACTGACTGCCTTTAATCCCAGCACCTGGGAGGCAGAGAGGCAGTCAGCTCTCTGAGTCCGAGGCTAGCTTGGTCTATAGAAGCAAGTTCCAGGACAGCCAGGACTACAAAAAGAAACCCTGCCTCAAAGGGGGGGGGGGGTAGCTAAAGACAAACAATGATAAGAAACCATGTAAAGGGCTGGAGAGATGACTTGGAGGTTAAGAGCACTGACTGCTCCTCCAGAGGTCCTGAGTTCAAATCCCAGCAACCACATAGTAGCTCACAGCCATGTATAATAAGATCTGGTGGCCTCTTCTGGTGTGCAGGTGTACATGCAGGCAGAGCACTGTATACATAATAATAAATAAATAAATCTTTAAAAAAAAAAAAAGGAAAGAAACCATGTAAAATGGAATAAGGCTCACAAAATGGCTCCGAAGGTGAAGGTGCTTGCTGTCCAACGATGCAAACCTGACAACCTGAGTTTGAACCCTAGCACCCACATAAAGGCAGGAGAGAAACTTCACAAACTTGTCCTCTGACCTCCACGTGGATGCCTTGGCATGCACCACCCCCAGTAAATAAAAAACTTTGAATTGAAAAGAAGACTAGGTTTGTTTGCATGCCTATAACCTCACTAGCTGAGGTAGGAGTCTTTCTTCATTTTTGAGGCCAGTCTGGGGATACAGGGTGTCCAATGGTAGTAATGGGCTCCATAGTCACAGCCTGTCTTAAACAAACAGGGTTTGGAGGGTTTGGAGGGGGATAACCAGTGCTCTCTGAGTTGTAAGCTCTCTGTAAGCAGGTGGATCTGGTTGTAGGCCACAGCCGAATCCACCTGCTCTTCCTCACTGATCCCTAGTCTGCGTCCCATCACCTCTCACCTGCTGTCTCCCAAGTCAGCTGACTCTAGCTTGTCCCACAACAGTTCCATTTCTAACACAGCAGCCCAGCGAGTAGCCGGCTGAAATGAAGCTTAGCTAGGCACGGTGGCTCACAGACGGAATCCTAGCGCTCAAGAAGCAGAAGCAGGACTGCTGAGAGTTGGAGGCTTGGCTGGGCTACAGAGTGAGACCGTGTCTCAAAAAATAATAATAATAATAATAACACCCCCCCAACGTCATTCTTTATATCAAAACCTTGCAACAAATCCTTATTTCCAGGCGTGGCACACACAGCCTACAGTGTATACCTCCTCCCTCCCTCCTCCCTCCCTCCTTCGTGCTGGTTGCTGGCTGCCTCACTGCTCCCCTACAAAGATAACATGTCAGACACACTCTGCCTTTGGGGCTTCATTCCCACTGTCCTGGTCCACCTAAGGTACTTCCCTCAGGACTCAGTTCTAACCTGAGAGAAGCTCAGCCTATACTGCAGGTGGCCCAGCCATTGCCTATGAATACTACTCAAACTACAAACTACGTTAGCTTGCAGGCTGTGGGTTTTGTTGATATTGGTTTTGGTTTTTAAAAGATTTATTTTTTTTAATATTTTATTTACTTTTAATTTATGTGCATTGGTGTGAGGATGTCAGATCTTAGAGTTACAGACAGTTGTGAGCTGCCATGTGGGTGCTGGGAATTGAACCCAAGTCCTTTGGAAGAGCACGCAGTGCTCTTAACCACTGAGCCATCACTCCAGCCCCAAAAGATTTATTATTTTTACTTTATGTATTTCTCCCTATATGAACGTATAAATGCGTATCACATATATGTGGATGCCAGTGGAGCTTAGACTAGGGCTGGAACTGAAGTTACAGGCAGCTATGAGTGTGGAACTGGTCCTCTGCAAGAGCAGCAAGCACTCTTAGCCACCAAGCAATCTCTCCCATGCCTAAATTTGACTTTTTCTTTTTAGAAGGTTTCTCTGTGTAACAGCTCTAGCTGTCCTGGAGCTCTCTCTGTAGACCAGGCTGGCCTCGAACTCACAGAGATCCTCCTGCCTCTGCCTCCCAAGTGCTGGGATTAAAGACGTGCGCCAAAAACCACCCGGCTCTAAATTTGACTTTTAAGACAGAGCCCTACACTACGTAGCTCAGACTGGCTAGGAAATCACTAGTTAGCCCAAGATGACCTCGAACTCCTGGTAATCCTCCTGCCTCAGTCTCAGTGGCGCTGGAATTACAGGTATGAGTTACCACTACTGGCTTCTAGAGTTTTTGTTTCTTTTATTTTGGGTTTTGGTTTGGAGTGTGTGTGTGTGTGTGTGTGTGTGTGTGTGTGTGTGTGTGTGTGTGTGTGTGTGTGTGTGTGTGCGCGCGCACACGCGCGAGCGCGTGACCCTAGTTGTCCTGAACTCATTATGTAGACCAGGCTTGCCTCTGCCTCCTGAGTGCTGGGATCAAAAGGCTTATGCCACTATGTCCACCTCTAGTCTTAATATTTTAAGCAGCACTTATCCTAATAAACGATAACTTTTTGCTTTGTCTTTTGAGGCAGAGTCATGCTATTCGTCTGTGACTGGCTTGGTACTCCTGTGTAGTCCATGCTGACCTCGATCTCGAGATTATCTCCCTGCCTTAGCCTCCTGAGTGCTGAGACCACGGGCATGTGCCACTACACTCAGTCATAAGATGTATGAAAGTCAGCGTTGTCTCTGCTCCCTCTGTCCTGGCTCCTGGCGTCTTTGTTCTCTTGCTACTATGATATAAAGTACTGAGGCAGTGCCTGGCACATAATAGACGCTGGCTTTTGAACATTAAATGGATGAAACTGAGGAGAACATGAAGCTGAGTGCCTTTCTTGTCTTCTGGTCCCTCTTGCTTTTCTCACTGCCTTCTCAGAGTAGCTGACTGGGCTCTGCTAGGCAGACCTTTGCAGCAGTCACTCAGGCAAAGGCATGTTCTTCCCTGGACTTTGGAACCTCCTCTGTTAACCAAGGAAACTCAATAGTGTTACACCCTCCACCTGTATTATTACTATGACCGCAGGAAGGATGGGCAAGCAAGATATGGTTCGGTTCCTTCCCTCTGATCCTAGGCAAAGGCCTGCTGGGGATTTAATCCATATCTCCTTTTAAGCATCTCTGGCCTCACTTATTCTTGGCATTATTCCATGCCTACACCTCAGCCCTAGGAACGTGCAGGTCAATGGGGCCACAGTTAGAAACGTAGTGTGGCGTGAGTAGGGCTAGGGTTCTATCAGGTAACGCCGAGGCAGGGCGATGCTGTCCCGCAGCTGCTTCTCTCTTGCTGCTTCTCTCTTGTTTCACAGCTTCTCTACCGGGGCTCTCGCAATGCATGGTCAGCCCAGCGAGGGATCGAGCTGCTTCATCAGAGACAGTGCCCATCCCCACCACCTCCACAACGCCTAGAAATAAAGGAGGGAAAACGGCAAGCACTGGGAATTTTCCCGTCCTTTTGACACAAGGTACAAATTAAGTAGAGCTAAAACAAGAATACAAAGAAAAAGGGACATTTTAGCTCCACTGTTCCTCTAGGTCTCCTAGGAATTTCCTGGAAGTTGACAGGTTATTTTATATTAAAAATTTTTTTTTCGGGTGGTAGTAGTGTGTACCTTTAATCCCAGCGCTTGGGAGGCAGAGGCAGGTGGATCTCCGAGTCTGAGACCAGCTTGGTCTACAGAGTAAGTTCCAAGATAGCCAGGGTTACACAGAGAAACCCTGTCTTGGAAAAAAATAAAAGCTGTTCCATGTTTCAATGGAGTGTAGGGGGGGATGCTCTCCATAGGAAGTTCCCTAAAACATCTGTAGTTTGGCAGTCAATGATCCTTTACCTTGGGGATGGAAAGATGGCTCAGTGATTAAGAACCATCTTGTAGATGCCTTATAGAGGACCCAGCTTTGGATCCCAGGACCCAAGTCAGGTAGCTCTCAGCCACCTGTAGGTCTAGTTCCAAAGGATCTGATGACACCTGACACCTGAGGGCACCTACATGCACATAGTACAAAAGAACTCACACAGGAAAAAAAATATATATGTATGTGTGTATGTATATATAATATATATAAATAAAAATACAAAATCCTTTTTTAAAAGATGATAATCTGTTACCTCCATGAAAGCGAATTCACCCTGAAGCCAGCTTTGGAGACAGACTAAATCCAACTGGTGCATGATTCCAGCCATATACCAGTGTGTATAGATGTATAATATTGAAATAGTAAGCAATTATTAACAGAGATGACATCAACCAACCAACCACATGCCTTCATCTTCACTGTTTTGAAAACTAGCCCTCCCTAAATTGGCCAAGATTCAAATTCCATAAGATTCAAGTTTGAGGATATGAACAACCTTGGTTCATACCAGTAGAAAAGTAAATATGAGATTAGTAATTACACAGTAGATATGAGCCTCTTGATCTGGATTTGGCTTATGATTCAAAAGCAATGACAATTCACCTTTGTTCTTTCTATACATGCTTTAAAAAAAAAGACAGAAAAGGGGATGTTTGCTTTTGTTTCTTTTTGAGACAGGATCTCACTATGTAGCCATGGCTAGCCTGGGTACATTAAATAGACCAGGCTGGCCTTGGAGGGGAAGCCTGCCTGTCTCTGCCTCCTGAATGCTAAGGTGAAAGGTGTGTATTTGTTATCTTTCTTTTTTCTTTTCTTTTCTTTCTTTCTTTTTCTTTTTTTTTCTGTGGTGGAGATGGAAGCTGTGGCTTTTATTTTTAAGGTTGGGAACCTCAAGAGGACTGGCTGGGAACGATGCGTTAAGCCCTCTTTGTGCACCCAAGCCTTTTCTTCCCAAGAAAAGTGCACAAACCAGCCATGCATGACTGTGGAGAATCCTGCATCCTAGGGAAGGTGGCTCATTCATGAGAGAGGCTGGAGAAGAGCCATGAGGCCACCCATACCTGGTTCTGAGCCCCAGATGGAAACTCAGTCTCTATCTCTGAGTTAGGCTGTCCCTGATTAGTCTGTGAGCAAGGAAACCGTCTAGTCCAGGTGCGCTTCACTCATGTTCTCCTTCCTGCCCCTCCACCCCTCTTTCCTTTTAGACACAGATGTGAACCTAAAGAAAAGGCAGAAATGGAGCATCGTAATTAAGGCTCTGATTGCTGCTACTCTGCTGCTCAATGGAGTCATCATTATTGTATTTGTCATCTTTGAAGTCCCATGCCCGGTAGGATTGCTGGGTCCCAGGCTTGATCAATAAAGACTGCCTTCTGTTGGAAAGGCAGCATAGCTTAAGGAAAGCAAGTGTTAGCCGAGCGGTTTGTGGGAAGTTGCTTTGCCTTTTCCATTCTACAGTTGCCTTAAATGTAAAATAGGGCTCCTGGTGTTTGCCTTGTCTGTGGCCATGGAAGTTAACTGTGGCCCATTCCATTTGAGAAGCACCTGGCACAACCAAAGTGTGCTCTCCATCCCTACCCCTCCCACCACCCCCCACCCCACCCACCCCCGCCTGGCTCGAAGGTGCACTGTTAACATGAACTCCCCCTCCTCACTCTAAAGAAGTATGGTTCTATAGTCTTCCCTAGAGATGAGGATTTTTTTTTTTTTCTAGAATCCTAGAACTTGGGCAGTAGAGAACATACCAGGAATCCCAGGCCAGGCTTGTATATACTGCAAATTTGATGTCAGGCAAATTACCTGAGAGAGAAGAGTGGAAATGGAGTGGGGGGGGGCGGGGAGTATTATTTCTTTTAAATGTTTAGATGTGAGGTTTGGAAGATAATCAAATATGTGATCAGCTACTGACATGATAACCAGTCATTCTCTCTTCAGAGTCGATGCTGCCGCAGAGCCAGAAGGCTGTGCCAATGCCATTGGTTATGGAAAAGGGAAAGGAAGGAAGAGCAGCAGCCTGGGACAACTGAGTCCCAGATGGGCTCTCAGCCTGAGAAGGGGAGTATTCTCTGTAAAGTCTGTGACACCTGTTTAGAGAAAACAATGTTAACCTGCAAGGGATGGGACAGAGGGAAATGCTTCCGTTATAAAGGGAATGTGATGCATTGTTCTGTGTTTAAAAAAAAAAAAACTGACCAGATGTGGTGGCATACCCCTTTTATCCCAACACTCAAGAGGCAGAGGCAGAGGGAGGCAGATCTCTATGAGTTCAGGCCAGCCTGGTATACACAGTGAGTTCCAGGCTAGCCAATATATACATTGGCTGGGCGTGGTGGTATACACCCATAATCCTAGCACTTTGGATGTTGAGGGAGAATCAATAGTTCAAGGCCAGCTTCATCTTCAGCTTTATAGGAAATTTAAGGCCACCCTGGGCTACAAGAGACACTATATAAACAAAACTGAATGGAGGAGGAGGAGGAGGAAGAAGAGGAAGAAGAAGAGGAAGAAGAGGAGAGACAGATAGACAGGGACAGAATGAGGGAGGAAAGGAGGAAGTTGAAGAGAGGAAAATACTGGGACCCAGACAGACAGAATCAGAATGTCCAGTGTCTAGGGTGGGACCAGGGACCTTTATAATTGTTACTGTAATTAAAATGGGTTCTCAGTGTGTTGCCCAGATTTGCCTTAATTTTAGTTTAACCTCAAGTCGTCTTCCTCAACTTTCCAAGAAGCTTCGACTACAGGCTTATGCTACTGTGCTCATCTTAGTCTTGTTTTTGTTTTTTTTGTTTTTTCCAGAAAGGGTTTCTCTGTGCAGCCTTAGCTGTCCTGGACTTGCTTTGTAGACCAGGCTGGCCTCGAACTCACAGCCATCCACCTGCCTCTGCCTCCTAAGTGCTAGGATTAAAGGCCTGTGCCACCACCGCCCTGCTCATTTTATTCATAAATTTTTGTGTTGCTTTGCTTTATTTTGTTTTGTTTTCGAGGCAGGGTCTCTCTGTGTAGCCTTGGCTGTCCTGGACTCGCTTTATTGCCCAGGCTGGCCTGGAACTCACAGAAATCCGCCTACCTCTCCCTCCCAAGTGCTGGGATTACAGGCTTGCACCACCACACCAGGCTGCATTCTTAAATTTTTAACAAGCTCCCTAAGGGAACTAGAGAAAGGGCTCAGAAGTTAAGCGCACCCAGACAGGGTGACTCACAGCCACCTTGTAACTCCAGTTCCATGGGTTACAATGCCCTCTTCTAGCCTCCTTAGATACAAATATGATACACACATAAACAAGCAGCCACCTACACATAAAAACAAATTTACAAACAAGCTCTATAACCATTAATTGTGAAATTAATAATACTTCAGGTCCCATGGACCTTGACCAAGGTTTGTATCCAATGTTCTAAATTTTACATTTCTTTCCCTTTTTGTTTGTTTGTTTGTGATTTTTCGAGACAGGGTTTCTCTGTGTAGCCTTAGCTGTCCTGGACTCACTTTGTAGACCAGGCTGGCCTGGAACTCACAGAGATCTGCCTGCCTCTGCCTCCTAAAGTGCTGGGCACCGGGCCCAGCTTAGTTTTGCATTTTTAAGGAAGGTTCCCCCTAATTGTAAGAGCTTTAGCATTATAACATATGTGTTTACCTTGAGTAACTCTCAGGTCCAGCAATGTTGGACATCAGCTGCACTTCAGCCCAGTTTAAGGACCTGGCAAAGCTACTTTCATTGTCCTTATCTTTGGGTTCCCTGGCAAGCTTATAAATAGTGCCTCTCAGTGTCTGAATTGACACTTTAGGCCTGATTCAACAGAGCTGCTCCTAATCTGGACTCCCAAGCCAGCTATAGACTCAGCTTTGGAATAGTAGATAGTGGTAAGTGGGCACATGCTTCAAAACATCCAGACACTCGCTAAGGTAAACAGACAAGGCTTCCACAGGACCTAGCCAGATCCTCAGCCTGGGCATCACAGTAAGACTGTCTCAAAAACAAATAAAGTCACCCATCAAACAAACAGCCATTCCCCACACACTAAGCCAAACAAGGTGTCCAATTTTTTTTTTTTTTTTTAGAACTACAGCACTGAGAATTGATCTCAGAGATGATGTAATAAAAGAGTTTGATCCCCAGCAACACACACACACACACACACACACACACAC
>OU015746.1:35943927-35963884 GCA_907169655.1 Acomys percivali
GTGGAAGCCCTGTGCATCAGGAGGAGGCCGTGAGCATGGTGGAGGCCGTGTGCATGGTGGAGGCCGTGTGCATGGTGGAGGCCCTGTGCATCAGGAGGAGACCCTGTGCATCAGGAGGAGGCCGTGTGCATGGTGGAGGCCCTGTTAATCAGGAGGAGGCCCTGCACAGCCAAGGCGCTGAGTAGGCAGACTTCATTTTTCTGAATATCAGGTCCTAGAACACTTCCACCCGACCCAACCTTTTAGCTTCTGTGCAAAGCCTGGTTGAGTCATGAGGCAGCTACCCTGTACACTGCGAGGAGGAGAAGTCAGTCAAGGGGAAAAGGAAGCAAGTATAAAGGGAAATGCTGGCCTGGATCTGTCAGAGCTCTGTTTAATTACTATGACATTATGGAAGTTTCAATAACTGAGACTGGATTCATCTTAACAAAAGCAGATTTTAAAAAAGATTTATTTATTAATTTTATGAATATGAGCACCCTATCTGCACATACACCTGCATGCCAGAGGAGGGCATCAGATCACATTACAGATGGTTGTGAGCCACCATGTGGCTGCTGGGAATTGAACTCAGGACCTTTGGAAGAGCAGCCAGTGCTCTTAACCTCTGAGCCATCTCTCCAGTCCTTGTTTTATTTCTTGTAACTAGCATTCCAAAGTACCTTTTACTCGTGGGATATTATTTTACATTTTTATTCTTTCACTTATAGATGGTGTTTCATGGTTTCACGTAGCCCAGGTTAGCCTCAAACTTGCTATGTAGTTGAGGATGACCTCAAACTCATCCTACCTCTACCTCCTAGGTGCTGGCATGACAGGTATGTGCTACCATGCCTAGTGTAGGTAATTCTGGGGCTGGAATCCAGGAGTTTGTTCATAACCCTCTTCCAACTGAACTCCAGCCCTGTCCCTAGGTTTTGTTTTTGAGATAAGGTCTCATGGAGCCCAGGCTACCCTTAACTCACAACCCTGTTGCCTCTATGTCCCAAGTACAAAGACTACAGGTATGTGTCACTATGCCTCACAGTCCTGCCTGTGTCCCACCTGTTGAGAACACAGGCACACACCATCATGTCTGATCACAGACCTGCTTTGTTCCTTTGTTTGTTTTTCAAGATAGGGTTTCTCTGTGTAGCCTTGGCTGGCCAAGACTCGCTTTGTAGACCAGGCTGGCCTCGAACTCACAGAGATCTGCCTGCCTCTGCCTCCCAAGTGCTGTAATTAAAGGCATGCGCCACCACGGCTTTTACTTCTGGTTGTGTTAACTGAATGACCTGGGACAAGTGAATCTCGTTTTCCCTTACTGTAAAGTGGAATACAGTAAGATGCTTTAACAGCATTTTTTTCCCTTCTTCTTGACCTTTTTCATCGTTAGAACTCAGTGTACTGATGTGTAAACCGACCAGGTTGGCTATTGTGTAGCGACATGGATACTAAAGGGCATTTCATCCCTTCTCTGCAGACTGGTGGCAGTAGGGGCACACCAAGTCCTAGAAGATGTGTAGGAACCTTCTGTGAGGAAAGGGTTAATTCTCTAACTCCTCTTCTTTTCCACTTTATATGCTTCATTGACTTAGGGGCCAATCAAATGGCAGCATCTGGTCAGGTAAGACAGGCACCTCATTGAAAACAGCAGTGTCTCAGTTGCTGTCCCCACCCCAGAATTTGAGGATGAAAAGGACAGTCTCTGGATGACAGCGTGGACACCTGCTCTAGTGCTCCAACTCTTAGCACCAATGTAGCAACAGAGAGAGGACCATGGGGCGGGGTAGACAGGAGGAAACCAATGCTCTGAGTGAGGTGAGCGTTTGAGGCAGGGGCAGGCCAGCAGGCTCCTGAAGGCAGGCCTCCTGTGAAAGACACCCCTGGTATGCAAGTGGCCAACACTGTCCTTGAGGCTCGGGCCTTTTGCAAGGCAAGCTGTTCTTCCTTCCATGGATCCTATCACAGGAAAGCACTTTGAAAAGCCCCAGTGATTAGAAAAGGGGTCGGATGCAGGTCCTAAATCCTCCACCTCTTCCTACTGATGGGGTGTTTTTTGGTTTTTCAAGACAGGGTTTCTCTATTTAGCCTTGGCTGTCCTGGACTCCCTTTGTAGACCAGGCTGCCCTTGAACTCACAGTGACCCACTTGCCACTGACTCCCAAGTGCTGGGATTAAAAGCGTTCACCACCACGCCTGGCTCATAGCTAGACTTTTTGACACTTGCTTTTTTTTTTAAACTTGTTTTTATATGCACATTGGTATTTTGCTTGCATGTATGTCTGTATGAGAGATCCTGTATGAAGTTACAAATAGTTGTAAAATGTCAGGGGGTGTGCTGGGAACTGAACCCGGTCTTCTGGAAGAGCAACCCGTACTCTGAGCCCCGAGACTTGCTTGTTAAAAATATACTTGCATGCCCCTTACCAATAGCCATCTCAGTCAGGCGGGAAATATGGGAAACTAGATGAGGGGACGTTTATGGAGTCTTTTAACATTTAGGATATGGAAAGCAAGGAAGAGAGACAGTAGGAGGGCACACGGCCATGAGCTCAGGCTGGGCCAGCGAGATCACCAGACTGAGGCTAGCCTAAGCTACATGGTGAGTTCCAGGCCACTTAAGAAGAAGGGAAAGCTGCACAGACATAATAGGGTATTATTTTCACAAGACGGTGGTTCAGAACGTGTACTTTCGACCTTAACTGTAGCAGCTCCATGGATGGGGAGAAATTGAGCAAATATTTTGTTCTCAAGCAATGCAATCAAGTTAACAGAGCCTGGCATCAAGAAATTATTCCCCTTGTTAGGCTTCTACTTTGAAAGCTGGCTCTGTACTTAGTGAAGAATGTGCTGAGCCTGTCCTGGAGGCTAAGCTTTACAAAACAATGGTCTCACAAAAACAAAACAAAACAAACAAAAATAAATAAATAAAAACAATGGTCAGTAAAATAGGTTAAACTTTATTTCCAGATTTCACCATAAAGATGGTGAGCTGCGGGGGGTGGGGGTGGGGGGGGGAAGCAAAGCTAACTGCAGGGTATGCTGGGAACTCAGTTTTGAAGGGTCAGGAGAAGAGTCTGGAGAAGTGATGGCCAGGGTGAAGTAAAGCCCTACCTTGGCAAAAGAAGCCGGGAGTTAAGTGTGCACATGAGGGCGGGAGGTTCTTCCCTGTGGCTGGGCGATCCACCATGAGGTGATGATGAACACAGAAGCCAGCTGTGGCCCAAGTGCAGCTCAGTGACAAGAGTGCTTGCCTTGAGTTCAATCCAAAGCAACAAAACATAGCGCCAAAAAAGTAAAGCCCAGAGGGGCCTTCGACAAGGATTGGCGTATATAATTTACTGTACAAAACCAGAGGCAGCTTAGTGAACCATGGGAGTATTAACACTTAGTAACAACAACAGAAACAAACCAGGAACCGTCTGGTCAATTCAGGAATCATGGTCACTCTACCTATAACTCACGCTCATTCAGTAAATGTATATTGTATGTGTCTTTTATTTTGTTGTTGTTTGGTTGGTTTTGTTTGTTTGTTTTATTTTGTTTTGTTTTGAGACAGGGTTTCTCTGTGTAGCCTTGGCTGTCCTGGACTCACTTTGTAGACCAGGCTGGCCTCGAACTCACAGAGATCCACCTGCCTCTGCCTTCTGCCTCACAAGTGCTGGGATTAAAGGCGTGCACCACCGTGCCCGGCTTCTATTTTACTTTTATTAAATTTAGATTAATTTTATGTGTATAAGTGTTTTGCCTGCCTGTATTTGTGTCACTTCCATGCCTGGTGCTCACGGAGGTCAGAAGGCACTGGGTCCCTCAAACTGGGAGTTACATGTGCTTGTGAGCTAACATTTGGGCCCTGGAAATCAAACCTCCTTAAGAACTGTCGATGCTCTTAACTACTTGAGCCAGCTCTCCATCTTTTAAAGACACACACACACACACACACACACATACACACACACACACACACACCACATACACACACACACACATACACACACACACAGTAACTTTATCTGTACCTTTTGCCTTTTTGCTTGTTTTTTGAGACAGGAACCCCCCTCTGCAACTGTTGACTGTAATACAGACCGAGCTAGCCTCAACTTGCAGCAATCCTCCTGCCACTGACTCCTAAGTGCCAGGATTCAAGGTGTGTCTCATTACATCTGGCCATATCTTGGTCTTTATTCACTTTCACCAGTATCTGCTGGTCCTACCTTTCTGGGTGCTGAGGTTACAAAGAAAAAAAGGATGGTCTGTTCTCAAGCTGAGAGAAGCACAAAGAAACAATTATATTCGGTACACAATTTGAGCCCTGAACTCCCCGCTGAGCAGCAGACTCTGCTATTGTCATTTTCGGTTAGTACGCAAAACTCGGATCCCAGACAAAGCTTAGTTTCTCCTCCAAGTCTGTTTTCCGTAGAATCTCCCTTTCTCTTCTGATGGTCTTGCGATACCACTAACACTACACTGCTTAAGGAAGTAGTGAAGGACAGTGCTGCCTCCATCAGTGACAGCCTTCCTTTCAGTGGAAATTTTGTTATATTTTGGAGGGCTGTGTGTGTGTGTGTGTGTGTGTGTGTGTGTGTGTGTGTGTTCATGTATATGTTTGCTCACGTGTGCCTCTACATATGAAGGACAGAGGCTGATGTTAGATTTCTTCCTCACTTGCTGCCCACCTTCTTTTTTTCAGCCAGGGTCTCTCCTGAAACTCATCAATTTTGGCTAGGCTGGCCAGCCAATGAACTCCAGGAACGTGCCTGTCTCAACTTTCTCCACCGCTGGGGTTATTAGTGAGTGGAGTACTGGTACTAGTGGTCTCAATGCGGGTCCATATGTTTGTGCAGCAGGCACTTCATTGACTGAGGCGCCCCTGCCCCCAGCCCTTTCATTCTGTTTTTTTGTTTTTTGATACAGTATCTCTCAATGGGCCTGAGGCTCATTGATTTAGCTAGACTGGCTGGCCAGCAAGCCCCAGGGGTCCTCCTGTCTACTTCACAGTGCTGGGGCTGCAGGACATGAGTCACCTTGTTTAGGGTACTGAGGACCAAACTCGAACACTTCGCAGACTGAGCCATCCCCTGAAGTCTTAATTCTTATTGCACTAATTTTTAAGTTAGCCTACACGTAATGGGTTGCATTATGTCCTATCATCATACTTTGTTGTAACCCTTGGAATACATTTTAATTAATTAAATTTAATTTTCATCCCATTTGGGCATTTTAATTTATCCATTTCTTTTCTTTTTTTTTTTAATTTTTAAAAATTTTTTATTTTTTGGTTTATTGAGACAATTTTACTGTGTTGCCTTGACTGTCCTGGAACTCACTCTGTAAACCAGGCTGGCCTTGAACTCACAGAGATCCTCCAGAATGCTGGGATTAAAGATGTGCCCCACCACCATTTTATTTTATATTTTATTTTATTTTATTTTTTTGAGTCAAGGACTTATATATCATACCGGTCTAGAATTTTCTGTGCTGCCCAGGTTGGCCTGCTCTGTGCTAGGATTATAGGCATGAGCCACTATCTTTTCTTAAATACATTGATTTCAACCCTTCATGGAATTCTATCACATTCCAGTGAAACCCAAAATCCAAGCAAAGTTTACCAGCTGATACATGACCTTGGTCCTGGCTGTGTTTTCCACCATATTTCTTTAATGGGGCCTGTTTCAGCCACTCTGACTTCCTTGCTTCTTCTCCATGCCAATCAAATCCACGTACCAGAGCCACTGTACTTGCTGTTTCTCATCTCCACTTAGTTTCTGCTTCTCATTAAATTATTAAATTTCTGCTTGTGTGCTGTGTCTGCTAAGAGGCCATTCTCCCTATCCTAACTAAAAGAAAACCCCTGTGTCGTAGTTATCCCCTCATCCTGATTTATTTCCCATAATGACACTTTATGGGACAACTTTTAATGTTTATTATTTATATATTCATATGTAATATACTTTGTTTTTTATTATGTATTTCTATATAACACATGAACCGTATGCGCAAGAGACTATGCTTTGCTCACTACCACATTCTTAGCACCTAGAACGGTGGCTGCACACTGCTCGGTGTGCCTTTGTCAAATGAATGGATTTGGAGAGTCAGTAAATATAAAGTACCCTATAAAAACGCTAAGTGTTTACTTAACGTGGTGGGGATGACTTTCACATGTGAATTTATAAATGGTTTTTCTTTTCTACTTTTTCTTTTTCTTTTTTTTTTTTTTCTTTTTTCTTTTTTGGAGGGAAAGAGGCAGATCTCTCTCTGTAGCCCAGACTGACCTCAAACTCATGGCAATTGTGCTGCAGTCTCCTAAGTGTGGCGATCACAGATATAAGCCACTGACTAAATCCAGCTGCGAGTTGTTGTTCTTTTTTTTTTTTTTTTTTTTTTTTTAACGACAATCTTATATTACCTGTGAACAAAAAAAAACAAAAACAAAAACAAAAAAACAAAAAAAACAAAAACCGAACAAAGATGCCACGCAGGCAGACAGTATATACGTGAATTCCAACAGAAGCTGGGCAAATGTATGAGACAAATGATATTCTACGTAGATATACAGCATAATAGTTAAGATCAACCCAGCGCTTGGTAGCATTGAGATTCTAAGTTATACTATGTATTCCAGCGCCTAAATTTCCTCAGCTGGACCATGGGGGCAGTAACAAAGTTGTTTTAGGCGAGCCCGTACGTGTAACCCGCTTTGTTCAATGCCTGGCATGCAGTGAGGAAGGACTCCACAGATGGAAGCTCTTATAAGAATCTATACTAGTAGTAATAAGAGATTTTGGGGGACATACCTAGCCCTCAAGATTGACATCAGAGTGGACCACCACATCATCTTCCATGTGGGCATCTGAAGCCCAGAGAGGGGATGGATCTTTCCAAAGAAGGCAATTTCGACGTCCCAGAAGCATCGGAATGAAAAAGACCCTCTTCACCCCTCAAGCCATTCAGTCAAGATAATCCATGAGTGGCAAGGCGCGGCCCGGGCTCGCCATCCTCCGGCCCAGTGCCTGGGCAGCCTCAGTTTCCTCGCTTGCACCAGAACTGGAGCGGGACTGTAATGAGAAAATCCAGGCTGAACAAGCCGGAGCCACCTTAGGCCACGGCACCGGGATGCCTGTGGCGGCGAGGAAAGAGACGACAAGTCAGACTCCACGGCTCGCCGACCAGCGGCAAGGTACCACACTCCCCATCCCGGGGCAGCACCAACGGGACCCGCCCGCGGCGGCCAGAGTGGAGGCGGGGCAGGCGAGGCGTGCTCGTTACCGCGCAACACGGGGCCGCGCACGTGATTCGGGGCCGCGCACGCAGGCCTAGCGCGCACGCAGAGAGCCCGCAAGGCGCGCGCCGCGGGAGGTTCTTGGGCGCGGAGGTGCTATACGTGGCGAGGTGAGGCGCGGGACCCGGCGATGGGAGCGGAGGCACGCGGGGTCACGAGGTGCGGGCCGCCGCTGCCGTGGCCACGCGGCAGGGGAGGTTGGTGCGGCCGGGGGAGTCCCGAGCCCGTTCCCCACGCGGCGGGCGCTGCGGAACCTCTGTGTGCTCGGCTGTGCGTTGGAGCGCGGCCCCGGCCCACCTGACCCGTCGAACCCCCACGTGGGTCTCCGCAAACCAGTGTTTTGCACCGTTTTCTAGCCGAGGCCTGGGTACAGTGACTTGCCCAAGATCATGCAGCTATAAGGGGTGCCCTCTGCACAACACCCAAGCCCGCGACTCCCATCTGCCCCTCACGGGGTCCTGCCCTTCGTTCCATTCCCTGCTCCCCCTAATAATTTGAATTGTAGCTCATCTCTCAAGGATGTTAGTGTCGCTGCGTGGTTTGGTTTGCTTGTTTGTTTGTTTATTTTTGAGACAGGGTTTCTCTGTGTATCCCTGGCTGTCCTGGACTCACTTTGTCGACCATGCTGGTCTCGGCCTCGAACTCACAGTGATCCGCCTGCCTCCGCCTCTTCCTGAGTGCTGGGATTAAAGGCGTGCACCACCACGCCCGGCGCGTGGTCTTTGAAGAAAAAAAGAGAGGAAGAAAGATTTTGTTTTGTACAGCATTGTGTTTTGTGACGTGAAGTGTTTGTCAGAGCGTATTCTAGCATCCTTGACACAGTGGAAGCTTCTATTGATAGGGCCCTGCTGTTCACCAGCTGTAAAAACATTGTGCAGATACCCCAATCTTGAGCACTTCCTTTCCTTGGGCGCTGGTGCAGCTTGTGTCAGGGGATTGTTTGGATTCCAAAATATATTCCACATGCTGTGATACCATTCAGTACCTATTTTACTCTTGGGTGTATAATATGCCTTCCTTAAATTAATTTTTTAGGCCATGTATCTCAAGCCAACTTTGAGCTTAACGTAGCCAAGAATTTCCTTGAACTCCTGATCCTCCTGCCTCTGCCCCTGGAGTACTGGGTTTACTTGCATATTTGGTGCTGGAGTTTGAATGTAAGGCATTCTTCATGCTAAACACCCCATAGCTGAGCTACCGGACCCCCAGCATTCATTCTTCTTCAAAGACCCAGGTTTTTTTTGAAGTATACAGAGGAAAAACTCCCACCCAAAAAAGCAGCCCCCCAAAAACATTGACCCTTAGTCTTATTAGCTAAACATCAGTCCTCAAGCTAAAGTGAAAACAATTATTTCAGAAGAAATTAAGGTAAATTAGTCTTTTATGGAACTAACATTTATTTGTCCAAATTGATGTGTGCTTTGCTTTGGTTTTTTTGCTTGCTTGTTTGTTTTTTGAGACAGAGTTTCTCTGTGTAGCTCTGGCGGTCCTGGAACTCACTCTGTAAATCAGACTGGCCTCCAACTCAGAGATCTACCTGCCTCTGCTTCCTGAGTTCTGGGATTAACTGCGTGTCTGACCACTGCCTGACTTGCTTTGTCTTTTGAGACAAGGTCTCAAGCAGTCCAAAATAGCCAGGGGTGACTTTGAAGTCCTCCTGTTTCTACCTCCCTCTTGAAGGAGTAAATTACTGAACAGTATATGTTGTGTAGGATTCCTTGGTTTCCAATAATAAAATTCAAATTTATTTTTTGAGACAGGGTCTCACTAGGTAACCCTGGCTGGTCCAGAGCTAACTGTGGACCAGGCTAGTCTTAAACTTGAACTCACAGAGACCTACTTTTCTTCTGCCTCTGGGGTCCTGGGATTAAAAGGTGTAAACCACTACACCAGCACGTTCCAGATTTTGTACGGAAGATGTCCTTTAACTTGTGTGAATGAGGAGGTCTGAGCATTGGCGAGGGGCAGCCCCACCATTGCTATGTCAGTTCACCAGAGTAGACCTCTGAACGCTTTTCTGATCCATGTGGCTCTTCTCTTTGTTCACAGGGGCTCGTTAAATCTTTGGCCACTTCCAAAGTCTTGAGGAATCTCCGTATCAAGGAAGATCAAGCAGCAGTCTCCGTCAGAGAATGGACCGCCTGGGTTCCTTTAGCAGTAAGTACAGTGGGACAGCCCTCGAGTGGAGATGAGTAGCCAGCTAAGGTAGTCATCCATCAAGGAAGCAACGCCTGTGAAGTTGAATAATGATGTCCAAAGGACCTGTGGGTGCCACATAAAGTAAAACCGGGTGATGCCTATTGTTTGCCTACTGACTGACTCCAAGTCTTAGAATAAAATCAAGTTGAGTGAACCAGCCACCATATGATTGATCTGTTTAAAAAAAAAAAAAAAAAAAAAAAAAAAACCTTTTATTTTGAGCCCAGGGTTTCATGTAGGTTGGGCTGGAAGGGACTTTGACTTTGTAGCTATGAACTACTTATTCTCCCAAGTGCTGGAACTTCAGACATGTACCATCATTGCATTTCACAGGAAATGTGGTTTCGTTAGTGACCCAGTAAGAACTAGGAGTGTATTTTTTAGGTTTTTTGTTTGTTTGTTTGTTTGTTTCCTTAAAGGCACTCTGCGTTTTCCCTACATATATTTAGAAAATTAGAATCTTCGGCTGCATCTAATTCTCTTTTTCATGTTACTATTGCTCCTAATAGAAACTGAAGCTACTCCCACCTTTTTGGTTTTTCAAGACAGGGTTTCTCTGTGTAACTGAGTTGGCTGTCCTGGACTCACTTTGTAGACCAGGCTGGCCTCAAGCTCACAGAGTGCCTTGCCTTCTGAGTGCTGGGATTAAAAGCGTGTGCCACCATTGCCCAGTTTACTTCTACTTTTTAAAAAACACTTATTGGAGCCGGGCGTGGTGGCACATGCCTTGAATCCCAGCACTTGGGAGGCAGAGGCAGGTGGATTGCTGTGAGTTCGAGGCCAGCCTGGTCTACAAAGTGAGTCCAGGACAGCCAGGGCTACACAGAGAAACCCTGTCTCAAAACCGCCCTCCAAAATAATAATAATAAAATAAAATAAGACACACTTATTAGAGCCTGACATGATGGCACATTCCTTTAGTCCCAGCACTCAAATGACAGAGGGCTTTTTGAGGCAGGGTCTTGCTGTGTAGCCTTGGCTGGCATGGAACTTAATGTGTAGCTCAGGCAGTTGTTGAACTCACAGCAATCATTCCTCAGCCTCCCCAGAATTTACAGACATGATCCACAGCACCAGTGTGGTTCTATTCGGTGTTTTGGTTTGGTGCTGTTACTTAACTTGGGACCTCAGGAATATCAGGAAAGTCTTTGTATATTAAGAATTTTAGGTATTGGAGAGACAGCTCAGTGGTTAAGATCACTGGTGGCTCTTCCATAGGGACTGAGTTCAGTATCCATTACCCACACGAAGACACAGCTGTCTGTAACTCCATTCCCAGGGAATCTGACACCTCTTGGCTTCCACAAGCACCGAATGTATATGGTTTACATTCATGTAGCCAAAACTCATACACACAAAAATAACGATTAAAAGCCTTTTTCTCTCGTGAGTTTGCAAATATTTTCTTCCATTGTACTTGCTTATAGTGTTTTTGTTTTGTAAAGATTTATTTATGTGGATGTGTGTTTGTCTTTGTGAATTTATTTGTACTATGTGTTTACAGGAGTCCATGAAGGCCAGAAAGGGGCTTGGGATCGTGTGGAAGTGGTAGTACTCGTGGGCACTGGGGACTGAACCTAGGTCTTCTGCAAAAGCAATATTTTTTTTTTCTTCGACACAGGATATCTGTGTAGCCTTGGCTGACCTGGAACTCATTCTGTAGACCAGATCTCCCAAATGCTGAGATTACAGGCTTGCACCATTGTCACCTAATTTAGTCACATCCTTTAAACTTTGATTTCTTCGGATTTTTTAAAAAAAATTATGTGTATTGATGTGTACACATGAGTGTGGGTACCCATGGAGGCCAGGCAGAGGTGTCAGATCTCCTGCAGATGGAATTACAGATGGTTGTGAGTTATATACCATGAGTGTATAGAACATTCATGCCCACACACAATCATACAAAGTATATAAATAAGTGTAATCAACATAAATAAGCCCACAAACCCCTGGATCAGTCCTCTCTGCACTCAATAATTCTAGTTTTAGGAAAATACAAGGAGAGAGAGAAATGTTAAATGTTAATTTCAAAAAGACTGAGCCAGGCGTGGTGGCACACATCTGTAATCCCAGCGCTCAGGGAGGCAGAGGCAGGCGGATCTCTAAGTTCAAGGCCAGCCTGGTCTACAAAGTGAGTCCAGGACAGCCAAGGCTACACAGACAAACACAACAAATGGAGTAATTTATAATGAAATAATATAATTTATAGTAAAGTAGCAAGTACATGAATGTTTTTAAGACCTGATTACAGCCAGATGCGATAGCACATATTTGTCATCCCAGCACTTGGGAGGCTGAGGCAGAAGAATTGCCTCCAGTTCAAGGGATAGACCAAGTTACAAAGTAAAACCTTGTCATAAAAATAGTGGGGGTGAAGGGTAGGGGGCAGGATGTGAAAGCAGTAGGAGACATGATGACTTAAGCAGTCAAGCTGCTTAGACTCACAGGTTGAATCACAGCATCTTGCCATGAGAAATGCAGGGTGATTCAGGCTGCTAGTGACTAAGAAATGCTACAGTCTTAGGAACCCCTGGTCAGGTAACGAGCAAAACAGAATACACCTTGAACTGTGTACAAATGTCAAACTGGGGTATCCAAGTATATTAAAACTGTCAAAACTCTGTTGAGACAGGGTCTCACTAAGTAGCTGTGGCTGGTGTGTATCTCATAAAGATCTGCCTGCTTGTCTCCAGAATGCTAGGATCAAAGGCATGGGCCACCACACCTAGCAGTCAAAAATATTCTAATTGGGGCTAGGACTGTAGTGCAGTGCTTATTGCTGCAACGCCTGCACCAGGTCCTGGGTCAAATCTTCAACACTACCAAACAAAAAAAAAAAATTTTTTTTTTTACATGTAGAAATCAGTTTTAGGTCATGAAATTGGGAGGTTTATCTTTTTATCTAGTTGAATATTTAATAAGGTAATTGAAAGTTGCTAAGGATGTAAGTCAGGGCTTTTCGTTTGTCTTGCTGTGTGGGAAGGGATAGTTTGAGTACTTAAGAACATGTAGAATCCCAGTCCTTGTCTGCAAAAGTTACTAGTACATCCTGCTCATTGTAGCAGCAAAAAACTGCCTTCTTGGATTTTCAAAATGTCGTCGTAGGGGGTAGAGCAAACCCATTGGGTTAGCTAATTGATGCATACTGCTGAACAGGATAGGGAGGGGCAGCAAGATGGCTCAAGCCCGAGGACCTGGGCTCCATCCCTGTTGCCCACATGGTGGACGAAGAGAACTGACTCCCCTATGCTGTTGCACAGGCATGTGTTACACACACAAATGTAAATAAACAATGTGTAAGACAAAACTAGGTTAGATCTATGGTGACGACATGGGAATCACTTGGGCCTAGGAATTCAATGTCAGCTTTGACAAGTTTAGAGCCTGGTCTCCTAAAAGTTAAAATAAAGCAAGAATTAAGGATGGTGATTTGGTAAAGATTGGCATCTGGGACTGGAGAGATGGCTTGTCACTTTAAGGTGTTCCGCTCTTGCTTGCAGGGGTGCTGAAGTTTAGTTCTCAGTAAGCAGGTCAGGTAGGGTATAACTGCTTGTAACTCCAGCTCCAGGGATCTGACACCCTCATCTGGCCTCCATAGGCGCTTGCACTCACATGCACTCACATGCACTCACATGCAAGCAGACATACTTTTTTTAATTGACATCTAGCACTTAATATTTTTTTTAAAGATTAATTTATTATGGATACAGTGCTCTGCCTGCATGTACACCTGCAGGCCAGAAGAGGGCACCAGATCTCGTTATAGATGGTTGTGAGCCACTGTGAGGTTTCTGGGAATTGAACTCAGGACCTCTGGAAGAACAGCCAGTGCTCTTAACCTCTGAGCCATCTCTCCAGCCCCTTAATGTTTTACTTTTTTCATTAGAAGTGGTAGGTGGCAAACACCTGCATTTCCTCCGCTTTGAAGATAGAGGCAGGAAGATCAGAAGCTGGAGGCATCATAGTTGGAGACCCCCTGGGCTACATGGGGCGCTGTCTCAAAAACAGAACAAAAGGAACAAGCTTCTCGGAGTACATTCCTGTGTCCTGTCATTTTTCTCCATGTCTTAATTTCAAAATAAATGGCTGTTAGGGGAAAGAATGGTGCCTGAAAGGGTGTTTTTAGCTTTATGGAGGAGAATGCTATTACAGACTATGAGAGCTAGACAAGTAAGTCCCTCCATCTCCCTTCCAAGGCCTTTGTCCCACATTCCTTTGGGTAATCACAGAGAGCAGCTTGTTGCCTTCAGAGAGACAGGATTTGGGGCGACACGGAACACATGTATCTGCATTCTTAGGGCTTTGGAGAGTTTATATTGTGCCCTTTGCCTTCGTAGTTCAGAGACACATCTGTTTCACCAGAGCAAGAGCAGGTTGGCACACAGTGGTTTGCTTTTTCCTTGGTATAAGCCTCAACTTAGACACAAAGCTTAAATCTCAAATTGGAATTCCCCACTTACTAAGAAAAGAAATCAGGGGGAAAAAAAGAAAAGAAAAGAAATCAGACTTGTAGAGAAGTAGATAGCGCTGCTGCCTAGATGGAACAGTTGTTAGCCTTTTGTCTGCTGTGCTTTGTGTATGCCTGCCGTGCAGGGAATGTGCCCGGGTCCTTGTGGCAGAGTGGGCTATGTAAAACTTTAAACGTTCTGTGTGTAAGTTTCTCTTCTCTGCAGGGGCCCTCTCTGTCCTCATGTTTGAGGCAGTAGGTGCACTGGAGGAAGGAACACGCTGCCATGTAATAGATAGGAGTTTGGTTCATGTGTGTGTGTGTCTGTGTTGGGGTGTGTGTGTGGTGTGTGTGTCTGTGTTGGTGTGTCTGTTGGTATGTATGTGTGTGTGGTGTGTGTGTGTGTGTGTGTGTGTGTGTCTGTTGGTATGTATGTGTGTCTGTGTGTGTAGTGTGTGTGTGTGTGTGTGTCTGTTGGTATGTATGTGTGTCTGTGTCTGTGTTGGTGTAATAAGCTTATCCTGCTTCCACGTGTTTGTCAGCGCAGTCACTGACTGTCCTGTCATTTTAGAGTTTTACCCTTTGCATTTAGTGCTGTTGACGAGGAGCTTTAGGCTTATATTTGTTTTCTCTGTGTTCTAGATGACCCATCTGAAAAGCCACCTTGTAGAGGCTGCTCCTCCTACCTCATGGAACCTTACATCAAGTGTGCTGAGTGTGGACCGCCTCCTTTCTTCCTGTGTTTGCAGGTAACTCCCCGAGGAAAGGGCATCTCTCCTGGTCTGGTTTGTGGCGATGGTAACTTACAGGACCACACTGCATGGGCTCTCTTCCTGGAGGTAGTCATCCCTCTCAGACTTTACCAAGGCATAAACAGCAGGTGGATGAGACAGTCAGTCACTGTTCCACAGAGCTTCTCATCTTAATGCTTACCACTTTCCCCTAGTAAATTTAAAGTATTTAGATTTCAGGAATCATAACTGGCGGGTTGCTCCTTTGGATCTCATTGCTTATTAGCTTGTTAGGGTGGTCTTTGTAGAGATGACAAGGGAACAAACTGTTCTGGGGCCTATGTTAGGAGTAGTACTGACTGTGAGTATGCCAGATGCTACTAAGTCCCTGTCTCTACAGTGCTGTGCAGTGAATAAGTAAATACCTCCGTTTTAGTAGATGAACCTTAGCCAGTGAAAGCCTAAATGATGTGCTTGTTGGGTTTATCAAGTCTTAACCCAGTCTAAGATTCTTGCTGACAAGATGCATTCCAGGGAGGGCAGAGGTGGCTCAGAGGCTAAAGTGTTTGGTGTGCAAGCCTGGGGACCTGAGTTGGAACCCCCAGGATCCACGTACAACCTGGACATGGCAGTGTTCACCTGTAACCTCACGCTGTGAAGGAAATGAACATGGGGGACCTTGGGTTGTTAGCTGGCCAGACTAGCTGAGTGACAAATTCTAGGTTCAGTGAGAGAACCTAACTCAAAAAATAGAGGGGAGGGCAATAGAGGAAGACTCCCAATGATGGCCTTCATAGGGGCACACAGAGGTGAGTATACATACAAACTACACACATGCACACACACAGCATTCCAGTCTTAGACATGTTAAATGTAAAAAGTGACTAATGAAAGCTGTGATCCACTTTGAGTTATAAGATCATATACTGGAATCCCAGCACTTGGAAGAGGGGCAGGCGGATCTCTGAGTTCGAGGGTAGCCTGGTCTATAGAGTGAGTTCCAAGACAGCCAGGGCTACACAGAAAGACCCTTTCTCAAACAACAGCAACAAACTTGGGAGGCAGAGGCAGGTGGATCTCTCTGAGTTTGTGGCCAGCCTGACCTATAAGGCGAGTCTAGGACAGCCAGGGCTACACAGAGAAACCCTGTTTCAAAAAGACAACAACAAAGGGGTGGGTGGGGAGTGAGGGGGAGGGGAGAGGGAGAGAGAGACAGAGTATATGCTGGGCATGTAGTGCACTTTGGGAAGATGAACAGCAGATGAAGCCAGCTTGGGCTACATAGCAAAATTCTTTTTAGTATACCAAAAAACAAGAGAAAACCAAAAGAAAAAAAAACTATAGCTATAAGACTAGAACACCCCAGGTAGTTGTGAGTGCCTATAATTTCAGAACTTGGGAAATGGAGAGGCAGGAAGATGAGTTCAAGGCCAGCCTGGACTACATAGTAAGTTTAAGACTAACTTGAACTACATGAGACCCTGCTTCAAAGCAAAAAAGAAAAAGTAGAACATCTTCAAACCATCTTTTGCCTTATTTTTTATTTATTTTTGGTGTTTTGAGACAGTCTCTCTACATAGCCCTGGCTGTCTTAGAACTCGCTCTGTAGACCAGGCTGGCCTCAAACTTGCAGAGATTCACCTGCCACTGCTTCCCAAGTGTTGGGATTAAAGGCATTTGCCACCATGCCTGGCTTTTATTTTGTTTTTTAAAGATATGGTCTCTTGTAGCCTAGCTTGCTTTGGGCTGGCTGTGTGGCTGAGTGAGGATGACCTTGAACTCTGGATCGTCCTAGCTCCTCCTCCCACGTGCTGTGGTGAATCCAGCTTTGTGTATGCTTGGCAAGCACTCTGCCAGCTGAGCCTCATCCCCAGCCCTAAGAAAGTACTTTTAAAAGTAGCTTTTAGTAATTTAACTTCTTTTTCCTCCACAGTGTTTCACTCGAGGATTTGAGTACAAGAAGCATCAGAGTGATCACACTTATGAAATAATGGTAATGAAGACACTGACGGGAACTTTCATGCTTTATCTCCGTGTTTCCCTGGTTTTCTCTTCTGAATTTGATAATTATTTAGTAGGATTTTTCGTTCTTTGTAATCTATTAAGATACTTAAATATTAAAATCTGGGCTAGAAAAATGGCTCAGCAGTTAAGATCACTGGTTGCTCTTGCAGACGGCCTGGGTTCATTTCCCAGCACCCACATGGCAGCTCACAACTGTCTGTAACGCCAGGTCTAGAGGATCTGAGACTCTCACACAGACATACATGCAGGCAAAACACCAATGCACATGAATTTCTTTTTAAAAGGTTGTTTAATAAGTAGTTTAACATAGCCCGGTTGTTGTGGCACAGGCCTTTAGTCCCAGCACTCAGGAGGCAGAAGCAGGCAGATCCCTTGAGTTCAAGACCAGCAGTGGTTTACACAGCTGGCTCCAGGACAGCCAGAGCTACACAGAGAAACCTTGTCTCAAAAAATAAATAAATAAATAAAAAAGGTGATGGGGTACTTTTTTTTTAAAGAGATTAACATGTATATACATTTTATGTAAAAATGGCTGGCAACAGTGTGGTGGCTCATGGCTGTAACCCCAGCACTTAGGGTTGCCATGAGTTCAAAGCTAGTGAAAGATGTAGTGTGAGAGACCCTGTGTGGTGCTTATGAGAATACCCCCCATAAGGCTCGGGCATTTGAGTACTTCATCCCCATTTGGTAGCTATTTGAGAAGTAACTTTACTTTTCTGTTGCTGTGATAAAACACCACGCCCAAGGCAGCTTATACAAGAGTGGGTTTATTTGGGGCGTATGGTTCAGAGCAACAGCGGCCCATTCTTGATGCTGGAGAGCATAGCTGTGGGTGGGCAGGCATGGCACAGAAGTAGCAGCTGAAAGCTCACATCCGGTCCACAGACAGGAAGCAGAGACTGGATGCCCACCCCCAGTGGCTCACCTCTTCCAACAAGGGCCATGCCTTCTAATCCTTCCCCAGCGGCCACCATTGGGGACTAAGTATTCAGATGTCTGAGACTTAGTAGACTCATTTTCATTCCAACTACCACGCCTGTCTCAACAAACAAACGAATGCTAGGGCTGGAAGGCTGGCCTGCCGGTGCCACCTGCTGTTGCAGAAAACAGCTTCAGCTCCCAGCACTAATACTGCACAACACACAATTCCATGTAAGTGCAACTTGGAAACATGCTCTCTGGACTCCATAGCTCCTCACTCATGTGCACAGAAACACACACCCCATAGTTACAAAGGAAATAAATAAAAGACCAAACAAGATAAAGAAGGATTTGAAGAGACAGACCGGCCCAATAAGCCATGACTCATTTGAGTAATGGCGTTGTCACCTTTAAAGAAAGGCTGCGACCACTCCCCCAGCCCTGGTCAAGATACAGGCAGTTTACTAAGCCAGTGTGAGTAATCAAGTCTACTTGACAGGAATAGGTACCTGTTAAAATAGTTGTTTGGAGGTTGGGCATCTTCACTAGTGTGCACAGGCTTTGGAGAAGGTTTCTCTGTTTTCAGAGCACTTAAAGCAGCTAAAACAAGTTTTTGCCACAGCTTTTCTTTCAGTAATAATTCTACAGTGTAGATTAATCATTTGGCGCTGTGCTAGTTTTCTACAGTTGCCTAAGACACCACAGATTTATTGTTGCACAGTCCAATGGATTGGCAGAGCGATGGGCTTACTGACTGTGGCAAGTCTTACAGGCTAAATTGAGGTGTGTGGCCAGCCTGGGCTTTTATCTTGACACTGGGTGAGAATTACTGCTGGATTCATTCAGGCTATTGGCAGAATTTACTGCCTTGAGCTTGAAGGATTATGCCTGGTTCCTACAGACGGGCTGGCTGTTGCTAGTTTGTTCTTGGCTCCTGAGGCTCCCTGGCTCCTGGCCCCTGGCCCCTGGCCCCTGGCCCCCGGCCCCTGGCCCCTGGCCCCCGGCCCCTGGCCCCGGCCGCCTTTTGCCATCTTCAAAGCCAATGGCATGGAAGTCCTTGAGGCCTGTGGATGAAGTGCCATATAAAACCAGACATAGTAGCGCACAGAAAGTATCTGGGAGTTCTTGAGCAATGAAGTCAGAATGATCAATAGTCAAAGGTCTTTCTCATTTTCTACATGGTAAGTTGCAGACAAGCCAGGGCGATATGAGACTCTGTTTCAAAAGCAAAATAAAATGGAAGCTTTCAGAAAGAGAATCAACATGAGTTTGATCATTTGTTGGCTCCTGCTAATGTTCCTGCACCTATAATACTGGGAGTCTTGTTCTAGACTATAATGAATTAGTCAAAGCAAATCAATTTAGTAAAATTTTCAAGAGAACAACTAGTTGCCTTTTCTTATAGTTTCCAGTCTCTCCTTTTAAAAATGTTTATTTTTATTATTTTTAATTATGTGCAGGTATGTGTGCTTGCATGTGGGTAGGTGTGTGCATGTGAGTTCAGGTGCCAGCTGAAGCCGGACACATCTAATCATTTGGAGCTGGAGTTACAGACAGCTGGGAGGCATTTGACATGGGCTCTGGTAACCAAACCCAGGTCCTCTGGAAGAGCAGCGGTGCTCTTAATCACTGAGTCATTTCTCCAGCCTGCAGCCTCTTTTGAATTTTCTAAGTTTTTTGAGACAGGGTCTCATGTAGCTCAGGCTGGCTTCAAACTTGCTATGTAGCCAAAGGTGGCCTTGAGTCCTAGATCTTCCTGCCTCCACCTCCGAGGGATTATGATATTCTCTTTTAAATCTTGTATTCACTAATTGGAACAAGAGCCAAAATGTTCCCCTTTTCCCCAGTTGCACATTGAACAAAGGGTTGGAACATAGGAGCAGAGCAGCTTTGGCATTGTGTTCATTTCTGAAAGTTACTATGTCTTCAGAAAATGGATTCACTTTTTCCAAATCTACATAAGGCTATCTCAACTCATATTTTGTTATTTTAATTATTTTTATGGTGCAAGGGATTGGATCACATGCCACTACTGAGCTAGATCCCCAGTATACAAATTTACTCAATTGAAATGGTGAAATAACCCCTTATGAAATAATTATGTAGCTTGGGTAGCCTGTAGTCATGGCCAGCCGCTGTAGGAGCGCCTGTAGTCGTGGCCAGCCGCTGTAGGAGCGCCTGTAGTCGTGGCCAGCCGCTGTAGGAACGCCTGTAGTTGTGGCCAGCCGCTGTAGTAGCGCCTGTAGTCGTGGCCAGCCGTTGTAGGAGCGCCTGTAGTCGTGGCCAGCCGCTGTAGGAGCGCCTGCAGTCGTGGTCAGCCGCTGTAGGAACGCCTGTAGTCGTGGTCAGCAGCTGTAGGAACGCCTG
>OU015746.1:35969096-36034305 GCA_907169655.1 Acomys percivali
GATTTATTTTATGTATATGGGTTTTTTGTCTGCATTTACACCTGCCCAGCAGAAGAGGGCATCAGATCTCATTATAGATGGTTGTGAAGTCACCATGTGGTTGCTGGGAATTGAACTCAGGACCTCTGGAAGAACAGTCAGTACCCTTCTTTTTTCTAAAATTTATTTTTATATTATGTGCATGGATATTTTGCCTAAGCGTGTCTGTGAGCCGTGTGTGTACATTGGGTATGAAGGCCAGAAGAGGGCACAGATCTGGAACTGGAGTTTCAGATGGTTTTGAACTGTCACGTGCACACTAGAACTCAAACCTGGGTTCTCTGGGTGCTCTTTACTATTGAGCCATCCCTCCATCTCCTTAGCAATTCCAGCCCCTTCCCATATTCTACAGTCACTTTGCGGAATCTTTAGTTACTGGCTGATACTCCACTGCATGTCCCTCTCCTTTTGATAGACCCCTTGCGCCTTGCCCAGATAGGGAGCTCTTAGGAGTAAAGCTGTTGTGAGCATTCTAGGGTAATGCTGTCTGTGTGCATATATTTTCATTTTTCCTGAGTTAATACCTTAGGTATAAGGAGTAGAATATATTGAGGGCTTTTTTTTGTTTTTTTGTTTTTTTCATTTTCATTTTTCGAGACAGGGTCTCTCTGTGTAGCCTTGGCTACCCCGGACTCATTTATCAGGCTGGCTTTGAACTCATAATGATCCACCTGCCTCTGCCTCCCAAGTGCTGGGATTAAAGGCATGCGCAACCAAGTCTGGCTTTTCTTTTTCTTTTTCTTTCTCTTTTTCAAGACAGGGTTTCTCTGCATAGCCCTGGCTGTCCTGGCCTCACTCTGTAGACCAGGCTGGCCTCAAATTCACAGAGATCCACCTGCCTCTGCTTACCGAGTGCTGGGGTTAAAGGTGTGCGCTACCATATATTAACTTTCAAAGAAACAGCTAGAATGCCTTCCTACATGATTGCTTACTACATTGCACTTGTGGGTTGTTTTATGTACTTGCTAACATTTGGCTTTATCATCTTACATGTTTTGGTGGGAATAGCAGGTGTTTTGTTTGTTGCCATTTTCTAAGACAGCCTCACTATGTAACCCAGGCTGACCTCAAACTCCCAATGATGCTCTTGCTTCAGTCTCCAAGTGCTAAGGTTATAGGCACGCACTATCACAACCTCATCTCCTTTGATTTATTTGCCTTTTTGTACATTTTAACTTTCAATTATGTGGGGGAGGTGTGCACATTGCATTCACAGGTCCCCATCAAGCTGGGATTAGAGTGCTTGTGAGCTGTCCAGTGTGGATGGTGGGAACCAACCACAGGGCCTCTGCAAGAGCAGCACAGGTTCTAAAGTCTGAGTCATCTCTTCAGCCTCCGATTTCTTTTTGAGTTAAAAAGTTTATTACTGGTTTACTTTGCAGCTGGGGTCTCTGTGTATCCTTGGCTGTACTAGATTTGCTGTGTTGGCTTAGGCTAGCCTCAACTGCTCTATCCTAATGCCTCAGCCTTCTATTTGCTGGGATCACAGGCATCTGCTGCCATACTCACTTGATATTATCTTCTGTTTGCTTGTTTGAGAAAAGGTCTCCCTTACTACATAGCCTTGGCTGGCGGAGATCTTGCTGGGTAGACTAGACTGCTCTCAGATTTATGGCGCGCATCCTGCCTTTGCTTTCTTAGTGCTGGGATTACAGTTGTGTGCCGTCACTTCCAACCAGTTTGTTTTGAGATAAGTGTAAGGTCCTCACATTTCAGTCTTCCACTCACTTGCCTTTGCATACCTTTTTGTTCTGTATGGGTTCCTTTGTTTCTCTTTTGTTTTTTGCTGTGTAGTTTTGGCTATGTAGTCCTAGAACTTCTTCTGTAGACCAGGCTGGCCCAGAACTCAAAGAGATTGACCTGCCTCTGCCTCTGCCTCTCGAGTGCTGGGATTGAAGGTGTGTGCTACCATGCCTGCCTCTTTTCTTTTTAAATTGATTTACTTTTTAATCATTTTAAAGATGTGTTTTAGTTTGCGTGCGCACACGTGCATGCGTATACATGCATACACAAGTGCACATGCGTGTATACATTTGAGTCAGGTGCCTGTGGAGTCTAGAGATATTTGATCTCCTGGAACTGGGATTACAGATGGTTCTTAGCCACCTGACATAGGTGCTAAAAATCAAACTCTGGTCCTCTAGAAGAGTAGTATGTACTTCTGACTGCTGAACCAATAAATATTATCACCCATAATTACTATGTAACACATCCAGAAACATTTATTCTTTCCAGAAAACAAAGTTTAAGCATAGCTATGTTTTGCTGGAGAATGTAGCAGCTAATAAAGGTAGGGATAGAAAAGGTAGAAAATAATAGAGCCCAGGAAAAATAATGTATCTGATAATGGCAGTGCATGTGGGGGAGGGGTGTATGTTTACACTTGTGCATGTTGGCGCACATGTCTATGCACCTGTATGTGGAGGCCAGAATTAGGTTGTCCGCTTTCAGAGTCTCTCACTGAGCCTGAAGTCAGTGCTCCTGCCTGCTCTCATTGGGATCGCAGACGTGCACTGCCAACACATGGTGCAGTCTTTTTAACCCATGTACTACAACTGGGATTCCTGCATGTCATTCCTAACCCTGTTCTCTCTTTCTCTCTTTTTTTTTTCCCCCGTTTTTTAAGACAGGGTTTCTTTGTGTAGCCCTGGCTGTCCTGGACTCACTCTGTAGACCAGGCTGGCCTTGAACTCATAATGATCCACCTGCCTCAGCCTCCTGAGTGCTGGGATTGAAGGTGTGCTCACCACGCCCTATCCCTGTTCTTGTTTTTTTTTTTTGTTTTTTTTTTTTGAGATTTCTTTATTTATTATGTATACAATAGCCTGCCTGCAAGCCAGAAGAGGGCACCAGATCTCGTTATAGATGGTTGTGAGCCACCATGTGGTTGCTGGGAATTGAACTCATGACCTTTGGAAGAGCAGTTGGTGCTCTTAACCTCTGAGCCATCTCTCCAGCGCCCCATCCCTGTTCTTAACCAAAGCTTTTTTTCTCCTTAGACCTCAGACTTTCCTGTTCTTGACCCCAGCTGGACTGCTCAAGAAGAAATGGCCCTTTTAGAAGCTGTAATGGATTGCGGCTTTGGAAACTGGTAAGAACGTAGTATTGAAGAGTCCCATGCTCCTGGGCTCAGGGAGAAGCACTGTTGAAACATAAGGGAGAGAACCCAAGAGTGGAGAGCTGTTCTGTTTTCCTGACGGCCAGTGACTCGGAGACAAGGTCCCGTCCACATGCACTTCTTCCAGGCCTGAGCTATCCCCAGAAGGCGAGGTGCTTAGTGTTCGTGACCGGACAGTTCTCAGAGGTCACTTGTGTTACATCTACACCACAATTGTTCTGACTTGTGTAGTAGTATAGGTCACTCATTATTGATCCCTTTTGGATTTATAGGTCTCTGGGCAATATGTTCCATATTCATGTAGGTGAATCAGACTTGAGGTGGGTAGTCACGGCTGGCCTGAGGCTGAAGTTTCACAGCTCCCTATCGGCTCTGTCTTTAGCTTTCCAACTGCTTACTCGAGCTTGGTGAGATCAAGCAGGTTGTGTTACTGTTGCCCTAGGGTGCAGCGCCATTGTTAAAATACGAATGCTCATGTCAGGGCTTGGGGTAAGAGTTTGCCTGCCTCGGTGTTTCCTGGAGATTGATATTAAATGTCTTCCTCTCTTTTGCTCTCCAGGTTTTGGGTTTTTGTTGTTGTTTGTTTTGCTTGTTTGTTTTGTTTTATTTTTTTGTTTTTAAGACAAGTTTTCTTAATCTGGAGATTGTGGTTTCAGCTAGTTTGAGTTGGCCAACAAGCTCCCAGGATCTGCCTCCAATGTGCTAGAGTCACAGATAAGGCCACATGCCTAGCTTTTATATGGGTGCTGGGGATGCGACCTCAGGTCTATAAGCCTGCACAGAGAGTTCTTTACCCACTGAACCGGCTCCCCAACTCCCACGTTTTGCTTTTAGGAACATTCCTGCTGATAATTTTGCTTTGTGTACTAGGAGCAGAGATGTTATTAAACATATTTGCTCATAAAGCATTTGAAGCTTAAGGAGTTAAATTCCTTCTCATTTTTCGTGAAGGACCCTCTCCTGGATCTCCCCTGGTTGCTAGCACTCATAGTCCTTCCAGGAACTTGGAATAAGGCCAGGCTGGCCTCACATTCAGAGGTCTTCCAGCCTTCACCTCCCAAAGTCTAAGATTAAGTGGCACACATCTTTAATCCCAGCACTCGGGAGGCAGAGGCAGGCAGATATCTGTGAGTTCGAGGCCAGCCTGGTCTACAAAGTGAGTCTAGGACAGCCAAGGCTACACAGAGAAACCCTGTCTTGAAAATCAAAAAAACAAAACAAGCAAAAAGAGCATAAGTCACCACGGCCCCTCCCCCTCCCCCTAACCACGGCCCCTGCCCCTCCCCCTAACCACGGCCCCTCCCCCTCCCCCTAACACATTGTCTTACTCTGTAGCCCTGGCTGATCTAGAACTTGCTATGTGGACCATGCTGGCTTCAAACCCACAGAGAGTGCCTGCCTCTACCCGCCTAGTGTTGATATTAAGGGCATTGCCACCACACCTGGTTCCGGGATGGCTTCTTATTTACAGCCCTTCTTTCTCTGGCCTACCTCAGGGAAATTTATAGGTGATGGTCATGATGACTGAAACAGGGTTCAAGGCTCTCTCTCAGACTAGCCTTTGAATATGTAGTCAAAGATCACTTTGAATTCCTGACCGTTTTGCTTTTGCCTCCTGACTGTTGAGATTATAGGTGTGTACCTCCATGTGTGGGCTTCATATCATCTAGAAAAAAAGCCCAGCCTGGAAATTGAAGGATATTTATAGTCATCTTCCTTCCAGTGGAAAGGAAAGGCCCCTTTATTGTTCCTTTGTCTCAAAGTAGCAGTATTTGGAACACCAGTAGTAGATCTGTCTCACTGTTTCACTGCACATATGGAATAACACACCAAGCTTTCAGTGGTCTATGTAAGTAAGAAAACTACTCTCTTCCTGTATTCCACCTTTTTCCAGGCAGGATGTGGCTAATCAGATGTGCACCAAAACCAAGGAGGAGTGTGAGAAGCACTACATGAAGCATTTCATCAATAATCCTCTGTTTGCATCCACCCTGCTAACCCTTAAGCAGGCCGAGGCAGCCAAAGCTGCTGACACAGCCATTCCATTTCACTGTGAGTACCTGCCTGTTTGGCTAAGAAGTACTTAGCCCATCCTTGGGCTCTGTCTCCATAGCAGGTAAACAGTGATTTGATGACTTGGACAGATAAAGAGCTTCTGGGGAAAAGGAGTTTGGTATGATACAGCTGAGTCAGGGCCATGATATGGGCGGGAGAGAGCACATCCCAGAGGTAGGAGTTGCAGTTCCTTCTCTGGGTCTCTTGGCATGTATTAGTTAACATTAATGATTGCTTCTCTAAGATGATATGTCCAAAAGGGGCCAGCCTGTCTATGTTGTCATTTGTTACAAGCCCTTTGGATCATTTATAATCAGAGGTAGGAGTTGCTTACCAGGATCCAGTATTGCCTTGGTGTTAAGTCCGAGGAGTATTTGGTTCTTCTGATTCTCCTGGTCACAGCACTGAAGGCAATCTTTTAATCTTATGTGCCTGTGGGCACCAGTGGTAACACAGTGTCACCAAAACCTTAGGAATTACGCACTAGTGTCTCCCACGAATGGCCCAGAGCACGAGTGTACATGGATGCTTTCCCGTTGGCCTTCCTTTCCTCGCCTTTTGGAAACAGCTTTGTAGCTGACTAGCTCAGAGGTTGCTGATGCCTCCTGTTTGAGTTGGATGCTAGCACTTTCCTCAGGTCCATTAGGCCTGTTTGCTCCTAACAGGGTAAAAGTGCCTGGGTGAAATCAATAGAACAGATGCTTTTTGTTACACATGAGGAAACTAAGAATTTTAAAAAGTCGAACAATTTATACAATTTATACTTTATGGTGTTTGTTTGCTTTTTGAGACAGGGTCTCTCTGTGTAGCCGTGGCTGTCCTGATTTGTAGACCAGGCTGGCCTTGAATTCACAGAGATCCACATGCCTCCGCCTCCCAAGTGCTGGGATTATAGTTGTGTCCCACCATGCCTGTCTTGTTTTTTAAACAGGGTCTCTCTATGCAGCCCTGGCTGTTATGGAGCTCACTGTGTGCACAGGCTGGCCTCAAATTCAGAGATCCACCTGCCTCTGCCTCCCAAGTTTGATGTGGTGTTTTTATTTTGCACTGAGACAGAGTATTTCAAGCATGTAAAATTGTAGGCTGGCGCTAGGAAACAGTTTGATTAACTTCCCCATCCAGGATGTTTTTCTTCTGAGCTGGGTGAGAAGTGTAAAATGATACTGGTCCTCAGGATCAAAGGAGCAGACTTCAACAGGACATTTGGGTTCTATATCAGCACAGAAAAGAAGTATTTGTGTTTTCATTGCCTTTCATTTTTCATTGATTTGGGGAAAGCCAGAATCAGAGGACAAGCCTACAGGATAGCTCAGTAGGCAACGGCACCTGCCACCGAGCCTGATGACCTAAACTCAATCACTGGGACCATGTGGAAGAAGGAGAGACCTGACCTCCACATGTGTGCCCTGCCACATGCCTGCCTGCACAAATACCTGCAAATCAGAGGGCGTTTTTTGAGGGTTCCTTTAGACTTGGTTTCCTTCATCAGGAAGTCAGCCTGGGGTTTGGTGGGCACACTGACACGTACCTACAACCCCATGATTGCCACTTGGGAAGCTTAGGCATGGGGTTTGTGAGCTCATGAGGAGTGAGGGATAGATAGTGAGCTTGAGATATTCTGTCAGCACAAAATAAAAACAACAATGCCAGCACCTGGGAGGCAGAGGCAGGTGGACCTCTAAATTCAAAGCCAGTCTGTGCACATAGTGAGTTCCAGGGCTGCATAGAGAGACCCTATCTCAGAAACAAACAAACACAAACAGCAAAAAGAAGCTATTGCTTTTTCATAATTATCTTTTCACTCTTTATGAAACTTTCAAATTTATTCTCTTAGATCCTTCCACCCCCCCCCAGAGAAATGTGTTTAAGATATAGTGTCCCACACCTCTCACCTAGTACTCGACAGGCTGAGGCAAAAGAATTATGAGTGTGTGAGGCCACCCTCAGCTTCATAGTGATACCCAGCTTTTATATATTTTGGCTTTTGAATTCAATACATAGCTGAGTGTGATCTTGATCTCCTGATGCTCCTGCTTCTGCCTCCCAGGTGCTAGGATTGCAGGCATATGCCATCATACCCTGAGAAATTCTGTCTATATTGTAAAGATGTTTATTTGACATCTTCATGTTAATATTTTATTAATTAAGAAAAACCTGTTGTCTGTTCCAGCTGCGGATGACCCTCCCCGGCCTGCCTTTGACTCGTTGCTGTCTCGGGACATGGCAGGATATATGCCAGCTCGAGCGGATTTCATTGAGGTAACAAAAGCTTGCTTTTAGTATACAATAAGGAAAAAATTATTTTTGTTTCTGATGAGGTTATTATCTCTTATTAAAGGGAGATTTTTTTCTTTTCTTTTTTTTTTTTTTTTTTTTTTTCAAAGCACTGTAATTTTCAGGCCTGTGGAGTAACATTTTGCTTATTCTTTTTCCATTCTGAGCACTCTGGCCTGTTTAGCAGTGACAGTTCTGAGGGAGAGCTGGCCTCCTAGAGTGCAGTGGTATTGCTCCCACCAACTTTATAGGTGTGAAATTTCTGCAGTTGTCATTCTACAGTGAGAGGTTTTCAAAGTTGTGCCTTTCTCAAAAAAAAAAAAAAAATTGCATAATGATATATAAATAAATAGGTATGTATGTGTTTCAATAAAAGTTTACTTCCCAAGTAGGCTGTGGACTGAGTAGTGGTTGCCGAGTCCTGCATTGTGTGTACATGTGTGTCCATTAAAACTGTATTTCTCACTCAGCCATAGAATTAAAGAAAATAAACATGGAAGTTGTCACAAGATCGATTTGGCTATTTGATGCCATCTGCAGTGTTCTTGGAGATAGGGTGTTAAGCTAGAGCCCAGCGTGCCATACCCAGGAGGGCACCTTGTTCACAGCAGATGGTAGTGCAGAGCTGCCCATAGTTACCCTAACCCTGAACTGATCTCACTGTACTGTGTAAGTGATAGTAGGCCTAAACAGGCTCCCTTAGGAGGTGAGAAAAGGAAAATGAGTTAATGTGGACAACTTTCTCACTTGAGTACTTGAAAGCCTAATAAGAGCTTCTCCTTGGAGCAAACAGACTATTGGGCATTTTTAAGCAATAATCTTGGCTTTGCTCCTGATACTGTCTATCCTAGTGCTTTGTTTTCATGACTGCCCGAAAGTCTTTCGAATTTTTCCTGTAACTTTCCCTTAGAGCACTGTCTTTGCTTTTTATTCAGTTTAGTACTCGGCAGATCCTGGCTCAAGGATTTTGCATCTGAAGCATGGCTTTTGTAAAGGCATTGCTCAAAACTGATGGGTTTGGATTTCCCCCTCTAACAGGAGTTTGACAATTATGCAGAATGGGACTTAAGAGACATTGATTTTGTTGAAGACGACTCGGACATCTTACATGGTAATGTTTATTTTATAAGTACTGACGCTTGGATATAAGATTAATGAAACATGTTTCTTGCCTTTAGCGAATTTAGAGCTGGACTGGTGACATGGCTCAGTGGTAGAGTGTGCCCCAGGCCCTGGGTTGGATTCAGGCATTACAAAAAATAAAAATAAAAATTACACCCTTGTCAAGTTTTGGCCCATTTAAATGGCTTGTGCTGGTGGTAAAAGTATTGATCACATACTAGTCCTTGGGACTGTCTGATCCCTTCGGCTGAGGAAGCCCACGTTGAGGGAATTGATTAAGTGGTCCTTGCCTCCTTAGGGAAACAGCATACAGACCTTGGGTTTCAGTTATAACTGTGGATGCTGTTCACCGTCATGTGCTAACACATAGTTAGGAAATTGTCATTCTTCAAGCGTGTACTTTAGGCCCAAAATGGGAGCTCTTATTTCTTAGAACTGCTGATTTTACGTTGTATTATTGTTGTTATTACTTAGATACACATATGTGCCTCTGTTTGTGTCTGTATGTTTATGTGTATGTATGCTGTACACTTGTATCTGGAGGTCAGAGGGAACCTCAGGTGTCATTCTTTGGGTGCTTCCCTTTCTTTTTCTTGAGACTGTCTCTCACTCTAGCATAGCCAGTGAGCCTGAGGATATGGTTGTCTCCGTCCCCCAGGTGGTACATACTGATAGTGTACCACTGAGCCCACTTTTTTGTTTTTAAATGTGGGTTCAGGTTAAGAGCTTTACCAACTGAACTGTTTCCCTAGTTCCCTTTCGCATGTTAAAAATGGAGACAGTGTTGCCTAGGGTCTCAAACTTGCCTTAGAGCCAAGGATGATCTCCGCCTTCTGGCTCTCCTCTATCCACCTCCCGGGTGCCGTACTTATTGGGGTGCACTGCTTTTCCCCCCACACTGGAGATTGAGCATTGTGAACTGTATGATACACAATTAAGTGCCTCTAAAGAGAATATTTCAGAAGCACTGGAGATCAAGGGGTCTCTTCCTGGCAGCACCACAGAAGTGCCTTGTTTATGGCTCTGAGTCTTACAGAGCTTCTCTGCCAGCATGGCTATGGCTGGCACATGTTGCCCCCAGCAGTCTTTTAGGACAAATGAAGGGGTCCAGAAGATCAAGAAGATACAAGAAGGAACTTTTAAGCATAACTGGCATACGCAGGGGCACAGATTGATGGGAATCAGGACATTGGTTCAAGCTTGGGCTTGCTTCTGAGTCACTGTGGAATCTTGGGCAAGTCCCTGGAGTCCTGCTAGCTGTTTCCTAGTGTCCCATATCAGTAAAGAATGAGTGACACTGATTAGTCAGCGTGTGCATGTATCTAATGAATGATGGCGTGCAATGCAGATTAGTGTTGTTGTTCCTTACCACTGTACTCTTAATATGACTGGACATCAGCAACATTCCTTTCAGGTTCCCTCACTCATAATACTAGAAGGAATATGGACTTATGCCAACAAGCTGGTTCTTTGTGTCACCCAAAGATTGGTATTGATTCATGATATTTATCTAATAAAGTTGGCTTCATAATCCACTATAGAAGCATGGGATACAATAGAGGCATAGTTGCATTCCAAGTATACCAGAAGGTTCCCAGCATGGGCCCAGGAAAGGCATGTCCCATGGCATGAGGAAAATAAGGAAGTTCTGAAATCTCATAAGTGATACCATGTCCTCCTTGTTGAAATGAGCTATTACAGGTTCAGAAAGAAACACAGAGCAAGGCATGGTGGTGCACGCCTTTAATCTCAGCACTTGGGAGGCAGAGGCAGGTGGATCGCTGTGAGTTCGAGGCCAGCCTGGTCTACAAAGTGAATCTAGGACAGCCAAAGCTACACAGAGAAACCCTGTCTTGGAAAACCGGAATTCAAAAAAAAGAAGCACAGAGGACTTGCTAACTTGGCACTTTGATCTTGTGACATTATGAGATTTCCTGTCAGATGCTTAGTGAGCCCACTGGACTCACCTCCTTCTTTCTTTCCTTCCTTCCTTCCTTCCTTCCTTCCTTCCTTCCTTCCTTCCTTCCCCCCCCCCCCCCCCCCCTTTTCCCCCCCCCCCCCCCGCTCCCCTGGCCTCACTTTGTAGACCTGGCTGCCCTGGAACTCACTCTGTATATACTAGGCTAGCTTTGAACTGACAAAGATTCGTCTGCCTCTGCCTCCCAAGTTCTCGGATTAAGCGTACGATACCACCACAAGGCCCGGGCTCACTCCTTTTACCTGTGAAAATCTCTCTAAATAAGTGGACAGCCCCTTTCTTAAGTGTCCCAGGGTCCTCAACCTACAGGTAGATAATCTTTCTGGTTATTGTTCCATAGCCCAGGCAAGATGGAGGCATAAGGCGCTCCTGCTGAGCCAGTGTTTGCCATGCTTCTCAGGTTACATGTTAGTGTGGTTTGTGCTCTCGCTGACTGTTTGGTTTGGGTCTAACTCTGAAGCCAAGACTGCCTTACAGCTTGCTATGTAGACCAGGCTGACTTGGGATCCTCTTGTGTCTGTCTGCTTTTCAAGCGCTGATAATTCATTCACGTGCCACCATGCCAAATTTTCGTGCTATCTCTATGTGGAAAACTAGTTGCATCAAAGTTTCTCTGCCATGGTATATCTCTCTCTTATTTTTCAGAGTGTGTGTATGTATATATAATATATATTTCTTTTTAATTTAAATTCCCAGCTTTTAGGCCTTTAACTGTATACCGGAGACCCAGCTGGTCTTTTTGCATTCATTTGTTGTTATTGTCCTTCATTTTATAGAAATCCAGCTGTTTACGCATAAGGCAGTTTAGATAGAAATAATAATAATAGTAGCTAACACATATTTCATTTACTGTTTGCCAGTTGCTGTTTTAAGCCCTTTACATATATTAAATATTTTTCCCCCTGTTGGGACAGGGTCTTGCTAGGTGACCCAGGCTGGTCTCAAACTCTTGATTTTTCTGCTTTAGCCTCCTGAATGCTGGGCTTGCAGGTGTACACCACTTCACCAACTCTGTGCAATCATTTAATGTTTACAGAACCCTATACATTGAGAGTTTCCATTATTTCTACTTTACAGATGGAGAAGTAGGAGCTTGTAAAGGCCAAGTACTCACCTGCTGTATACAGACAGCAAATAGCAGGGCCATTCTGTTCTCAGCACTGTGCAATACTATCTAGTTTTTGTTGGTTTGGGGGGTTCTTGGAGGTGTGTGGTAATGTTTATTTACTTGTATTCGCATGTATTCGCATGGTGTGAGCATGCGTGTATGTATGCCATGACACTAATGTGGAAGTCAGAGGATAGGTTGCAGAGTTGGTTGTCTTCTTCCACCATGTGGGCTTCAGGGATCAAACTCTCACTGTCAGCTGTGGTGCTGCAAGTCTTTACACATTGTAGCCTAAGCTGGCCTCAGACTTATGGCCATCCTTCTGTGTTGGTCTTCCCAGTGCTGGGACTACAGACAAGAACCACCATACCTATGACATTTTTGTTGCTGTTTCTTTTCTTGACTCATATTCGCAGTCTTGTGTAGCTGTACCACAAGGAGGTGAGAAGAGATAGTGTTTCCTTTTTACACTCAAAGGCCAGCTTTGTGATGGTTAACTTCATCCAATAGGTCACATAGCTGTTGTTTGTAGAATTATTTTTGTGTGTCTTGGCCAAAAGATTGCAGGGGTGGGATGACTTTTTATTTTATGTATTTATTTTGTTTTTCAAAACAGGGCTCCTCTATGTATCCCTGGCTGTTCTGGAACTCGCTCTGTAGATCAGCCTGGCCTCAAACTCAGAGATCCACCTGCTCTGCCTCCTGAGTGCTGGGATTAAAGACGTGGGCCACCACACCTGGCCATATTTTATTATGTTTATTTTTTTATGTGTGTTCATGAGAAAGCCAGAGGAAGATGTCAGGTATCCTTTATCACTATCCACCTTATAGTTTGAGACAGTTTCTCTCATTGAACCAGAAACTCCCCATTTTGGTTAGGCTAGCTAGTCAGCATGATCCCAGGATCTGTCCATCTCTCCTGCTCTAGGGCTGGGGTTGCAGGCACGTGCAGCCATGCCCAGCTTTTCCGTGAGTTCAAAAGATTTGAACTCAGGTCCTTTTGCTCTTGTAGCAATCACTGTTACCCACTGAGCCATATCCCTGACCTCTTAACGTTTTGTAAGATTTATTTTTTTCCATGGGATTGAGGCACATACCTTTAATCCCAGCACTCACAAGGTAGAGACAGGAGGATCTTTGAGTTTGAGGTCAGCCTGGCCTATTATATAGGTTCCAGGATAACCAAGATTACATAGAGATCGTATCTCAAAAGTCCCCCTAAAGAGCTTTGTTTTTATTATTTTTACTTATGTATATTTGCATGTGTTCCCACCTATGTGCACATGAGTGCAGGTGCCTATAGAGACTAGAGGTGTCAGATACCGTAGGAGCATAAATTACAAGCCATTTTGAGCTACCAGACATGAGTGCTAGATACTGAACTATAATCCTCTGCAAGAGCTTGTGACCACTGAGCCACCTCTCTGGCCTCACCCCTTAGCACAAGCTGGCCTCAGATTCCAGTTAAGAATCCTCCTGCCGCAGCCTCCTGAGTGCTGGGATTACAGATGTGATTTGGAAAGCTTTGCATCTGGGGATTACCTGTTTGCACCCTTGCAGTGAGGATTTTGACTGGGCTCTCTGCAGTTAAGTGCCCTCAGTTGCTTTTCTTGCCAAGCAAGCAGTAAGTGCCTTCTGTGCAGAAAACAGAAACATGTTGCTAGCTATTTTAACAATGTTAGAAATACACTGCAGTGGGAAGGAGCTGCCTCTGTCTTCTGCCCACTTCTTGAAATATTTTAAGGCCAGCCGTTTAGAAACTGTCAGGCCCCAGTGTAATCACAGGGCGACTGTTCTTCCCCAGAGCTGGGAGTTCAGGGCCTGTGTCAATGGCTAGGTTCTGAGTGGTTCTAGTTAGTGGTCTCTGGCCAGTTTGTCTGGCAACTTGTACTGGAACTTGTGGTGCTCAGAGTTCTCTGTCGCAGAGCCCGCCTTCTCATTTCCGTCCTGCCCTGTGCCTCCCTGGGTTGTTGCTGCTGTTAAGATCTTGCAGTCTTTGTTGCTGAGTGTACTTTATAAGGAAAGGGGGTAGTTTGAAACACTAATTTTTCTCTGGGAGAATTCCAGCACTCCTCCCATTGCTGCTGTTTCTTTTCTTTCCTTGTTGCCTGGAGCCAATGGCACTGAAATGATCAGACAGTACAACCAGTGGTTAGCAGTATTTATTTATAGATTATTTTTGTAGTACAGTCTCAAGGGGGTTTTTTGGTTTGTTTTGTTTTAACTTCGTCATTCCTACACAAGTCTTGGAAAACAACACAGTAAAGTTAGCATTTTACAAAATTACAGAAATGTTTTTATTAAAAGTATCCCTAATTTGCACTGATCTCTAAGATACTTCTTTTCTATAGCAGTTACCTAAATGGATAGATGAGTGAAGTGAAGGATTTAAAGAACCTAAACGTGAGATTTCTAAGTATTTCTATTATAACTCTTGTTCCCTTCTGTTTGGAATTGTTACTTCTCGATCCTTCCATTCTCATAAGAAACTTCATTATAAATTTCATATGTGGTCACACTATATATCAGAGACACTTCTTCTCTTCTTCTTTCATATGTCTTTCTGCTTTCCACAGCCTGCCTACCAACCATCTATTAAACAAAGGCAGGGTATGTGTGACTGTCCTGTGCTCTCAGAACTGTTACATAGAGCAAGCCCCAAATCAAGAAAGATTTCATTCTTTAAAATGTGTAATGCTGAGTGTGCTGGCACATGCCCTTACTCCCAGCACTGGGGAGGGAGAAACAGGTAGATCTCTGTGAGTTCGAGGGCTGCGCTCTAGGCCAGCCAGAGTTGCATAGTAAGATTGTTTTTAAAAAGAAGAGGGGAGTGGAGGAGACAAATTTGTTACCTAAAGGGTTTGAAAATCCATCTCCTTCAATCTTTTTTTTTTTTTTTTTTTTACACAGATTCTCACATAGCACAGGCTGGCCTGGAATACTAATTCTTCTGTCACCATTTCCGGGTGTTAAGATTGCACGTGTGTACCACTGTGCCTAGCAAAAATGTATTATCCTACCAGGACTGTAGAGCTCTAGACTTTTGTTTGCTTTCATATGGTAAAAGAAATTGCTGGTTCTTTTTTTTTTAATGTTTTTTAAAAATGTTTATTATTTTATGTATATGAGTATTCTGTTTTTATGCACACCAGAAGAGGTAGTCAGATCCCATTACAGATGGTTGTGAGCCTCCATGTGGTTGCTGGGAATTGAACTCAGAATCTCTGGAAGAGCTGTCAGTGCTCTTAACCTCTGCGCCATCTCTCTAGCCCCAATTGCTGGTTCTTACGAACCATTATATGCTGTTCTCTTATTTCGTTGGTTCTATTTTTTCCCCTTCTACAATATGTCATGGTTTGAGTAGAAATGTGGGTTTCAAACCGTTTTGTGGAGAGACCTTCAGGGACTAGTGCTGGGAACGGTAGCCGGGCCTAGAGTAGGAGGCTCAGCTAGATGAGATGTGACTTACTGTGCCAACTGAGATTGTGTTTGAAAACAGTGTTTAAAGCTAATAGACTGTGTGTGACTTATTGCCGCCCTGGGCTAACCTTGAATGTGGGCCTCTGTACCAAGGGTGAAGGATGAGATTGCATTGCTTTTGAATTACCAGCATTCCAGGGGCTCTGGGCTCTAAGTTGGAATGACGCTTCCTTGGTGGAAGATAAATGTGGATTCCCATACACAGTCAAATTCATTGCTAGAAAGGCTGGTGTGTTTATTTTTAAGGACTATATTATCTGACACTTGGATTGTGCACTTTGGTTTTTCAAGGCATATGATAAGTTGCTTTGTGATGCTGAGGCATCTTCCTCCCATGAATGTGTTTGGTAATGAAAAACTCAAACACTACACTGCATTTACACAATGCTTAAGGACATAACAAGTTCTTAAGATAGTTCCAGCGTGTACTGAAGTCATTAAATTAAGACGCTTTCAGACTCTCAACAAGAAGAGTGGTTATTAAGCAGCGTAATGCTAAGTTATGTGCTGTTCATGGTTTCTTCTATAACTGTTAATAATTAGTCTTCATTTTTTAACCCTGGAAGTCTTCTAATTATGAACTGCCTGTGGGGATTTTTTTTTTTACTTTTAATTTTTTACTAATATACTATTAATAAACCAGGCTTAGGATAGGATGACAGAGAAAGTAAAGCCACTAACAGATAGCCAACACATGGAAGGTTTGTTGCTTTTTTGAGACAGGGTTTCTCGGTGTAGCTTTGGCTGTCCTGGAACTTGATCTGTAGACCAGGCAGGCCTCAGAGATCCTCCTGCCTCAGCCTTCCAAGTTTAGGGAATTAAAGGCTTGTGCTACCATGCCCAGCTTCATTGTTTTTCTGACCCTGGTCACCTGCATTTATATTCCTGATCTTTTCTCAACTCTGTGTGATCTGCGGCTGGTTGTTTTCATAGGAAATGACAGGAAACAAGACAGGGGAAGGCCATGCTGACCTTGCAGAGCTTGAGCTCCTGTCAGTGTGGGGGGAGCTGGAGAGTTAGAAGCAGAGGAACTGCACATCAGGTTGAATTGTAAAGTAATAGTCTAAGTCCCGTTTGGAGGGAGGGAGCTGGAGAAGACAGGGACCAGTCAGCAAGGATGAAATGTTCTTCTATAAGGAGGCGTCACCATGACAAGAAGCAAGGTGCCTGAGTTGAGGGATGGGATGAGATAGAGAAGTGTTCCGGAAGCTCTAGATGCTTAGGTTAGAGTCCAGCTTGCTGTGTAGAGAGGGGAAAGAGGTTCCAGATTGGTTTCAGTATTGGGCAGCTAGCTTTACTATCATGCTGTTAACCAAGGTAAGAGTTTTAGAAGACAGGAAAGATGCAGGAATATGTAAGTTTGCTGTGAAGCCATGTGAGTAGGGATATCCAACAAGATGCAAAGCTTAAAATAGTTGTGAGAGTTTTAGATCGTATGGTCTGGTGGAACTTGGAACACTGGAGGCTCTAGAGCTTGTAGGAATGAGGTGAGGAGTGAAAAGAGAGGCAGGAACAGAAACCTTAGGAACTCTGAAGGTGGTAAGAGCCGGGTAAGGAAAGACAGAGCTGGACTGTTGCACTGATTGCAGCTCTCCTTGTTTACCCTGAGGTGAAAGCTAGGAGAGCAAGCAAGGCATAGCTTTTACAGTGCTTAACCTGCTTAATGCATCTTTTCATTTAGAGTGCAGAACTCAGCACTGCAGACTGTTGCTGCTACCCAGCTGAAATGCTTCTCCTAACCACATGCCAGCGCTGTCCATCAGGGCTGTCTTGTCATCGTCTCTTGAACCTAACCCTGTGCTGTTACGGCAATATTCATATTTGAGTATATAACTGGAGGTGTAGTCAGTGGTACAGCACTTGCCTGGTCTGGGTTTGGTTTCCAGTGCTACTAAAATAATGATAACAAATGTTATTATTTATGATGGAAAGATTTAGTGTGCTTGAATCATTTTCATAGAATAGTTAAGATTTGGGTAAACCAAGCATGGTGGTAGATGCTTATAATCCCAGCTCTCAGGATGCAGAGGCAGGAGAGTAGCTGTAAGTTCAAAGCCAGACAATGTATCAAAACTTCAGGTCAACACCCTCCTTAAAAATAATTTTTGACGGGGATTTTTTTTATCTTGACTTTGATCTTTATCTTTATTGTTTATATGTGTATTTGTGTTTATAGCTCTGAAGATGGCTGTGGTGGATATCTATCATTCCAGGTTAAAAGAGAGGCAAAGACGAAAAAAGTAAGTAGAAAAGCCATCCTGTTTTCTCTCTCCTTTGGACTGTTGATTGCATGTTGTCCATAGAGCACTCTGCTGTGGCTTACCATGTGACCTTGTAGAAGACACTTAACCTCCTTAAGCCTCAATGTCTCTATCAGACAGAGCCAGCAATTCCAGTCTTGTTTTACTCCCTCTTTATTCTCTGGTGTTATGTGGGTATGTTGATGCATAATGTGAGGAAACTATTTAAGCTCTTTGGGAAAAAAAGGCAGCCGGGCAAGGTGGCACACACCTTTAATCCCAGCACTTGGGAGGCAGAGACAGATGGATTGCTGTGAGTTCAAAGTCAGCCTGGTCTACAAAGTGAGTCTAGGATAGCCAAGGCTACACAGAGAAACCTTGTTTTAAGCCAGGCAGTGGTGGCGCAGGCCTTTAATCCCAGCACGTGAGAGGCAGAGGCAGGTGGATCGCTGTGAGTTCGAGGCTGGCCTGGTCTACAAAGTGAGGCCAGGACAGCCAAGGCTACACAGAGAAACCCTGTCTCAAAAAAAAAAAGGGAGAGGGTTGGCATTGGGAGACACTCACAGGACCAAGATGTGATCTGTAGTGCAGCTTTCTCCTGTGTGTCTGGAACAGCTTCCATGAAGTGCTGCAGAAGCTCAGAGCTGCTGCCTGAGGAGCCTCAGTGCTAGTCACCGACATCTCTGGATGTGTAACTCAGTGTGGTTTGCTCAAGTTCACTTTGCATAGCACTCACAGAGAGTATCGTAGAACTTGGTTGTTGAAAGTTGCTGTTAAATCTTATATTTCATGATGCTCTTCCTTTTAAACATGGTCAGTCTATATTTATTTCAAGTGGCTTCAAAGTATGTAAATGCATGGTTATATATGTTTAATGTGTGACCATCATCTCCTTTCCCTTAAATGGTTGTTGTATTGGTTATCACCATATGGGCAGATTCCCTTCCCCACCATCTTGATAGACACATGCTTTTCAACATTCATCAGTGGTAGCTGAGTCATCTGTGAGAGTCCTTTGTACCCTAAGAGAGATGGGTCAGTATGTCCATTTAGAGCAGTATTTCTCATCCTTCCTAATGCTGTGACCCTTTAACATGTTCTTCATGTTGTGGTGGTCCTCTAGTTACAAAATTTTATAATTTGGCTACTATTATGATTCGTAATCCAAATTTTGATAGGCAGGATACCTGCTATGTAACCCCACCCCCAAAGGGGTCATGGCCCACAGGTTGAAAACATGTAATTTAGAGACTAATTCAGAAGTGTGTGGAGACTAACTTCTCTGGACCCTGATATTCCACCTTATAGTGTTTAGGATATATAATAAGAACTATATATAGAAGATAAAAATGTGAAACTTCCTTTTTAAATTTAAATTTATCATTTATTTATTAGATTTTTTTTGAGACATGGTTTCTCTGAGTGGTCCTGGCTATCCTAGAACTAGCTTTGTAGACTAGGCTGGCCTCAAATGCAACAGAGATCCTCCTGCCTCTGTCTTCCAAGAGCTGGGACTAAAGGCATGCCCCACCATGCCCAGCTGAAATGTACTCTTAATACATAGATTATTGTGGTTTTTCATTCTAGGATTATAAGAGATCATGGATTAGTCAACCTTAGAAAGTTCCGATGTGAGTATGAACTGCCTTTTTTATTCTTAATTCTTCTAAAATTGTTAAGTAGTTTCAGATCATTGTGGGATAGTTCATAATCCACATTGCACGCTAGCTAGCATCACCTAGGAAGATTTAAAAATTCTGATGCAAGGGCCTAGAGAGATGGCTCAGCCATTAAGAGCACTGACTGTTCTTCCAAAGGTTCAATTCCCAACAACCACATGGTGGCTCACAACCATCTATATAATGTGATCTGATTCCTCTTCTGGCATACAGGTATATATGCAGGCAAAGCACAGTATATATAATAATAAATAAACAAATCTTTTTTTTTTTTTTTTTAATTCTAATGCCAGACTTGGGGTGTAGCTCACTAGTAGAGGGCTATCTAGCATGTTTGAGGAGACATTGATCCCTTGCAGAGAAACCAAAAGTGTTTGAGGCAGCTCTGATCCATAATGACAATAAAGAGCCATTCATTTATTACCAACAGCATTGCCTAAGAATTGTTACAGTAATTACAGCATGAACATTAATGGATCATTTTCTAGACAGTCATATTCGAAACTATGTGTTAATAAACACAACCTTGGTCTTCAGGTTATAAAAACATTTTTGTAGGGCTGGAGAGATGGCTCAGCAATTAAGAGTACCTGCTGCTCTTGCAGAGGACCAGAGTTTGGGTCCCAGGACCCACATGGTGGCTCACAACCATATACTTATTATTTCAGTTCCAGGGGATTTGATGCCCTCTTTTACCTCTGTGAGCACACATGTAGTATACATACATGCAGGCAGGCAGGGTACTTGTGCAATTTTTTTTTTTTTTTTTTTTTTTTTTTTTAAGAAAAACCAATAAGCTGGGTACAGTGGTGGACGCCTGTAATCCCAGCAGGCAGGCAGATCTCTGTGAGTTCAAGGACAGCCTGGTCTACAAAGCAAGTCCAGGATAGACAAGGCTACACAGAGAAACCCTGTCTCAAAAAATAAAACAAAACAAAAGTAAAGCCCAGTAGAGGGCTTGGGAGTGTCTCAAAACTATGAGATATGCACAGTTTTTCCAGGTTAGTTGAGACAAGGTTTTGCTGTTTGGCTGACTTAGAAGTCACTATTCTAGAGAAGGATGGTCCTCCTGCCTCCACCTCAAGGACTTGGACCACAGGCTCATGCCTCTACGCCCAGCTGATGGTTTCTTATGTCTTTGCTTTCCTGTAGTGATCCATACCAGAAGTTTTGGCCAGCATTGTGTCTGATAGCACCGGTTCTGCCGTTAATTCCCTTTTCTCTTGTGGCAGCAGTGCCTGGTCCCGTGTACTGGTATCAACAGTGCTTAGTAGAGAGGGATCTCTGTGACAGCGCATCCCTCTGTGAGGTGCTGATGCTGTGGTTGTGATTAGTGACTTACCAACTGTTTGCATCCTGTCATGAGCAACTTAGTTGTGTGCAGTTAGGAAATGTCCTTGAATTTCACTTCTTGTTTTAAGAAATAATGCCACAAACTTAGATATTCTCTATGACACATTGTGTTTCGTTTCTTCTAGTAATGGAACGGCGCTATCCCAAGGAGGTCCAAGACCTTTATGAAACAATGAGGCGGTTTGCAAGGATTGTGGGACCAGTGGAACATGACAAGTTCATTGAAAGCCATGCATGTAGGTGTTTTTTGGAACTCGTGTGTGTGTGTGTGTGTGTGTGTAAGGGAGAAAGGGGAGATTTGAAAGCTTAGTGAGGGGCAGGGGTAAGAGTGCTTCTCCGTAAACGTGAGGACCTGACTTTAGATCTCAGTACTTACATGAAGAGCTGGGTTTGGCCACTAGTACTTACGAGAGGTAGAGGTTGCGGTGTGGCTGGGGTTGCCGGCCAGTACCCAGCTCCAGGCTCAGTGAGAGACTGCCTCAAAAGAATAAGGTCCTTTGGCCTCTGTGTGCTTATGTACACCACACATACACAAACTCACACACACATACATACACACACACTCATACACACACACCCACACACACAGCCCAACATACACATACACACTTATACCTACACACCTCGCTAGACATACAGATACTCATACATACACCACACACACAGACACGCAGCTACATATCAAATAGGGAAAAGACTTAGTAAATTTACAAGTTAGTAGACAGCTTTTATTTGGAGGGATTTTTCTGTTGTTTTGTTTCTTTTTGTGTTTGTTTTAAAACAGGATTTTGCTGGGTCTGCAGCCTAAAACTTTCTGAGTAGTCCAAGCTGGGCTCAGACTTGCAATCCTGCCTTTGTCTTTCTAGAACTGCATTATAGGCATGTGCCATCATGGGTAGCTGTTTTTACTACTTCTAGGACATGTCAGGTATGTTGAGAAGCGAAGGGCACAACACAGTGAGCCTGTGTCTGTGTGGCCTGTTTCAGTGGGTAGCCGTCCAGCCTCATCTGAGTGCCCACTCCCTTCCTTCTTGCCCCTAAGCTGCCTGTTCTGCGGCCAATTCCAAACATCGTATTGTTTTGCCTACAAATACTTCAGTATTAAAACTAGTTTTAAGTCATGGGGACAGGGTTGTTAACTCAGGGAAGTAGTCCTTCCATCGTCCTCTGGCCTCTGATGTTCCTGAGAGCATTCGTCCCAGTTATAATTAGATTTTCCACTCTAAGGAGGAAAGCCTAGGACTCTGAGGCTCCTGGACTGGGGCTTATTTCTATGCTGTCTTCATGAGAGCTGTATATTTATTCGGCTCCTCAGCTTAATGCTGGGAAGTTTTATGGTGAGTCGTTTTGATTTTCTAGAGAAGCTCTTTACCACTGCTCATTGTGCAAGTATTTCTTAGGAAGAATCACAGGCATTTGTCTGAGCCAGATTGATTGTCCTCAGGAAACACCTTGCTTGGTTGTCATTCTTTGTGTGGTTGGTATCGAGTGACTTACTCTTTACTTCCTGTCCTAGTTTACATCATTCCTGGCATATGTGTCACTACAGAGAACTACACCCCATGGGTGGCTTTTCCTTCACCCCGTATCCTATCACAGGGTAACCCAGCAGTATAGTCTGAGCTGTGTGCTCAGCAGCAGTGTTTGGTTTATGGAAAATGTAGTGCTCTTTGGTCCCTTTAGGAAAAAGCTAAAAAGAAACCAGTGCTTGAGCAAAGCCTTGTCCTTCCTGTGCAGCAGGGCCTTATCCAGAGGCGGACTGCATCAGACTTGAGCTGTTTGAGGAGAAATGCTAGCACAGTCGATGGAACTGGAACATTTACACTTTAAAAACTTTTTTGAGGTAGGTTTTCTCTGTGAAGCCTTGGCTGTCATAGAAGTCACTCTGTAGAACTATGCTAGAACTCACAAAGATCTGCCAGCCTCATCCTCCCGAGTGCTGGGATTAAAGGTGTGCACCACTACTGCCTGGCTGAAATATTATGCCATTCATTTTGTTAATAAGTGAATCAAAAGCTGAGCGTTGTTGTGCACACCTGTAATCCCAGCACTTAGGAGGCAGAGGCATGCAGATCGATGTAAGTTCAAGGCCAGCCTGGTCTACAAAGTGAGTCTAGACCAGCTAATGCTACACAAACAAAGCCTGTCTCGGAAAAACAAAACAACAAAAAAAGATAACCTAAGATGACGTCACCTGGCCTTCACATATGGCAGAATCACTGAGATACATAACCACTTCCTGACATTGATTTGATTTTTTTCAATTTTTCTCCTTTGTTCTCCTGGGGAAACAGTGGAATTTGAACTTCGAAGGGAAATCAAGAGGCTCCAAGAATATAGGACAGCAGGCATTACCAATTTTTGTAGTAAGTATGCTTCTACTACCTAGAGTGTCAAAGTGCCTGTGACTTGCAACTACAAGAGGGAATCTCTGAAGTCCTGAAAACTTAAAAACAAACAAAAACATTTTCAGATTCGTTTTTAGACTTCCTAGTAAAGTTTCATCTGTTCAGCTCCTATAAACTATCATTAAATTATCAGGATAAAAATAAAGTTATAAAGGCCGGGCGTGGTGGCGCATGCCTTTAATCCCAGCACTCGGGAGGCAGAGGCAGGCGGATCGCTGTGAGTTCGAGGCCAGCCTGGTCTACAAAGTGAGTCCAGGACAGCCAAGGGTACACAGAGAAACCCTGTCTCAAAAAACCAAAACCAAAACCAAAGCCAATAAAAAAAAATAAAGTTATGGTACATAACAAAGAAACACTGCTTTAGATTTGGGAGTCTGCTGTAGCTTACGCGCATGTGCGCGCTCTCTCTCTCTCTCTCTCTCTCTCTCTCTCTCTCTCTCTCTCTCTCTCTCTCACACACACACACACACACACACACACACACACACACACACACACACACGAGTGATGTAGGGTGGGGTGTGTGATTCTTCTGTTGCAGTTTTTAACCTCAGCCTTTTAAGACTTATTCATGCACAACCTAATCATTTTCATTTACCAGGCTTCTGCTGGAGTAAGGTGCTTGCATCCAGTTTACTTAGGGCACTAGTCATAGCTGTATTAATAGCAGTAAATAGCTGTCATTTAACATGTATGAGGTCTATGGGATACATTTCACCTTAAAGTCATTGGATATCATGACAAGCTTGTGGGGTATCATCACTTCAAGTTAATGAAGAAATCAGAGATTAAAGAACAAGTTAGAAGAGCTAGGTCATAAGAAAAGGCTGTGACTAGGCAGCACGGGGCTGGGGGTGGAGTGGCGACCATCAGTGGCAAATTGCTTACACACTTGTGCAGGACCCTGCATTCTGACCTAATAGCGTACAAACAAGCACACAAAAGAGACTGGATCTGGCTTCTCTATTTACCAGTTCTTTGAGTCTCTTCAAGTTTTAGTTTTCCACATCTATTAGAATTATCGAAAGCCACTGGTATGGTTTTCTGAAATCCATATAACCTTATTGATGTATAGAAGATACTAACTCTACCGTTGAGCCTCTGGGAAGCAGAGGAAAGTTGTAAAGAGGGCTTTTCTGTTGTTGTATTGGGGTTGGTTTTGATGGAAGAATATATGTACTCATGTCCTTTAGTACTGTGTAGCTGACTGTATTGTGTAGTGGTATGGCACTCTCTTAGGGGGCTCAAAGCCCTGAGTCAGATGGAAAAAGTAGAACAGTACAACCAAGGATGACATCCGAAGACATGACTTCCAAAGGCAAGAATACGAGTGACATTTATTTGTACCTTTGGCAGTTTTCTTTCACAAATGTCAACTCTAGAAAGGGAATAAAAATATTTAGTGTAAAAGGAGATTTCAGATGCAGACATGTACTTGGCTCCTGGGAAAACAGTTATGAAAGCCTGAAGTGGCCAATGTTGGCTTAGCTCAGGTGGCAGGCCCTTTTGCTCTGTTATGGTGTCCTTGCAGTCACGTGTCTTCTACCCTTCTAGGCGCCAGGACATATGATCACCTGAAGAAGACGCGCGAGGAGGAGCGCCTTAAACGCACCATGCTCTCAGAGGTTCTCCAGTACATCCAGGATAGCAGCGCGTGCCAGCAGTGGCTCCGCCGGCAAGCTGACATGTGCGCAGTTAGCCAGGGCTGGAGGGAGCACGCCTTTTGGCATACTTTGGCCTTCTTGTATATTTTTGGGCACTTTTGTGGGTACTCTGGATAGAACAGTAGTAAGGATTTTTATCAATCCATCTAGAAACAATACAGAACTGGCAGGCTTAAGAAACATAACTGGCCTTATGCACTTCTCTGTTCCGGTTTTTTGTTGTTGTTTGTTTTTGTTTTGGGGGGATTTTTTGTTTTTGGTTTTTTCTTTTGTTGTTGTTGTTGTTTGTTTTTTCGAGACAGGGTCTCTCTTTGTTAGCCTTGGCTGCTCTGGATTTGCTTTGTAGACCAGGCTGGCCTCAAACTCAGAACGATCCACCTGCCTCTGCCTCCCGAGTGCTGGGATTAAAGACGTGCACCAAAATTGTTAATTTGAAGCTGGTTGTGGTGGTGCACCCCTGTAATTCCAGTGCTCTGAAGGTGGAGGTGGGAGTGCTGTGAGTTCTAGGCCAAGGAAGGGTACACAGTGACACCCTGTCTCAACCCCACTTCCAGCATGTATCTGATGTGGTTTTTGTTAATTCTCCTACCTTGTGAATGGCTTTAGTGATGTCCCCTGTTAAAAACCCTTAGCAAAGCTCAGCGAAGTTTTTCTTCTTGGAATGCATCTTTCCATACAGTGAGATGTCCTGTAAAATGTCATGCAGTCCCACCATAGCTCTTCTTGGGTGACTGTGATAAATGCACCCAGTCCTGTGAGGGGCTTTAAAAATTGCCTTCCTTGATATAACCAAAGTTTAAATTTGTTTTCTTTGTTTTAGTGATTCTGGCCTAAGTCCTTCTGTTTTGATGGCTTCAAACTCAGGTAATGATTTCTCAGCCTAATTCAAGAGGTTTTGTGGCTTGTTTTTGTGGCAGCACTGGAGATTGAGCTCAGGGCCTCTCGCATACTGAGCTATTCCCTAGCCCAGAGCAAGTGTGGACCGGGCTGCCCACATTTCAAGGGGTGATAGGGCCACAGCTACCCTACTTTTGTGGAGTATGGTTCTTTGGTGGCGGAGTGGTGCTAATCAGCTGTGCACAGCAGCGTGCTTTTAGACCTCTTGGTCAGAGCAGGGCTCAGAGTGGTGCTTCTTTTTACTGGCATTTACAGTTGGGACTAGAGTCGTATCTGTCAGAGTTGTAGTGTGCTTGGGAGGTGCTACATGAAGAGCTCTGGATTTGACTTGCCAGAAACTCAAGGATTTCTTGTAAGTTAGAGACTTAGGGAATTTCTGCATCTGAGCTTTACCTCTTTTGAATTTGTCTTATTTTGAGATTAGGTGACGAGCAAGATTAAACCAGGGCATTTGTGGTTCTTGGTGACTATTGTCTGTGACTAAATATTTGGGAAGATACTGGCTGTGAAGTTCCTGAGCCAAAATAGTGGTCCTGCCCCATATGACAATGTTTCTTCTAATCTGAACATTCAGACCACTCCACTCTCACAAGCCTAGTGTCATCCAGTTGGTAGGTCACCATTCTCTGTAACAATTAACCTTTGAAATTCTCACTGTAACACCCCCTATGGTGGCATGCAGCTGTAATCCTAGTACTGGGAGGCCAAGTCAGGAGGATGGAAAGTTTGGGTCTAACCTGGGCTACATAGTGAGCCCTTGTCTCAAACAGAACAAAGTCTCCATAGTCTAAAAGTGCTCAGGTTTAGGCACTTGGTGGATACTTGTTTTTCCTTTGTTTCAAGTAATTCATTTTTATTTAAAGATTTGTTTATTTTATGTGTGTGGCCCAAGTTATATGTGTGTACACATGTGCCTACCGAGGCCAGAAGAGGGCACCGGGTCCTCTGGGACTGGAGTTACAGACAGTTGTAAGTTGTTTGATTGAGTGCTGGAAACTGAACCTGGGTTCTTTGTAAGAGCACCAAGTGCTCTTAACCCCTGAGCTGTGTCTCCAGCCCCTCAAGTAATTAGTTGATACTTGAGAGAATAGAGACCCTTTTAAGGAGTCACCAAGTTAGTAGAATCCAGGTTTATTTCTGCCCCACCCCCACCCTGTGCTAAATACAGATTTAATACAATTAAAAGATTTAATACTTGCTAATTAAAATCACTGTATAGCTTTGGTTTCTATACCTTTAATGGGCACTCACCATTTCTTCCTAGGCTGGCATTAGCCTGCCTGCCTGCCTTCACTCCTTCCCCATGGGCTAATGTTGAGATTCCTTGCTCCCCTTTGTGCTCTGAGTTGCTCTTCAGGCAGTAAAAGGCTGGGAGCCCAGCACTCTGGATTGTAGCCTAGCCTCGAGGTAGCGCATGATTTTATCTCCATTTCTGAGCATTTGGGGAAAGCTCTCGGCCCCTTCTGTGTCCCTGAGAATCAGGCTTTCCCGAACAGTTTAAGTAGTTCCTTCTTCCTTCTGCCCCACTGCAGCGGCAGCCCTCACACCCCTCACTCACTCCGCCCGTCCCACTAAGCAGATGTTCAGAATAAAGCCAGGGCAGGTGACATGGCCCAGAAGGTCAGGGTGCTTGCTATGGTGGCAGTGCTGGCAACCTGCGGTCCATTCCTGGAACCCTGAGAAAACTGGAAGGCTAGGAAGGAGGAGGGAAGTAACACCACACAGTTGTCCTCTGACCTTCACATCAGTGAGCTGGGCACCACACACACTTAACAATTGTCACCAATGTCATACAGTAAAGGAAAAACTCTTGTGCATTAACCTTTACATACTGGTCTGGCCTGCCAAGCCCGCTACTGCCTCCCATTTGGGTTTCCTTCTCAGACATGGAGTTGATGTTGGTCTCTGTCACTTTTTATATTCATATAGCAAATATGGCATTTAGCTTGTTGTCCCAGTGTAGACCTTCCTGCTAAGCATCACTTCTTTTCAAAGAAAAATAAACAAAAGAACGAACAGGGCCTTTGGTGGCCTGCCCCTGCCTTTGATCTGAAGTATATAGTACTTGCTTAATTACCATGTTGCCTTGTCCTGCTGGGGAGCAGTGACAAGAGAGAATCTCTGTCCTGCAGCATTTATTTCTACTCATCAGCTGTCAAGGCAGATAGGATTTAGCCTTTGTAAACTGGATGAACATCTGGTGACAGAGTCTAGCGTCTCCTCTCTGGGAGAAACAGGTGATGACTCCACTGTGCTGAGTGGTTACTGATAGGAGGGATGTTATTTTTATTTTCAGATGAATGTTGGGGTGACTTTTCTATTGCTATGATAAGACCCCTTGACCAAGGCAACTTATTAGAGAATTCCTATGGGCTGTGGTTGCACCATCCAGAACAAAGGCACGGCAGCAGGAACAGCTGAGGGCGGTCATCTTGAGGTGGAGTCAGGAGGTTTGGAGACCTCAAAGCACCCACCCACCTCCCTCCCCACCCCGTGACACATCTATGACAAGGCCGCGCCTCCTAGTCCTTCACAAACAGTCCCACCAACTGGGGACCAAGCATTTAAATATCAGTCTGTGGGGGCTGTTCTCATTCAAACCACTAGAGTGACCAAGGAGCTAGCTAAACCAGCCGAAGGGAGTGAGTTAAGCTTTCTATTTTACACTTGAACAGTTAAACCTCTGTGGAATATTTGTTGTTTTGTATCTGTGTCCATAGGAAGGCGAAGTGCTCCACCCTTGAACCTCACCGGCCTCCCTGGTACAGAAAAACTCAATGAAAAAGAAAAGGAGGTAATAAAAGGGAGGGAGCGGGGAGAAGGGAATCAGGCCCATTGATCCATTGAGTTGTCATTCAAGTCCGTACAGTGTCAGACCTACTTCACTGCCGTGTCTAACGTGCTCAGCGCTGGCCTGAGAAGTCTAGGAGAATCCCTTTCATCTCACGGCCACCTTTCCCCTTTCAGAAGTTCATGCAGCAATGTCAGTTTAATAATAGTGATAGCTGTCATTTATTGAGCATTTAATGTGGCAGACACTCCACTAAACACTTAATATAAGTGAAACTTTGTATAGACCCTAAATAGCTTTTACATGAAAATAGGACTTTCCTATTAGAATGGTGGCTTTGAGAAGTTCTGCATTTACTCCAGCAATGTAATCAGGTCTTAAAATGTTCTTGTAATTGTCTCCATAGCATCTTTATAAGCATAAGGAAAATTAGTTCAATGTTATATATAGTTGCACATTAGTTTTACTTTGGAGACACGCTCTCGCTATGTAACACTGACTGGCGTGGAACTAAGTCTTTACGTAGTGTTGCTGGCCTCAGATTCAACCAAGATCAGCCTGCCCCACCTCCTAGGTGCACTCACACACACAAACACACCTATAACACATTAATTTTTATCTTAAAAAGAACCGTAACTTTCCTTATCATTGTAATCACTGAGTTGTCCCTGTATTGCTTTTATCTGTTTCTAGCACTTATGTCTACACAGGTGTGCTATGTATCTTTATTTTTAGCACTTGAAAGCTTAAGACAGAAGGAGCCTTTAACGTCAGCCGAGGCCATATAGCAAAGAGGCTATCTCAAAAACAAACAAAAATCTACTTGGGTGGTACTCACCTGTAGTCCCAGCACTTGGGAGGTGGAGGCAGGAAGAGCAGGCGTATAAGCTGTCAGCTATCTAGTGAGTCCAAAGGCAGCCTGGGCCTGTCTCAAAAACCAAACCAAACCAAACAAACAAATTAACAAAAAGAGGTGCCCATGCCTTGCTTCTTTGCAGTTCCTAATGTCTGTCTCCCCATCTGCTGCTCCATAGCATCTGTTTATGTGAAAAGTCACTGTGTAGGGACCCGTATTAGTCTTATTTTATCCATCAGGACTAAACATTTATTTTTGGGATAAAAAGAAGTACGTGTTAAAGTCACAGGCCACTTTCTCAGTGTTTGTGTGTGGAACGGTCTGGAATTTCAGGCATCTTTTCACTGCTTACCCATATGATGGTGACTTAGCTGCTCCTTGCTGGGTAATGGCAGGTGAACTGAACCTAATCTTCTCTGCATTCGCAGTACAGGTGACCTCCTCCCCATGGTAGGAGACGAGGAAAGGAGAGTCTGCTCTCTCTGGCCAATACCAACGATGTGTTTTACACTCATGAATCCTGGCCCCTGCAGCACTACCACCCCCCATGCCCTGCAGTGCTCTGTGTCATTTCCCTGACTAGTCTCAGAATGGCACTGGGCGTCCACCCCAGGCATTTAATACTCAACTCGTGGAAAAGCCTGGCAGCTCCCTGGGCACGTGTATTTGTTCCCTAACAGAACTAGACCTTGAGCCAGCCTTCACTTGCTGAAGACTCTCCTGGCATCACACCTGCCTTTTTCTTCCTGAGTGTCTGTCTCTAGGGAAGAGAGGAAGTGGAATGTGGTCCAGCCACTCAACAGCTCCCATAAATAGTTGGAGATTGATGTCACTTTTTTAATACATTTTATTTTAGGTGTATAGGGGAAGACGTGTGCCATGGTATGATGTGGAGGTCATTGGTAGAAGACAATTTGAAGAAGTTGATTTTCTCTTTTCAGCATGTGGGTCGCAGGGATCAAACTTGGTTTGTCAGTCTTGGTGGCAAATGCCTTTACCTGCTGGGCCATCTCTTACCCACCCCCACTTGTTTTGGGGTTGCTTACCTGCTGGATTGAATTCTGAGAATGGCAGGTACTAATGTTTCTTAAATTGGTGTGCCTTACAGCTCTGTCAGGTGGTGAGGTTGGTACCTGGGGCCTACCTGGAGTACAAGTCTGCCCTGCTGAATGAGTGTGACAAGCAAGGAGGCCTGAGACTGGCACAGGCAAGAGCACTCATCAAGATAGACGTGAACAAAACCCGGAAAATCTATGACTTCCTCATCCGAGAAGGGTACATTACTAAGGCCTGAGTCTGGTTGGCAACACAAGCCAGAGCTGTGGAGCATGGCGAATCATAGGACAGTGTACGCATTCTGGAGACTTGTGTTTGAGTTGAGTTCTTCCTGTGAAATGAAGGAAAGACACTGGGAATCTACATGTACTAATCTCTCTCTTCTCTGCCCTGCTGTACGGCGCTTCTGTTGGGGGCATAGTGCTGCCGAGTGTGCGCCCACCAAGTTATTATTAAACAGGAGTGGGCATTCATTCCTCCTGTAACTCAGACAGGAACCACAGTACCTCACATCATGGCTTTGGTAGGAACAGAAGGAAAGGAAACTGGCCACAACGTTTCACCCCAGAGGCCAGCTCAGATCGTTGCACTTGAGAGTGAAGTTCGTTGACTCCTTCCCATTTTGCAGGCAGATTTTAAATGAAGACGGTTTTTAGAGCACAGGAAAGCTATTTCTTCCAAGGAATTTTTTAAATGCTGACATCTTAGTTTATGAAGTGAAGAGGTGGGACTCTCCCCCGTGATGGTCTGTCTGAACTTTATTTTAACTGTGATGTCTGGCTTTGTACTTTGCAGCCTGGCTGTCTGATGTGCAGTCGGCTCTTGAGGAGGTGGCACCGGATATAAAATGTCTCTGTTATTTTTAGAATTAATGGATTAAAATGTTTTGCTATTTAATTTGTGGGTGTGTCAGATATTCTGGTAACTAAAGCACACTAGGGTTGTTGGATGCCAGCCTCAACAAGCTGCACTGTCTCTGCTTACACGTGTGTCCTGTGTCCTGGTCTCACCTTGTTACTGTGGGTTTCCCAGGATACCAGGCCCATGAGGATGGAGATGATGCAACTAACCCAGCGTTGCTTCGATTGAAACCTGAACCCTAATTTCTCAGTGGTGAAAGGCTAGCCCGCAATAAAAGCTGCTTCTCAAACACAAGGAAAGCTGCTTTGTGTGAGACTCACAGGCTGTGCAGTTGAGTGGTTATGCCACATCTGAACCGTGGTCCTCAAGCCACCCAGTCACGGCTAGCTCATGTTTGTTGTAAGCAAACTCACAGGTAGGTATAACTTTTAGGACCTGCACAAATCACCCCTAGCAGCTAATTCTTTTGCTCCTTTAGCATTCAAACATCCAGTTGGGATGTGCTTTGTTAGAAGCACACATTCAGACTTGTAACTGATGGAAATGTGTATGTAAGTTGCTAATAGGTATCTAGAGAGCAAGAAATTAGTATTTTAAAATTTGTGGGGGAAGGGCCATGGCCATGTCATGTGGGTATGTGTGGAAGTCAGAGGACAACACACTGGTATCCATTTTTTTTTCTCCCACTGTGGGTTCTGAGGATCAAACTCAGGCCAGCAGGCTTATGCAAAAAGCACATTTGCCCACTAAAGGCCTGGCTGGCTGGAGAAAAGCCCGGATCTGAGAGTAGCCGAACAACCTCCTTTCTTTAAAAAGGACAACTTTATGTCTTATTGGTCATTTTGTTTGTTCTGATTTTCTCTCTTTCTTTTTTGGAAGGGAAAGAACATGAAGTTGGGTGGACAGGATCTAGGGCAGTTGGAGGAGGAGAAATAATGATCAAGATATCTGGGAGAAATTAAATTTTAAAAAATAGGACAACTTGTGGAAATAGTTCCCTTTCTTTAGTAGTCATCTTTAGAAAATGCTTTTTCCCGGGCGCGGTGGCGCACACCTGTAACCCCAGCACTCGGGAGGCAGAGGCAGGCGGAGCTCTGAGTTCAAGGCCAGCCTGGTCTACAGAGTGAGTCCAAGACAGCAAAGACTGCACAGAGAAACCCTGTCTCCCCAGCCCCCCCAAAAAAACACTTTATTACCACCGTCAATCCCATCAACCATGGTTGGTTATAAACAGATTCCACTCTGCTGTGAAAGGTTGGGGTACAGTAGATGTGTTTGGTGATGTGTGTTGTAGTGTGGAGAGTTCCTCTTGATTAAGGGAAGCTGCCTGGGAGAAGAGGGCTTTTGAGGCAGAGATGAAAGTCTAAAGGAGGGGGAAATGGCAGATGGAAGTGGGGAACTGTTCTAGACACAGAAGAGGATGGTGTGTAGGCGGCAGTGGGCATGAGGAAAATGGCCAAGAGATCTGGCTAGAACCCAAGGGGCAGCTGTGGTAGGACAGACTGAAACCTGAGAAGCAGTTGCATGCTGGAGAGCGCTTGGGAACTAACAGACATGGTAGGAGTAAGGTAGGGAAAGAAAGCTGTATTGTAGATACTTCAGTTACGGTTGCTTCGAGGAGCCCAGCTTTGTATGTTCCAAGCCTTCTGTTCTGAAATTTCTCAAAGGCCTAGCCTTATTTTGAGTAAGGAGTTGTTTGTTTGGGGGAAGGGGTGGTGATTGTTTTTGCTTTTCATCTCGAGACATGGTCTTACTGTGTAGCTAAGCTGGTCTCGAACTTGTAATCCTTCTGCCTCAGTGTCTCAGGCGCTAAAATTATAGGTATGTGCCTCCGTGCCCATGTCTAGTGATGGTTTTTCCCAAGGAACTGGAAATTGAATGAGCCATGCTCTTGCCTGGCAAGGTCCCTTGCCAGGAGTCACTGCATCGTTATCTTCTGCATTTATTTATTTTTTTAAACACTGAATTTGATATGACTGTCCTAATTCCATCTGTATTCTGAATACCTAGGCTACCAGCAAGAGGCCTCTCATTAACATTGCATGCTTCAGCCAGGAGTAGTGGTGCACACCTTTAGTCCCAGCACTCGAGAGGCAGGGGCAGGCGGATCACTGTGAGTTCGAGGCCAGCCTGGTCTACAAAGTGAGTCTAGGACAGCCAAGGCTACACAGAGAGACCCTGTCTCAAAAAACCAAAAACTAAACAAAAACAATGCATGCTTCTCTGCATCCACGTAGGGTTGGCTGAAAGCGAGCTACACTATCAGGGGTTGCTTCTGTCCCTGATCAGTTCAGACTTTACTCGTCTGCCTCCCAAGTAGTGAGAACACAGCTGTGATCCACGGCACCTGCTCATCCATCTGGCTTTTAAAGGATGCCTTTGGGAATACACAAAAAACAGTCCTACAGCTTATGATGTGCTTGGCTCTTTATGCTTGAACTGCTAATCTGTACCTGTTCTTCTTCCTATTGTACTTAGCCACAAGTAGACAGCCTCTGCTAGAACACCCCACCCACCGTTTCAGATACAACAGTACACTGTATGTTTGCGGCCTAGCCAAGGCGTTTTGTTTTTTTTAAGTCAGGCGCTAGCCCTTTGAAATGTTAAGGAAAGCGAACAGATCTTAGCTGAAGCAGGGTCACAGCAGCCTGGATAGTCACAGTCATGCGAACATAGAACTTGGTTAGGGAATGAGAGACAAGAGTGAAGAGCAGGCTGCGGGCAGTGATACCTGTAATCTAGCACCCAGGAGGCAGAGGCAGGAGGGTTGGTTTTCATAGCCAGTTTCCCTATCTAAAGGCAGGGAAGTTCTTCTTGTTTGTTATCCTGGCTTCCAGTGTTTGTGATGTTCTGCGGTGGAAGTGTGCTGACGGCCCATTCACTGACCAGGCATTCCAGTCAGTGACAGGTATTTGTAGGAAAGAGGGATGTTTTCCATCTGACATTAAAATATTAAATTCCCTTCCTCATGGTGAGTTTCTTTTGTTTTTGTTGTTGTTGTTGTTTTGTTTTCTTGTGACAGGGTTTCTCTGTATAGCCCTGGCAGGAATCCACGCTGTAGATCAGGCTAGCCTCTGCTAGGATTAAAGGCATGCAGCACCACTGCCCAGCTATGGTGACTTTCTTGTTACACAGTATCGTGTTACTAGGCCCCTTTCCCTATTGAGTATGGGAATGAACTAAAAGTGATTTCTAAAAGTTTTTAAATCCAATTTAAAAAAATTAATCCAACAGATGTAACCTTAAAGGTAACCTGTGCTGGTCTTGTATTTGAAAACCCTGTGGTTAACCTTACTTGTCCTGTGCCCTTCCGGGCCAGATAATTGACTCTGGTGTGCTTGGTTCCTACTTCAGAGTACAGGTAGTAGATTTCTGTGGCATCCAACTCAATTGTTAGGTTGAATTAACCTTGCAGTCTTTACCAGACCAACCTTTCCAGTTTATATTAGTCAGCTCTTCCCTGGTCTGAGGTCTGTCTTGACAAAATTCCAGTGGCTGACTTACATGCCTCTGTCCGGAGTTAACCGGGAACAAAACCAGCATCTTAGGAAGTGTGGGAAGAAGATGATGCCACGGGGATGGAGAGGCAGTCAGTCAGCTGATGGTATGGTTGCCCAGCATGCACGAGTTCCCAGCACAGCACAACTGGAGTGGTGGTGCATAGCTGTATTTTCCAGATTCAGGAGGTGAAGGCAGGATCGGAAGTTCAAAGTCAACCTTGAGCTACATAGGGAGTTAAAGGCCAGCATGGGCAACATAAAAACCCCATCTCCCAAACAACACAACACAACACAGGAAAACTGGGGAGATGACTCATTTGGTAAAGCGTTCGAATGGCACGAAGGCCTGAGCTTGGATCTTCAGCACAGCCACATGAACCTGTACTCTCTGCTGGGAAGGCAGAAAGAGGAGGGTCCAGAGGGCTTGCAGACCAATGCGTTTAACCAAATGAGTGAGCTCTAGCTTCATGGAGAGATGCTGTCTCAAAAAGCAAGGTGGAGAGCGATTAGGGAAGACACTGGTCTCTGCATGCCCCTGTGCACACAAGAACATGTACACACACTTAAACCAACCTTTTCTTAAAACACGGAAATGCCATCATTAGCATGCCAAGTTCCAGCTCATGCCATGTCTACAGAAAGCTATTGATTCACTTCCCATTAAAGCAACAACAACAACACGTTTTTTTTTGTTTTATTTTTTATTTTTTCGAGTCAGGGTTTTCTCTGTGTAGCCTTGACTATCCTGGACTCGCTTTGTAGACCAGGCTGGCCTCGAACCCACAGCAATTCACTTGCCTCTGCCTCCCAAGTGCTGGGATTAAAGGCGTGCGCCACCACCGTCCAGCAACAACAAGTATCTTAAGAAACAAAGATGAGTTGTGGGCAGTAGAAGTTAATATATAAACTGAATGGCTAAGAAGTCCTTTGTAATAATCTTAGAAAATTCTTAGAATAAAATGGGCAGTTTCCAGGTAAACCATTTGCCCCAAACCCTGCTCTCCCTGCAAAAAAACAAAACAAAACAAAGTATCGAAAATAATTGAAACATTCAGAAAGGCTTTGATAAGCCCAGCTTCGGGGTACAAAGGACCTTGGAGATGGGTGAACTGCTGGAAGTTTAGACTCTTAAGACGGGCAGACAGCAACAATACCATGACGATCTGCTGTTTGTGGAGAGGTGCGCTAGCTTCTCTGCCTGTTTCCACCTTGGTCCCTGTCAAGCCTCATCTTAACCAAGGCAAGCCGCAGCAAACAGCCACCTACCAGACCCAGTGCTCATATATGTACCACCCAGCCACAGACAGCTGAGCAAGGTCAGCCTCACCTGCCTTCCCACCCAACAAGAACATCCTTGCCTGGTTCCGGTCATGCAGAGCTGCAGATTCAGGGTGCTTGCCAGCTCTAAGCCAAGGTACGGGTTTTAACTTCATGAACCAAAGCAAAAACAGCTTTTCAAAGTCTCCCAGGAGCACCTCCGCCTCCAACAACTGCAGAAAAGAAGGCGTTTGTGGGAGAGAAGGGTAGCTATAGACGTCATCGAATCATCCAGATCCCAGCTGTGACCTGGCTCAGAGTTTTCCAGTTAAAAATAACCACGGCTTAGACTTGGGAAGAAAAAAAAAAGTAAACTGTTGCATCTCCATGGAAACCGGTGGGGGTGAAGCATTGGATTTCCAACACATGTAACAAGATGGGGTGGATAAAGAGGCCGGAAAACCTAGAGGCCCTGTGATGAAAGGTGATACCCCTAATTAGCATCCAGGATGTAGTCAGACACACTGCCTCAGGACTTTGCATGGAGGAGGATTTGTTTATAAGGAAGTATGCATCTTGGTCTGCTCAAGTCCACTGGAGTCTTCCAGCCTTCCTGTAACAGACTGTTTAGCAAAGCAGATGAGCAGTAGGTGCCATGGAACCATCCCAGAACCTCTGCTGCCCTGCCATTCAGAGCCCTTCATCTACACAGGCAGCAGCTTGAGATGACACAGATAGCATTTCCTAACCAAAGGGGAGTCTGCAGACTTCAGGGCTGACGTGTACATTTGCTTCTTTTTAGCAGGACCAGGTTTTTCCTCTTCTGGTGTTTTAGGAAATTGTGTAAAGCACCCTTAATTATCTTAGATGTCTTTAAATGGTTGTCTCATCTGAGGCGTGGTGGTACACACCTCTACTCCCCAGCACTAGGGATGCAGAGGCAGGTAGAAGGCTAGCCTGGTCTACATTGACAAGATCCAGGACAGCCAGGGGTGCATAGTGAGACAAAAAGAACAGATGTCTCTTACCGTTTCTAGTATTACCAGTATAGGCAACTGTTCTCTGGGCATTTCATTCCCCTTTAAAAATAATCTAAAATTTTAGACGTATTATTTTGTACGTATAAATGTATTGCCTGCATGTATATATGCACACTGTGTGCCTGGTGCCAACGGAAATCAAAGAGGGTGTCAGATCTGGGACTGGAGTTATGGAAGGTTGTGAGCCACCATTAGGGTTCTGGGAACTGAACCAGAGACCTTTGCAAGAGCAATGTGTGCTCTTAACCGCTGATCCCTCTCTCTAGACCCAACATTGGTGTTTAGATGACAAGTTTTTACAGCTAATAACAGGAGGAAGAGGAATATTCTACACTATTGGCTTTTGGTAAATGTTTTCTTTTTTACATTTTTTTAAATTGAAAAATAAAATAATTCATATTACATCTCATTTGCTATCCCATCCCATGCATCCTCCCATTCCTCCCTCTCTCCCACTTTCACCCTATTCCCCTTCCCTATGACTGGGACTGATGGGGACCTCCTCCCCCTGAATATGATGTTAGGGGATCAAGTCTCTTCTTGATAGTCTGCAATCCTTCCTTCGAGTGCCATCAGGCCTCCCCATCAAGGGGACATGGCCAAATATGGGGCACCAGAGTTCGTGTGAAAGTCAGTCCCCACTCTCCACTTAACTGTGGAGAATGTTCTGTCCCTTGGCTAGATCTGGGTAGGAGTGCTAAATGTTTTCTTTATCTGGTATATGGAAAGTTTTACACAGTACTCTGTGTTCAATATTGTTTCTTTTGAGGTGTATTGTTTGAGTCTCAAATTTGCTATACTGAATCTTTGACTCTCTTGCCTCTGCTTCTCAGACTGCCAGTCTTTGGTTTTGGTTTGTTTTTTCAAGACAGGGTTTCTCTGTGTAGCCTTGACTGTCCTGGACTTGCTTTTGTAGACCAGGCTGACCTTGAACTCACAGCAATCCGCCTGCCTCAGCCTCCCAAGTGCTGGGGTTAAAGGCATGCGCCACCACTACCCAGCCTAGACCAGATTCTTAACTCTTATGAGTCTGAAGTGTGCCTGGGTGTGGTCAAGATTAAGTGGGGAAAAAGCATGAAAGACCACTGGTGTCTTCATGGAACCTTTGATAGCTTATGGAGCCAAGCAAGTGTAAGAATAAGAGACACTTGTATGTTGAAATCCCTCAGGGTCACACAAAGGTGCACTTAGATCTCAAAGATAGAGAACAGATACCAAAGCAGATGTGGATTTTTTCCAAAGCTGCTGTTTATTTTGGAATCCGGCATTATCACCACAGCCCTAGCATTGAATTAAGGCCAGAGAGTAGGGACAGACTTTATTTGTTTTTGTTTGTTTGTTTTTGAGACAGGGTTTCTCTGTGTAGCCTTGGCTGACCTAGACTCTCTTTGTAGACCAGGCTGGCCTCGAACCCACAGCGATTCACCTGCCTCTGCCTCTCAAGTGCTGGGATTAAAGGCGTGCGCCACCATGCCCGGCTGGGACAGACTTTAAATTACCTCGTTATTCTAAGCATACTGTAATGTCCCTCATGCTGCCTACCTCAAGAAGCTTGAAAGTTATACAATGACGTATAGCAGGATTGTAATTGTAAAGCCACAGAAAATCTCAAGTAGGAAAAGGCAGAATGATCCAGTGGCCTTTGCTGGATAAGTCATCAGCCTGAGAGCTGGCGATGCTGGGCTCAGTCCTGTATTCACACTGAGATCAGTTTTCCAGGTATGGCACATGCATTTAAGCCCAAAGTAGGAGAAGCTCTGAGTTGCAGGACAGCCAGGGCTACATTGTGTGACCTTATCTCAAGAAAAAACAAAAAAAGGGGCCTGGAGAGCTGGGCATGGTGGTTCACACCTTTAATCCCAGCACTTGGAAGACAGGCAGGCAGATCTCTGTGAGTTCGAGGCCAGCTTGGTCTACAAAGAGAGTCCAGGACAGCCTGGGCTCTATGTAACAAAGAAACCCTGTCTCAAAAAACAAAACAGAACAAAACCTAGGGTGGAGGTGGGGGTGGGTGGCTGGAGAGATGGCTCAGCACTTAAGAGCACTGGCTGCTCTTCCAGAGGACCTGGGTTCAATTCTCAGCACCCACTTGGCAGTTTACACCTGTCTGTAACTCCAGTTCCAGGAGATCCAACACCCTCAAACAGACACATAGGCAGGCAAAGCAAAGCAAAACAAAAACAGTGAATATAAAAATAAATAAATAAATAAACAAATAAATAAAAAGAAAAACCAAAAAGGAAGAAAAAGAAAAAGGTAGACATCCACATGTTAAACTAATCCTTATGCTGTTAGCTAACAGTGGTCGGTAATCCCACCCTCTCTTCCTTTCCTTTTTATCTTTGGTAATGTAATGCATCTTGATTACTAGATTGATTTTGGAGACAATAAAACTGAAAGCATTTTTATATGTAATAAAGCCCACCTGATCTCTATGATAGGTGCGTGCCGTTGCTATCTCCCATCTTATGATGTAACATAAGCCTTAGGCAAACTCTGTGTGAAAAGCATCTTGAGACATTAGCCTTGATGAGTCTCTTGTCTTTTCTATATTCGCTAGACCTTCCCTGCCCCCACCCCAACCCCCTATACCCGAGTGATCAGAATCTCTCCGAAACCTGCCAGAGGCCATGGCGTAGCAAAGGGGAGTTGCATCTTTATAGTACTCAGTGCTCTATAGTCTATGATCACAGTTGCTGACAAGCAAGCTTTGAAACATCTGTGAGGCACAAGACCTACTGACACTCCAGAATCAAACATTGTACACCGAGAGCCCTGATCACTACTGTTCTTCTGTCTCACATATGACACCAAAGCTGTGCCAACTTGTGAACCAGAGGCAGGGACATAAAGAGAAGATGCAAGCATTCTTTCTTAATTAAGATATTAATGTGTGTGTGCCCAAGATATTAATGGGTGTTTGGGTGCCTGTGGAGGTCGAAGAGGGCATTAAATCCCGTGCAGCTGGGCTTGCAGGTGGTTCTAAGTGTGGATGCCAAGACCAAACTAGGATCCTCTAAGAGAGCAGTACATATTCTTTAGCTGCAGTCCTGCAACCATTCTTTTTTTTTTTTTTTTTTTTTTTTTTTTTTTTTTTTTTTTTTTTTTTTGGTTTTTCAAGACAGGGTTTCTCTGTGGAGCCTTGGCTGTCCTGGACTCACTTTGTAGACCAGGCTGGACTCGAACTCACAGCGATCTGCCTGCTTCTGCCTCCCAGGTGCTGGGACTAAAGGCGTGCACCGCCATGCTCAACTCCCTGCAAACATTCTTAAGAGACCCATGGAATTCAATCTAAAGGTCAGTCACTGCCAAACAACTAAGAAGATGGGGGGGGGGGGTCGGGGGCACATCAGAGTGGAATCAGAGTAGAAGTTTTCACCCTCTGCTCTCCAACCAGCTCTCACTCTGAAGACACTGTACAGTTCCAAAGTACCACTTAAGTGGTTGTGGCCAGGAGGACCCAAACCTTGGCTAGGCATCTACAACCTGTACTTTTGCAGCTGATAGCTCCTCAAGTAACTGATGTCAATAAACACATATTTATAGTCTAGAAACTGCCAATTCATTTGCTACATGTAACTATTTAAATTTGAAGTGACCCAGGCTTTGTGGCACAGGCCATAAATCCTGGCCCTGGGAAGGCAGAGGCAGGTGGACCTCAGTGAGTTTGATGCTAGAGGCTAGCCAGGGCTACACGATGAAACTCTGTCTCAAAACAAACAAACAAACAAACAAACAAGCACTGACTCTTTCAAGAGGACCTGAGTTCAACACTCAGTGTTTATATGGTACCTCACAAACATCTGTAACTCCAGTTCTAGGGATCAGTTGCCCTCTTCTAGGCCCTCTGCGGGCACCAGGAACCCACATGGTGCACAGACACACATGTAGGCAAATACAGATTAAATAAATTTGAAGTTACCAGGCCGAGGTGTATAGTTCAGTTATACAATGCTTGCCTGCCTTAGGTTCAGTCATCAGGACTATAAATACACACATTTGAATTGGCTAAAAAGGACTCATGTTAAAAAAAAAAAAAAAAAAAAAAGCCAGTGTGGTAGCACACACCTTTAATCCCAGCACTCCCGGAGGCAGAGGCAGGCGGATCGCTGTCAGTTCGAGGCCAGCCTGGTCTACAAAGCAAGTCCAGGACAGCCAAGGCTATGCAGAGAGACTCTGTCTCGAAAAAAACAAACAAACAAACAAACAAAACAAAAAAAAAAAAAAGAGAGAGAGAGAAGAAAGAAAGGAAAAGAAAAAGAGTTCCCTGGCCACGCAGACTGTCTGTATACAAGGGCATAGTGGCCATCAGAGGCTTCTGGGGCACCTGTGTTCTACGAAGAAGCTACTGCAGTGATACTTTTTATTCACTCTAGATTGTTACCACTGACTACACAGAAGAGGGGCTCTGCTCACACATGCCTCTCTTCTCTTGGGCTAGGGTGTGGCTTTTCCTGGAAGGCTTTCTGTCCCATAGTCCACAGAAGAGAAGTCCCTGCTCCCTGCCACCACCTAGAGCTTACTCATGTGCAAACAATAATGAAAGCAAAAATGAACCCAACAAACAAAACCAGCTGGAATTTAAAGAGGAATGAGTTTACTACTGAGTCATGAACTGAAGAACTGTAGGTTCTCAACCTGTGGGTCAAGACCCTTGAAGGGTGGTCGAACAAATGGTCACATATCAGATGTCCTGCCTATCCTAACAGGAGCAAATTACAGTTATGAAGTAGCAACAAAAATAATTCTATTGTTGGGGATCACCACTAAAGGGTCCCAGTATTAGGAAGGTTAAGAACCACTGCTGGAGAGAGACATGCAGAAATGAATGCAGCACACAACTGTTTCTATTAGAGTTTTTGCTATTTTTTTTTACACTGATATGTCAAAAACAAATAATTACTGCTGAATAATTTTAGGAAGATGTTTTCCAAAAGCAGAGCTTGAACTCAGGGCTTTAGCCCAAACCCTGGTCTACTTTTGTTCTTGCATTAAAAGGTTAATTTTGCCTAATTTTAAGTGCTGATGCTTTTTATGTCATCAAATCTCTTCGGTGTAGGTTTTTTTTTCTTTCTTTTTTTTTTTTTCTTAGCTCTCCCGGGATTATCACTAAAATGACTTTGGTGTTTTATTTTCATCTGGGAAGCAGACAAAATTTATAGATATTCTAGCATCCACGAAATGACTCTGAATCCGGTTGGCCAATGGCGATTAGGTATCTCATTTAAAAAGAAAGAAAACAACAACAAAAATCTCCAAATTTTGCTTAAGGATGTTAGAAGCTGTAAGCCCCATGTGCGAGCTCCTCCTTTGTCCCCTCCCCCCAAATCCAAGAGGACTAGTTTGATTTCAGCAGTTCTGATGCCAGCGATTTGCTACAGTGAGGACAACACAGGACCGGGCACCAAGTCAAGACTCCTGGAGTCTGACTCACTGCAGAGGAGGCTAGAGCAAGTCGTTTGTATGTTTGTACTGCCCCTGTGCCGCCCGCCCCTCGGTTCTGTTGGAGGAGGGGAGAGCAGGGTGGCCCTAAAGAAAGTCAGTTTGCATCTACTCATTACAGGCGGGAAGACCTAAAAGGGGGGAGGAAGAGGAGAGAGACACAGACAGACACACACACACACACACATACGAGCGAGGGAGGGAGGGAGGGAGGGGGAGAGAGAGAGAGAACCCAAATAAATCTCAAGGGATCCACGTGTCAGTCGGGTTGTGCATAGGAGCTTGGGTGGACACTGCCGTTGTTTCACTGTGGTGGCAATGGTTTGGGGGTCTTTTTTTTTTAATTAATTAATTTATTTATTAATTTATTCATATTACATCTCAATTGTTAGCCCATCCCTTGTATCCTCCCTTTCTTTCCTCCCTCCCGTTTCCCCCTCTACTCCCTTCCCCTATGTCTGTGACTGAGGGGGACCTCCTCCCCCTGTATATGCTCCTAGGGTATCAAGTCTCTTCTTGGTGACTTATTATCTTTCCTCTGAGTGCCACCAGGCCTCCCCATCCAAGGGACATGGTCCGATATGGGGCACCAGAGTTTGTGTGAAAGTCAGATCCCCTTCTCCACTTAACGGTGGAGAATGTCCTGTCCATCGGCTAGACTGTGTAGGGGTTCGAAGTTTACTGCTATATTTTCCTTGGCTGGTGCCATAGTTTGAGGAGGACTAGAGGGCCCAGACCCGCCTGTATTTTTCCAGGACCCAATGGATCCTTCTATTTCCTCATTCTTCCAAGCTTGGTTTGGGGGTCTTTATCTCCTTTTCCCAATTACTTGAAACTGCCCGCACCTGCCCAGCAAAATTCGCCCAGCAGTTGATGTTAGAGTTAAATTGAAGGGCATGGTGGTAGACACCTTTAATCCCAGCACTCAGAGGCAGAGGCAGGAGGATCCCTATGAGGCCAGCGTGGTCTACATAGTGAGACCCTGTCTCAGCAAACAAACAAACAAGAAAGAGTGAGTTTGCCTTCAACCCAGGTCAGGACCCGGGGCTGTCTAGCTCAAGGGAGGAGGCGGAGGAGGGAGAGGCAGTGAGATGTGCTGATTAGCCTGTCCTGGACTAGCTTTGCTCTGCCTCTGCCTCTGCCTCCCAAATTCTGGGATTAAAGGCGTGCGTCACCACGCTCGGCTTCAGGCTCACACCTTTTATCCCCTGATATCCTGCGTTGCCTCTCGGTATCTGGACAGAACTCTCGGACAGGAGCTCAGACGACCTGGCGGGAGGACATCGCCGCAGCGGGGAGCAGGGTTCTGCGAGTACGTCTGGTGAGTAGGCACAAGGGCCAGGACGCCCCGCCCGCGCAGCAGCGCGCACGCGCGGCGCCGGGAACCCACGCGCGCCCGGGCCGCGGGCCTGCGCTCGGAAGAGGGCGGCGGCGCGCAGGCAGCGGGAGGCGCGCGAGGCGAGTGAGCAGAAGCCGCGAGTCGCGCAGCAGCACGGACCCGAGAGCCGCAGCCGCAGCCGGGACGTTCGGTACGGGGTGCAGGGGACGCCGGAGGGACCCGAGCCCGCGCGACCCTTGGCTCTGCAAACTTTGTGCGGGTGCCCGGCGACCTCCGGGCGCGGGGTGGGAGAGGCTGGGATTCCCGAACCCCAGCTGGTAGGCATCAGCATGCACCCTCGACCGGCTCCGCCAGCCCCTGGAAACACTTGGCTTTCTGCGGCGCCAAGTATTCAACTTGAGCGTCTCTCCGCGGTGGTAGATTGGTGTGCACAATGCTCGCATATGGCTCTTATTTCTCCTAAGTATCCTTGCTCTGGAGCGAAGTTGAATTGTGTTGGGCTTGGAGTCGTGGGGGAGGAAGCCGAGTGGTGTAGCCGCCTTAGGATTGTATAACTACCTTGTATTGAAGTGGATGTTGTTAGTGGCACCGGCTAATGTTATGGTAACTGGGCATCTTGGAGGCAAGAGAAGGCGGGGCTTTACCAGTAGTCTTGCAGTCTATGGATACAAAAAAAAAACAACACCTTGTACTTTGCACTCAGAAGAGCCCAGGGCATTTTGCTTATGTTCGCTGGTTAGCTTTCAGTGGAGTTTCTAAGCTGAGTTTTCCCGTTTTGCAGATGTAAATACACAGGCAAAGATTCGGATTCCTTCTTTCTTTTCTTTTCTTTTTTTTTTTTCTTTTTTTTTTTTTTTTCAAGACAAGGTTTCTCTGTGTAGCCTTGGCTGTCCTGGACTCACTTTGTAGACCAGGCTGGCCTTGAACTCACAGCGATTCGCCTGCCTCTGCCTCCCGAGTGCTGGGATTAAAGGCGTGCGCTGGACTTTAATGAAATGTGGACCAAGAGTTTTAACGCAGTTTTCTGCAATTCTTGCTCCGAAGTACCAACTTCAAAGTTTAAAGGGACATCTTGCCCGAGGTCAATGAAAGGTCAGGAGAGGCCAGGGTCAGTGGTCTACAGCTGCAGGCCTCCCCCAGCTACAAAGTTGTGTCCTTTGGACAACATGCAATCCACCCCCCCCCAATTGTTTGCTCTTTATAAATGGGGGTGGGGACAAAGGTGTTGTATGTATTCTTTGCAAAGTTGTGTGTGTTTAGGGCTGCAGTTTTGCCATTGTCTTTTGTGGCACTTAGTCTCTGTTCCCTTGAGAAACAGAGAAGTGAGGCAGCCCCCTAGGATGAGGCACCACCTCTTCCTTAGACACCTTAAGAATTCACATGGGGTCAGATGAGGGCCGAGCATTCCTGGGAGGAGGGAGGAGGGAGGCCAGCACAGGCGGCTTGACACATGGGCCCTACTCCTGCCTCCAGCTCTGACTCACCTTCTGACGCTTGGGGGAGGAGAATTAGCTGCTTGGTATTTTTGGCTTTCCCCCATAAAACGGGAGACAGTTGGCTTCGTTTGAGTCTTCTCAGCATCCTTCTCAGCGCCTGAGCTGAGTCCTCCTCCTCCTCCTCGGAAACCTTTGATACTAGCTGACTGCAGGTATGCTTTCTGTGAGATCTCTTATTAGCATCATACAGATTCACTTCTATCCTAAGAAATAGCTGGAGGTTCTAAGTCTGGGAAATCCTTCAAAGACTTTGGGATTAAAATTAGCGTTAAGAGAGAGCCTTTATTTAGGTGTACGCCTTTGCGTAAGGAATTTTGTTTTAAAACAAGGTGGATTAAAAATATTTTCCCAGCATCACAAGAAAGGCTTTACTGTCAATTCTGTATGAAAAAAAAAAATAGAACTTTACAGATGAGGTCGTTGTGTTCCTTTAATCTTCCTCAAAGGAACGGCTGTGTGTCCTTCTGCTGGTTTGTGTCTTGTAGCTCCTTCCGGGCAGTCTCACAGATGTATTTGCATAAGTGATTTGTTGACAGAATTATTTTAAAGTAGACTGGTCCCGTTCGTGGAAATCTGGTTTCTGTCTAGAACAGATAGCAAGCATGCTTTTTAAGCACAACCGATTGTAAAATTATGTTAACTCTGACAGCACCTTAGTATTTCTTCCAGCAACAGGCAAATGATCTCGCAAACAACTTGAAAGCAATTGAATCATTACGATGCTTGGCTTTACTCTCAGGTGCAAAATAGAAACTTTCCTATTAAAACGAAAACATTTGGGACCAACAGCGGTGAATTGTCTTTTGCTCAGAGAAAACCCAAGAGGGAGGTGCAAGGCAGGGAGGGTTGCTAAAGCAACTGGGTATAAACTTACAGGGCTGGCATTTAAGGTGGTAGCTTCATTATTTATGGTGGCTTCACTGGGGCAACGCAATAGAAAAGAAAGCGGTCATGGGGAGGGGGTGTCACGGCTCCAATTGGTAACATCAGGAAAAGGTGGATCTGTCAAAATTCCTGTCAGCAGGGTATGGGTTTACAGAGCAAACATTTATTAGGTAGTTTTGCTGTTCTAAAGGCAGAGCTGAGGTGTAAGGCAAGTGAGGGCCATGACCTTAGACACTGAGTAATAGTGTTCAAAGAGGTGTTCTCTGCCTGGGCTAGCCAAGTGGAGAATGTTTGGTAGTCAGTGATGTGTTTACTTAACCTTTTGAATGTGGCTTATAAGACAAAGGAATAAACTGAAAAGGTAACTTGAGTTACTTTAGAGAAAATCTCCAACTGCTTCTCTCCCCCTCTCCCGCCTACTCTGTCAGGACAGCGATTACTACCCTGACTTTTATGGAAATAATCTTCTTTGGCTTTGACCTCCTTAGTACAAGCCTCTGAACAGCACAGCTGTTCATTCCCCCCCGTCACCTTGTGGAGCATTCTTAGGGGTCTTCTTGTTTGTTTGTGACAGGGTCTTGATACGTAGACCAGGCTGGCCTCAAACTCAGAGAGATCCACCTACCTCTGCACCCCCAGTACTGGGCTTGTGCCACAACAACAGACTTAGACCTTTTTTGGTTGTTGTTAGCATCATATATATGCCACATGTATACATGCATAATATATAAATATACAGATACATAAATTGTGTACATTCATGCGCTATAGTGTTTGCTATTTTTAATTTGTATATTTTTGTGTGTATGGATGTTTCGGCTGCATGTTTGTCTATGAACTGCATCTGTGCCTGGTGCCCAGGGAGGCCAGAAGAAGGCGTCAGATCCTTAAGACTGGAGTAACAGACAGTTGTGAGCTGCCACGTGGAGCTGGGTCCTCTGTAATAGCAGCCAGTGCTCTTAGCTGCTGAGCCATCGTCATCTCTCCAGACGCTGCACTATGGTTTTTAAAGATTCACCTATATTGTTGTCTGAGATTGTAGTTAGTTCATTTTGGGGTGAACATATCACAAATTATCTGCCAGTGTCACATGTTGATGAACATTCTGGGTTGTTTGTGGCCTTGGGCAATTACGATTAGTCCCCGGTCAGGTGTGATGCTCTTTCTGAAGTGGTTGTCTCAATTTACATTCCTCAGTGGTGTCCACCTTGAAGTCATAGGTCGCTGTGTTTTCTGTTTAACCACAGTCGCTTGGATGTTTAAGTGAATAAGTGACATGGGGTGGGGGCTAGTCTGGTTCCGGTTGTGTCATGCACCCAATGTGTTTGTGTGAATGGTTGTTTTACCTGCGTGTATGTTTGTACACCTCACGCCTGCAAAGGCCAGAAGGTATTGGATCTTCTGGAACAGAAGTTACAGATAGTTTGTAAGACACCAGGTGGGTGCTGGGAATTGAACCAGGGTCCTTTGGAAGAGCAGTCAGTGTTCATAACTACTGAGCCATCTCTCCAGCCCCGCTAATGTGCTTCTATTTACTCAGGTTAAGTTCTGTGGTTTGAGCCAGGTGGTGGCATACACTTTTAATCCCAGAACTTGGGAGGCAGAGGCCAGCCTGATTTACAGAGTGAGTTCTAGGGTAGCCAGGGCTAGGCACAGAGAAACCCTGCCTCAAACAAAACAAACAAAAAGGTCTATGGTTTGGGTTGATGTACCAAACACCAGAAAAAATTTGCTCACCGCACTTAGTTAAAAAACACTCAACAGAATTTTTTTTTTTTTGATTTGGACAGTTTATAGTTGCAGAAAATTTACCTATACAAAATGAAATACTAAAAATAGAAGCCTTTAAAGGCCCTAAGTGACTCCTACTGCTGGTGAATGCTTACTCTGTGCCCAGCTCTAAAGGTAGAACTCAGAAAGTGTATGAAGTGGGCAGAAACTCAGACTTGTCCTTGGTAAAGGACCCTGAGGACAAAGACGGACATACTTGTCATATGAGGCACAGAACGCAGCTGCATACAACGCCTGTGCTACAGGAAGAAACGACACACAATTGTCTACATAAGCTTTTCTCTCAACTCTTCCTTCATATGTAACAGGAGAGGCAATTTAAAGGCCATTCCGTACAGAAGTGTCCTGCTTCCCTGGGCGCACTGTTGTTAGGCGCTGACTTGCCTGTATTTGGGTTTGCTGTCTGGATTTAAAGTTAGGAATGTGGGGGGGGGGCGGTGAAGGAGAGAAATGAAGTCATCGCAAGACATCCACTAAATGCTGGCCTATATTGAGTGCCTGTTGCATAGTCTCTCTGTCCTAAGAGCACAGGTCCCATGACCTCCCAGGAGACCCTTCTGCACAGCCAGAGGGATGATGAAAGAATGAGCTCAGGGCACGTGGAAGCCACATTTCCCTTCTGTTTCTCCTGTAGGCATCTCAGAAGATGCTACGTTATGCTGGGCGCAGTGGTACACGCCTTTAATCCCAGCACTCAGGGAGGCAGAGGCAGGGGGATATCTACGAGTTCGAGTCCCATCTGGTCTTCAGAGTGAGTTCCAGGACAGCTAAGGCTACACAGAGAGACCCTGTCTTGGGAAAAAAAATATGGCACAAACTTTTTTGCTTGTAAAAGTATTTTTGTTTGTTTGTTTGTTTGTTTGTTTGTTTGTTTCAGTTCTGGCTTTCAAGAAAAGATCTCCACGAGAATAGCGTTAAAACATATTGTCAGGAGAGACGCCCATTGGTGCGCTCTGATAACCATTTGACCTTGCAGGTGCTGCTACGGCCACTTGCCAATGACTTGTCAGTGAGGCTGGCTCAGCTCATCTGGGTACATCACTGGTGACCCGGACACAGAGCACTTCCTGTCCAGTTTGTCAGCTCTTTACTCCTCCTGCCATCCCATAGTCTCTGTGGAGGAAAGGGCCCTTTTAAATCCATGCCCAGTCAGGTCCCAGATGATGGCCAGGCTTTTTTTTTCTTTTTATTTTCTTGTATTTATTTTGGAATTATATCATTTCCCCCTCCCTTTCCTCCCTCCAAACCCTCCCCCTTTCCTTTCTTTCAAATTCATGATCTCTTTTTTTTTCATTAATTGTTGCTAGATGCATATATGGATATGTACATACAAATATATTTCTAAGTATAACCTGCTCAGTCTGTATAAGGTTATTTGCATGTATGTTTTCAGGGCTGACCATTCGCCACTGGGTAAGCAATTGGTGTGCTCTTCTCTTGGGAAGACTATTTCTCAGGCTGTTTTGACCCCTTGGTCTCTGAGCTTGTACCTCAGAGAGACAACTTTAACTAGATCAGTGGTTCTCAGCCTGTGGGTTGCGACCCCTTTGGGGTTGCATATCAGATTTACATGATGAGTCACAACACTGCAAGATTACAGTTATGAAGTTAGCAAAGGAAGAATTGTATGGTTGGGATCCCCACAACATGAGGAACTGTGTTAAAGGGTCACACCCTTCGGGTTGGGTGGCAGTGGCGCACACTTTTAATCCCAGCACTTGGGAGGGAGAGGCAGGCGGATCACTGTGAGTTCAAAGCCAGCCTGGTCTACAAAGCAAGTCCAGGATAGTCAAGGCTACACAGAGAAACTCTGTCTCGAAAACAAACAAACAAGTCACACCCTTCAGAAGGGTGAGTATCACTGAGCTAGCATGTTCATCTGCATGGCAGGGAGAGCATGCCAAGATCCAATTTTCCTCTCCTGGGAGAGGGCGGGGAGGTGGGTAAGTGTGAGTTTGCCACAAGTGATTAGGATACGCGGGTGAAGATAAGATGGGGGACAACACTGTCCTCCATATAAATTACAGATAAACTTGGAGTTGAGATCTCTTCCCATGAATTCAGTCAGGTATGATGTTTCATTCCTATATTACTGGTACTTGGGTGGTGGGGGCTGGGCGATCAGGAATCAGGAGGGTCATCCTCTGATAGACAGCACACTTGAGGCCAGCCTGGCATCAGGAGACCCTGTCTCAGAAAACATGCACTATAAAGTCTAAGCCTTCTTGGGCCCCTTCGCTTCTTTCTTTACGAAACAGTGTCTGTTATGAATTCCATAGCTTCCATACAACCTACTTATTTTATTATTGTTTATGATAAGAAGAAAAAAAGAGGGGCTGAAGAGATGGCTCAGCAGTTAAGAGTACTGCCTTGCTTTTCCAGAGGTCCTGAGTTCAATTCCAAGCAACCACATGGTGGCTTACAACCATTTATCCTGGGTCCTGATGCCCTCTTCTGGCATGCAGGTGTACAGGCAAATAGAGCACTCATCTACATAAAACAAACAAATAAATCTTAAAAAAAGAAGAAATTAATTTGTCAGCACTCTTTTAATTACTTTGGTATAAATTACCCATATATACAACACACAAACTGGGTTGGGTATATGTTAAATCTTGGAGAAGGATGAAGCTTGCTGCTGGGGTTTTTACAATTCTGATCTGGTCCAAGTGCACATCAGAGGGTCAGCTGACCAAGAGGTGATTGCTAACTCTTGAGGGCTTTCCTGTCTACTCAATTCTACCTTATGAACCCCTTTGTCTTCCTTAAAGTAGTAGCGTGGACTTTTTGAGGCCCGAGATCTTGGGACCATACCTTCATGGGACAGTCTCAATTTTGTCAGCTTTGAGGACTCTGTCTCCTCTCTCTCTCTCTCTCTCTCTCTCTCTCTCTCTCTCTCTCTCTCTCTCTCTCTCTCAGATTTGTTTTTCGTACAGAATTCTGCCTGCATGTTGCTGGGAATTGGGAATTGAACTCAGGACCTTTGGAAGAGCTGCCAGTGCTCTTAACCTCTGAGCCATCTCTCCAGCTCTGGCTTTTCCTCTTTTTAAAGTACCTCAGCACTTCAGCTTTATGTGCTGTCATTTAATGATGTTTACTATTTAACCAGGCATCTATGGCTCACATTAAAAAAAAAAACATTTCTGTAAGGTTTCAAAGTAGTTACATAGGCTGTTCCATAGATTTTTTTTTTTTAATTGTCAACAGCAGGTGTATCATGTCTTCACAGAGACTATCAGCGCCAGCGGTTTTGGCCTTTGAGAGGTTAAGACCTAAAGACCATGGAGGAAGTGAGCACGGGCTGACTGACATTTTTTCTCACTGGTCCTTTTGGGAGTCTTTAGAATGGCTGGTCTGCTGTGCTGAGTTTGAGTGATGCACCAACAACGCCCAGCTGGTGATAGGAGGTCCTGGTCTCAGAGGGGCTACTCCTGCTCTCTGTAGAGGCTGGAAAGCCTCTCCACCTCCATCCTCCTCTGAGCACAGCAGAGTGATAGTGATCCTCCCGGCACGCTGCAGGCTCCTTCCGGTGGCACAGGCGTTCTGGTTTGCCTTTGCAGGTTCTGTGAGGCAGGTGAGTGAGCAGCACCGCCCACGCTAGAATGCGGCTGTAGATCCCCTGGCATCTTGTGAGCTGCAGGATTGGATCTGTAGTTGTTGGGAGATTGTCTGCATTCCGGAAAGCTCATAGAGGGGGCAATGGTGCTGGCGTCGGGACACGCAGGGAGTCGGGAGGGGCGGTAACAAGGGGCCTGCGGTCTGCATCTGGAACCTGGAAAAGAGGCTCTTGAAAGGCAGTAATGGGGTCAGCAGATAAAGGTGTTTGCCGCCAACGCTGACCACCTGTGTTTGATCCCAGGGATCCATGGGGTGGAAAGAGAACCACCAACTGCAAGTTGGCCTCTGACCTCCGCACATGTGTTGTGGTGTGCATACACCCAGCCACATGTTCAATGCACAAAGTAAAGTGTAGCTTAAAAAAGAGGAACTCGCCTTAAATGGATTGGAGAAAGAAGCATGCAGCCTGGCCTGGGAGACCCCATCTGCCATCACTGGGATGTGCTCCCCCGAGGCCTGTGAGCTGAAGGCTTGGTTTTCAGTGTGGCCACGTTAGGCGGGTGGAAGATGCGGGGTCTACCACAAGGAAATCAGGTCACTGGGGTATCACCCTCAGAGTCAGGATCCATTCAGCTTTACAGTGGGTTCTCATGAGGGTGAATTGTCCTGGAGAGTCAAGCTAGCCCCCTTCCTGGTCTCTGGCTTTGCTGCATCCTCCCATGTCTCTCACCTTGATGTCAGCCACCATGTTGTGAGGCAGCTAGAGGCAGTACAGACGAAGTTGACCATCGTGGACTTTCAGCCTCCAAGACTGTGAGCTGTATAAACCTCATCAAGGGGGGTGGGGGGGCTCCTGAAATAAAACCCAGGGCCTCGTGGATGTCAAGCGTGTCTTCTACCCCTGAGGTAGGCAACCGGTCCTTTTCCTTTTTTTTTTTTTTTTTAATTTAATTTTAATTTGTGTGTGTTAGTGTCAGATCTTGGCATTACAGATCTTGTGAGCTGCCATGTGGGTGCTGGGAATTGAACCCCGGTCCTTTGGAAGAGCAGGCAGTGCTCTTAACCACTGAGCCATCTCTCTAGCCCCCCGGTCCTTTTCTTTATGTCACACCCAGCCTCTAGGATCTTCTTTTAGCAGGAGCGAAGGCACTATTCCGTCTCTCTCTAAGGAACAACTGAGGTCTCAGCCTTGCTGACTGATGTTCACTTTGCTTTGACCCTGGGCTCCCTCTTTGACTTGCTACAGTACCTCTTGTTTGCATTCGCTATTTGAGTCACTGAATGTTTGTCCCTTTCCATGAATCGGTTGTTTTTAGATGTGTGTCATGCATCATTTCTTCATGATGAAATTTTGACAGTCCTTTTTTTTTTTTTAAGGGGGAGGGCGGATAAGGTCTAATGTAGCCCAGGCTGTCCTCACACTCACTATGTGGTCCAGGCCTCCTTGATCCTCCTACCTCACTTCCCAAATGTTATGATTATATATATGGCTCCCACTCTCTGGTTTCTAGAGAAAGCAGGTACTTTTAAAGATCTGCTCACAGATTCCTGGACACCAAGAACCCAGACAGACCGATGTAGGTAGTGGGGACACCTTGCGTTTGCTTCATAATGGCTAGGTCCCCAGTGGGAAGCCAAAGTCAGGAGGTGACACGGGGCTTAGGGCCATGCTCAAGTATCTTACATCACTGCCTACATACAGCCTGTCACGTGATAACTGTTAAACTAGTTTGGCCTCCCTCACAGCACAGCTCCTAACTTCTAAGAGCAAGTCCCAGGGCAGCCGGTTAGAACCTCACCTTAGAAGCATCATTTCTGGTTTTATTTCTTTTTTCTGGTTGAGGCATTCACAAACCTCTGGGTTTCCAGAGTCACTGGCCCCACTCTGGGAAGCAATGTCAACCTTAACCCTGTATGTTAAACAACTCAGTAAACACTGCCATGTGAACAGCGAGGTTTGCAGGTGACAGTCACAGTTAAAACTTCAGTTCCAGGTCAGGCATGGTGGCGCACATCTGTAATTCCGGCACTTGGGCCGGGGAAGCAAGGAGATCAGAGGTTCAAGGCCAGCCTAGGCTACAAGAAATCTTGTCTCAAAGTTTAAAAGATAAAGAAGATTATAACTTGATCTGGTGGTTTAGGCCTATGACGCTGGCGACTGGCCAGAATTCCAATTTCAAGAATTGTTTTTGTTTTGTTTTGTTTTGTTTTGAGACAGGGTTTCTCTTTGTAGCCTTGGCTGTCCTGGACTCACTTTGTAGACCAGGCTGGCCTCGAACTCACATCGATCCACCTGCCTCTGCCTCCCAAGTGCTGGGATTAAAGGTGTGTGCCACCAAGCCCGGCTCTGTTTTGATTTTTTTTATTTTATTTTAATTTATGTGCAGGGTGTCATATCTTGGAGTTATAGACAGTTGTGAGCTGCCATGTGGGTGCTGGGAATTGAACCCAGGACCTTTGGAAGAGCAGACAGTGCTCTTAACCACTGAGCCATCTCTCCAGCCCCCTGTTTTGGTTCTTTATCTCTCTGCTCCCACCAAATGGAGTGCCCATGTCTTTCTTCCCTCGGGCTGTAATGTACTCTCCAGCTGCATTTAGCTAGTGTGTCATGCAGTGGCTTTAGCAAATGTCTCCAAAGGAAGTCAAGGTCATAGTTAGCTGGCTGCACTATACAGGCAGTTGTTTGGTAGCTGTGTCACAGGGATGGGGGGGGCGGCGGCGTAGCCAGGTGGAATCACCTAAGGGGTTCTGCTAGTTTTGAGTTTGGTTTTCTGAGACGATCTCCCTCGCTGTAGTCCAGTTTCTGGATGCTCACTATAGCCTAGGCTGGCCTCAAACCCACGGCACTCCTCTTCCCTTAGCCTCCCACATTCTGGGACTACAGTGTCTTTAGTTTCCTATATTTGTCCTCATGCAAGAACCCTGTTGTAGGGCTTCACTAATATTGCGGCAAAACGCAAAATGACCTCACCTCCTACTGTAGACTGTCAGGGTGTCCCACCTAATCTGCCCACTTTTTACAGCTTAAAGCAATTCATGAATAGCTTGTTTCATTTTACATCAACATGAATATTACACGATACTTATTAGATTTTTATCTTTCTTTTTTTTTTTTTTTTTTTGGTTTTTCGAGACAGGGTTTCTCTGTATAACAGCTCTGGCTGTCCTGGAACTGGCTTTGTAGTGCAGGCTGGCCTCGAACTCATGGAGATCTGCCTGCCTCTGCCTCCCAAGTGCTAGGATTAAAGGTGTGCGCCACTACCACCTGGCTTTAGATTTATATTCTTAATCTTTTGCCAAGTGCTTCCTTAATGAAAGATGATTGTGTTCCGAGTTTTAGTTTGAGTGAAAGGTTTAGGCTGACTGCGGCACACACCTGTAATCAGAGAACTGGGGAGGCCGGTGCAAGGGAATCAAGATTTTCAGGTCAGCCACAGCTACAAGGCGAGTTAAGGGCTAACCTGGACTACCTGAGATCCTGTTTAAAAAACAAAAAGTGACTCTCAACTCTTACTTCAGTGGTGCACATTTGTGATTTAATAGTGAAAATAAGGGAGAAAATGATATTTATCGCAGTGTAGGCCAAAATGCTTGTTTTAAAAGGAGTGACCTTAAGGTTTCATTGTTTTGTTTTGTTTTTTAAAAAGAACGCAAGAGATTGATAAGATATGATCGCATAGCCTTTTGAGTATAAAAAGTACGTTTAGGGGCTGGGGAGATGGCTCAGGGTTAAGCATGCAGTTCCCAGCCTCCACATGAAGGGAATCACAGCCACCAGTATCTCTATAGCTCCAGAGGAATCTGATGCCCTCTTCTGGCCTCTGTGGGTACTTTCACATACCCACACAGACAAATCTCATACACACACACACACACACATTGCCTTCTGATATGTACTTCGACCCTCTGAAGTTCCTAAAGCTAGGAATATTTCATTGTTTATTTACATTTTAAATTATACATTTCTGTTCCCTTTCCTTCCTCCAGCCCCTCCTATGTTTCATCCCCATTCTCAAATTGATAGCCTTATTATTATTATATATGTACACACACACACACACACACACACACACACACACACCCCTCCTGAGTTCACTTTTGTGTGTATATGGATTATTAATTTCTTCTCTCAGTGGTCATTGGCTGCCTTTAGGTCTTTGTCTAGAGGCAGGACCCTGTGGAAAACTACACACACACACACACACACACACACACACACACACACACACCTCTGACCTCCTTAGCATGCCTATTGACATTGTCATTGTTAAAGTCTTGCTTATGTGGCCATTTCTAAGCAAGGCAGTCACACGGCAGACTTCCTGGTCCTGTGGCTCCCTTGTCAGCTTTGCCACCCTGTCTCCTGTGAAGTTCCCTGAGCCACAGATGCAGGAGCTGTGATGTCATAGCTGGGTAGGATTATTAACTGCTTCCCTCCCTTGTCAGCTTGGGTAGTACTTTCTGTCACTAAGGAAGCTAGAATGCAGAAAGGAGCCTTCTAGGTTAGATCCAGCTTGATAGTCTGAGCCTTGTGTTTTGAGTGCTGTCTTCAACCTCAGTTAACTACAACCTCTGAGAGGCATCCGAAGGCAACAGCAAGAGTCTTATTATTGTTTATGGAGTCATTCAGACCCTGACAAACAACTTAAAATACATCTTGTGACTGGTACTGGTTTTATAGTTCTTGTGGACAGCATTGTCAGCTCAAGAAATGCATATATATATATATAGGGGTGTGTGTGTGTGTGTGGTGTGTATGTGTATTTTATATCGTTAAGTCCTCCCCACTCCCCAGATAGAGCCCCCTTTTCATAAGCACCCATATCCTGCTGTTCTCCTCTCAGTGTCCCCTACCCACCCCCATGTCCCAGCTAGGGATATTTTAGACCATTTTGCAGCTCTTTCTAGCCCTCCTGTACCACTCTGGTCACTTTCTGCACTTTTAACATGAGAAAAGACAAACAGCAGATAGGACTTTGTCTTTAACTGCCGAGTCTAGTGGCTGCGGCGTTAGGAAGGAGAAGCTGCTTTGGTGACACTCAAGAGCGGATGATCTGAACCGACTGGGACTCCCAGACATTCTCAGCCACATTGGCACCGAATCGGGTGTGGATTTCCACTGTGCAGCCACAGGACAAATCCTATGTGCCCGGAGCAAGGGCAGCTGTTACCAGCTGGCACTCTACTAAGATACAGGCCCCTGGGAGACGACCCTAAACTTTGTTACCTCTAGTGCTTGATGCTTATCATTCAGCGACCAGGGCCTCTTTAGGTCGCCCTGTCCCTGAGCTTGCTGCCGTCCTTCTGTGGCCCCTCCTGAGGCTGCATTATAGGTGTGCGCCATGCCTGGCATCCCTGACATCCTTACACCTAATTTTTTTGTTTTGAGACAGTGTCTTATGTAGACCAGGCTGGCCTTGAACATAGAAGAGATCTGTCTCTGCCTCCAAGTGCTAGAATTAAAGGTGTAAGCCAAACACTTGTTTTTGCTTTTTTGTTTTTTTAAAGACTTTTTATTAAGTATACAGTGCTTTGCCTGCATGGACACTTGCAGGCCAGAAGAGGGCATTAGATCACATTATAGATGGTTGTGAGCCACCATGTGGTTGCTGGGATTTGAACTCAGGGCCTCTGGAAGAGTAGTGTTCTTAACCTCTGAACCATCTCTCCAGCCCCCACACCTGGTTTTTAAAAGCTCCCAGAGCACTCCTCCAAACCTCCTGTGTTTGGTTTAGGACAGCTCTACTTTCATGTCCTTGGTGTCTTGGTGTTATTCTCTTGGTCAGGAACCATTTTTCTTACCCTCAAGAAGAAAATGCAGCTGCTCAGGAGCTTGGGAAGGCTGAGGTGAACACCATGGCCAGTGTGCAACAGTGGAGGGTCCTGCTTACTGAGTCATTGATCCCCACACAGGTCAGACTCGACTCTAGCAGAGTCCTCCCAGCACACATCTGCTAAGTTGACTTTATATGCCTATGATGCGCTACCTGTGGGCTTCTCTATTCCTTACAGTAAGGTCCTGCCATTCTTAGAACTGGGTTGAACTAGGCTGCTTATACCCAACACAGGGACAGTTCCTTGCTGGTGTCCCTCTGACGTGCGGAAGGTTCTGTGCTGTGGAGGGTGTGCAGGCTGTGGTAGTCCTCTGTTCTGGATACTAGGTGACAAGCAGGAGGATCTCAGTCTATGTGGGCTCAAGCTTGTCTGTCAGTGTTTACAGGGGTCTTTCCTGGCTGCTGCCACCAGCACACAGTGATGAAAACACAGTGCCTGCACAGTCCCATAAAGAAGTACAGAGCTAGACGTGTCAGAGATTTTTTGTTTTGTTTTTTGTTTTAAGCTTTCCTATCCTTCTCCAAGTTGCAATCGCCTCACCTTGCCCAGACTTGTGTTTTCCAGTCTGTAAGGGACAAAGAGACTTGTCAGAGAGGCTTGGGTAGTACCTCCCTTCTGAGCACTGGCTGGCAGAAGGTGTTTTTCTAAACCTTGTAGCCAGTTTTGGCATTTGGAGCAGGTTTGCTGGCACGGGGACCGAGTGGCGGCAGCAGGAACAGAGCATCGTGTCTGCCTTGCTTGGATTCTGCCTGGAGGACGCACAATCTGTCCTCTCTGTCCACGCTGAGAGCATGAGCAGCCTTTGCACAGCCTGGGCGCCCAGCTCTGGAGGACCAGTGGCCTCCTGGATGGCAGAATAGTTTGGGAGAGCACAGGCTGAGTCCTTTTTCACTAGGCAACAAGAAAGCCGTATGGATGTTGAGTAGAGAATCCTCAGTACTTTGAATTTTGCGTTTATTCCCTCCGTGGTTTTGTTCTTTAGGAGCATTTTGCCTGGGAAGACCTCACAAGCTGCTGGTTGGTGTTGGCTCGCCCTTTATGTCTGACACACATCAACTTCTCTGCCTTCCCAGAATGCATTTGCACCTGAGGTCCTCTGTGGACCCCTGTGGCATGGGGCCTGGTCTCAGGTGTGGCACTCCAAGGCGTGGCAGCACTTGAGCACCTCAGCCTTGGGGAAGGAGGTCCTCAGTGGTAACACGTGGCATCCATTACTTTAGCAGTTCTCAGACTGCCCCTGACCAGCATCAGCAGGATGTAGAATGCTCAGGTTCTTCAGCCCTGCTCGAGGAACCACAGAAACTGGGGCTCAGTGGCCCGAGTCCTGACTGACTTCCCAGGGGATTCTGATAAGAAAATCACTGCATTGTGACAGAACTGAACCTGGCTTTGGGTATAGTGTAAGGTCTTATGTAACCCAGGGTAGCCCCAACTTGCTATGTAGCAAGGATGGTCTTAAACTCCTCATCTTCCTGCCTCTATCTCCCAAGTACTGGGGTTACAGGCATGAGCTACTTATGTGTATAACTGTTTACCTGCCTGGGTGAACATATGCATATTGCATGCATGCACTGTATGTCTGTCTGCTGCCCACAATGGCTAGATGAGGGCATCATATTCCCTTAGAATTGGGGTTATAGAGGGTTGTGAGCTGTCTTGTGGGTATTGGAACTGCACCCCAATCCCCTGCAAGAACAGGGATGGAGCTCTTAACTGCTGAACTGTCTGTCTAGTCTCCTGTGGTAGCAGTGTTCTTACATTTCTTTGTCGGGTGGGGCACACCACAGCTCAAGTGTGGAGGTTGGAGGACAACTTGGAGTCTGTTCTGTGCTCCCCATTGTGGGTTCTGGGCATAAGACTTAGGCCCTCAGGCCCAGTGGGAAGCCCCTTTGCCCGCTAAGCCATCTCCTGCCAGTCCCAGAACTGTTTTTTGGTTTTGTTTTGTTTTTTACTTTTGCTGGGGTGGATCACGGAAGTCACCTTTGCCGGGCAATTACTCCACCATAGAACTGAACCCTAGCCTCTAATTCTATTCTCTTTTCTTTGTTGCTTTGCTGCAGAGGCGCAAGGTGTCACTGCACAGCTCAGGCTGTCCTTGGTCCTTCTGCCCCAGCCTCCCTTCCAGTGCTGGGGTTATGGGTTTGCCGCACTATGACCAGCTTTCCAAACTATCTGAAGGTCTTAACCAAGGGAGGGAGGGTATTTGTTCACACAAGGGTCTGCCCTGGAACACTGGAGGTGTCTTAACTCACAAGAGCCTTAAGCTAGAACAATGCAGTATCCGTCAGTAGGTGAGCAGATAGACATCACTTGGAGTGTTTGCGCTGCGGACAACTATTCAGCGGTAAAAATGGAGTTATGCGCAGCATCACTGATGAATCTTACACTACATTCAAAGAAGCCATACATCCCGCAAATGTGCAGGACTCTTATAGACAACTTCAAAGCTAAGTATGGTGACACATGCAGGTAATCATAGCGCGCATGCACACACACACCCCCCACCACCACCATCACCAATAATAGCAGCAAACCCCCCTAAAACTCAAGAAGTAAAATGAGGGCTGGAGAGCACAGAGGAATATGTTATAAAGGAGCATAAGGACATTGGGTAGGATGTGTGGGTATCATTTTGAGGTTCTGTGTCTGGAGTGTATGTCAAAATTATCAAGGGGCACACTTGCTGGTTATGGCTGTTTACACATCATTTATATACCCGCAGAGCTGTAACACACACACAGGCGGGATGCTTCTCTGTGTGAGGCGGTGGATCTGGGATCTGCGTGGGAGAAAGCCCTCTCAGGAGAGGGCCATGGCGCCTGTCAGGCTACGTAACGGTCAACATGAGGAAATTAATGACCTTAGGCTTGCTCTCCTGAACAGCAGGGTCAGCTGGCGATGGCGTTGCTGGCAATGGCCCTGCTGTCTGTGGCGCTGTCCTGCTCCCATCACTGAAGATAATGCTCTTAACCCCATAGCACCTTGCGCTCTTCTACCCTGTGTTGCAGCCCATTTTACCATCCCTGTCTTCTGCTTTTCTGCTCTTCCTGTGGTGACGGGGCCTCATGCTCTGGGGTGACAGCAGGTGCCAAGGAGAGGCTGTGGCTCGGTCTTACATCTCACAGGCCTGGAGAGCACTCTGCAATGCACGGATTGATAATACATTGCAAACTATTGCAGCAATGCAATACTTAGTGGCATCATGTGGTGTGGCCCTCAAATTGCCTCTGCCTTCCTTATTGCCAAAACTGTACCTAGGGTTTGCAGACTATGGGCTTATGTCCCTAGACACACTTGGGGTTTCCTACAGGCTTTTTTTGTTTTGTTTTGTTTCGTTTTTCGAGACAGGGTTTCTCTGTATAGCCCTGGGTATCCTGGACTAAGTTTGTAGACCAGGCTGGCCTCAAACTCACAGTGATCCGCTTGCCTCAGCCTCCCGAGTGCTGGGATTAAAGGCGTGCGCCACCATGCCCGGCTCCTACAGGCATATTCTTTAAGCCACATCAGAAATGTTCAGTAGAACCCTGCTTCCAAGATTCATTCCAAATTTGATTTAGCAGCAAGAACCTCGGAGGAACTGCATGGGGCTTCCTGACTGGCTATATCCTTGTCTCTTTGTCCCCTATAGATCTCATTTGTATTCACGGTAACCAGCACTGCTCACCTAAGACATTCTAGATCCAGACCAAGAGCTCCAGCTCACTGGACTCCTTCGAACGTGAGTAGCATGGTACTGCCAGCTACACAAGCTGGAATGTTCTCGTCTGCCTGAGCACTCTGTGGCATCAGATGGGTGTTACACAATTGTCAGGATGTACAAGCTATGAAACAAGTTGGTTTGGCAGTGAGAAAGTAGTATGTCTGAAATCACAGGAAACCAATACTTAGAATCATTATCTTCTCCTTCTTGAGATATGGTCTCACCCAGTAAGTAGCACAGGCTAGCCTGGGACTCACAATCCTCTGCCTGGGATATACCACCATGACCTGCTCTTGCTGTAGTTACAAAAATACACCAATATCTTATAGTCAACACCTCACCAAATGAGGAAATGTGGACTTCAGATACTGAACTAAATTAATGTTAATTCCAGCACATCCCTGAATGCAGAGCGCAGAATTGGCAGAGGAGGGTAAGGTTATCATTTACCGTACCTGGGGTCAGATCAGACACACACACACACACCAATGACTGTGCCTTCAAATTGCCTGGGATTATCTACATGGAAAGGCCACAGTACTTTACCCAAATTTAATTGGAGTTCCAAAGTATTCACGTATCATAAAAATTGTAAGAAATAAAAGTCTTGTGGCTGCTGAGATGGCTGAGCAGGTAAAGCTTGATAGCCTGAGTTCCATCCCTGAAAGCCATCCAGTGGAAGGGGAGAGCTAACTCCCACAAGCTGTCCTCTGGCCTCCGCACACATACGTACAATAAACACATACTTATTTTTAAACAGTGACAGATAAACATGATTTGGCTTCCTTTTGCCAGCTTCCATTTTAGTATTGTTCTTTTTTTTTGTTTTTTGTTTTTTTGTTTTTCAAGACAGGGTTTCTCTGTGAGGCCTTGGCTGTCTTAGACTCGCTTTGTAGACCAGGCTGGCCTCGAACTCACAGCTATCCACCTGCTCTGCCTCTGGAGTGCTGGGATTAAAGGTGTGCGCCACCACCGCCAGGCTTTAGTGTTGTTATTCTATAAAGGCAGCTTGTTAACTACCTGGCCTGATATGACATCACTCCCATACAAGATCCGAGATGAAGTTTAGGAAAACATGGGAGTGTGAAGTACATGATACGGAGGCTCTGTGGAGTCCAGCACTTTGGATTTCAGGGCAGGGTCTGTAGCTTAGTGCACTTCCTAGCCAGCTTGAGTCTGGGTTTGATCCCAACGCTGAAGAATCAAGGAATGCCCCTCCCTTCAGCAGGACTCTGCCAGATGGCTCTTCAGGAACCAGTCAGGCATGTTTTCTGTCTTTAACTTGTTCTAAAAATAGGAGGACTATTCTCACTGAAAGGCTTTAAAAAAAAAAAAAAAAAAAGCCCAGTTTTGTATTGATTTACATATTGGCATCACAGGCTACATTTCCTAATAGTCGATAGGAACTGATTTATATACTTTTGCAAAGCATGCACTCGGCCTTACTTCCTGATTCTTCCCCTCCCCTTCCCCCAAGCACTGGAGGCCACTGTGCTAGAGGAGCAACATGAAAAGTTCTGACAGACACCTGTGTCTTGCAGGAAGGCGGCTGCAGTCGTGACTTCCCTGGTGGAGGACAGACTCCACCACTCTCTGGTCCCGCCCCCCTGATGATGCAAGTGTGACTGCTGGCATCTTCATGAGCTCCAGAGGTCACAGCACACTCCCGCGGACTCTCATGGCTCCTCGGATGATTTCCGAGGGAGACATAGGAGGCATTGCTCAGATCACCTCCTCTCTCTTCTTGGGCAGAGGCAGTGTGGCCTCCAACCGGCACCTCCTCCAGGCGCGTGGCATCACCTGCGTCATCAATGCTACCATCGAGATCCCAAACTTCAACTGGCCCCAGTTTGAGTATGTTAAAGTGCCTCTGGCTGACATTCCTCACGCCCCCATTAGACTGTACTTTGACACTGTGGCTGACAAGATCCACAGTGTGAGCAAGAAGCACGGGGCTACCTTGGTGCACTGTGCTGCAGGAGTGAGCCGCTCGGCAACCCTCTGTATCGCGTACCTGATGAAGTTCCACAATGTGTGCCTGCTGGAGGCATACAACTGGGTCAAAGCCCGGAGGCCCGTCATCAGGCCTAACGTGGGCTTCTGGAGACAGCTGATAGACTACGAGAGCCAGCTCTTCGGGAAGTCCACGGTTAAGATGATACAGACACCCTATGGCGTCATTCCAGACGTTTATGAGAAGGAGGCCCGACACCTGATGCCTTACTGGGGGATTTAGTGCTGGCACAGCCAGCATCCACGGCCCCTCTGCAGTACCAGCATCTGCCACACACCGTCTGCTCCGCTCTTCCTCTCTCTGGCTCACAGGCTCACACGCAAGTGTTCCTACACACTGGGTGTTCGGATCTAAGAGAGGCAGAGGGGAAACGCATACGTTTTTTAAGACTATCATTTTGAAAATAGTGACCATGAAAGTCTCTAACTGGCCTTTAGTCATTTGTAACAAGCAGAACAGTGTCGTCTACTGTCCCTGCTTTCTTTCTGGCTCCTGCCTTTTGGGGCCTTAGGCAGGTGCAGGAAGAACTCTTTGCAGATACCACTTTGGGCCCTGATTAACCCTCTAAGAGACCAGCTTTGCTTATGGCTGTCGGCTGGACAGAAGTGTGGGGGAGATCAAGGCCAGCCCAGTCTCTACAGGATTAGCCTGGTTCTTTCTTTTCCTTTGTTATTTAGCGATGCTATACGTTAAGTTAACCATTGTTATTTAGTTGGTAAGTGATTATGATAAAAATCTGTTGCAAAGACCCTATTGAAATCAGTTGTGTCCCGGGATTATATTAGCATTATTTTTAATAAACTTATCTGCTTAACATAAGCCCTTTATGAATCATTTTAGGGGTGTGTGTGCATGTGTGTCGGTGGAGGAAAGAGGGCCTCTAGCCATTCAACTGTGGCTCTTAGGACTGTCACGGCCACTACTTACGATGGACACCCCAGCAGAAGCAGGCTGGCATTTCACATCCTTGCAGGTTTCCTGTCTGCACTTGGCAACAGTGTGCAGCAGATGTGTCCCACCTGCAGCTCCTGAGCAGCACGATTCCAGGACAGCTGTGAACGCAGCCCCACCCTGCAGCAGACAAGCCTCATGTCACAAGGTCAAAAGGTTGGGCACTACTGGTGGTGTGCACACATACTGCTAAAAGGTCCTGCGTTCCATTTGGTCTTGGTCAGAGTGTCAAGTCCACCATCAAAGAGAAGACACGCCTCTGCTCACTTAGTAACACAGATGCCTCTGTCTACTGCCAACCTCAGCCTAAGCGAAGAGCAATGGCTTCCAATAAACTTGCCAGCACAGCCCGACAGGGAAGTGGCAGAAGTTTAATAAGCCCTTTAATGCCTGCTCTCCTGGGCAACTGCTGGAAGGCCAGGCAACCCAGAGAGCCTTTTCATTTTATTTGCCAGGCCGTGTGTTCATGGACCGGTTTTCTGGCTTTTTTGATCTGTTTTTAACAAGACACAAACAAGCCAGCAACCTACATAAGTAAACTCTATCTTGCAGATTTTATCTGGTTTATGGCAACGGTACCCCAGCAATTTACCATTTCTTGTTTTGTTTTATACTATTTACGAACCCTTACACACATCCATCATTATCCAAATAGGAATTTAAAAAACAGTTTCACTGGGAAATAAGAGGGACATACATGCAACATTAATACCCAAACAAAGAAACAGTCGATGGAATCTGGCTTTTTTTTTTCCAGCATGATGCCAAGCGATAAGTCAGTCTCTGAGTAGAGCGCCATAGTAATCATTTGTACTATAGGAAGAAAACACTCACTGACATTCTTTGTAATTAAGAAAAACTTTCTTGTGAAAATTCTGGCTAGGGGTGGGGCGTTGGCTTGGTTGGAGAAGTGCTTACTGTGCAAACCTAAAGACCTGGTGCCATTCCCAGAACTGCCTAAGAAATGCCAGGTAAGCACTCCGCCCAGGAAAGCAGGAAGGCTGGCTGCAGACCTGCAGCTCTCCCACTGCTCTTCCAAACCCAATTGTAGCACACTTTTCTTTTAAACTCTATTTGGGGTATTTAGGCCTCAACCTCCTTTCCAACCTCCCAACCCTACATAAGAGAAAGGCTAGTGGTGAGAGGGGGACCCTTTATGTCTCCTGGTTGTTTCGGGTCAATTGGGTCCTTCTGGGTTATACCTGTCTCCGTCAACAGCAGATGCAGCCAGCAGTCTCCAAGCCGCTGAGCCCCGAAGCGTTTCTTGCTCTCTCCATCTGCTCCAAACCACGACCACCTCTGGTTTCTTCAAACTGCTCCGGGCTACATACCACATGCCCCTCTGTGCTCCAATTTATATCCTCAGAGCCCTAGACCACGCCCCTCTTGAGGGGCCCTTACCACCTAGCAAAAGCCACGCCC
>OU015746.1:36038704-36083991 GCA_907169655.1 Acomys percivali
CTCTCTCTCTCTCTCTCTCTCTCTCTCTCTCTCTCTCACTCTCTCTCACACACTCACACACACACACACACACACACACACACACACACACACACACACACACACCCCTTACTGTTCCTCTCATTAGGCCAGTGGTTCTTAATCTATGAGTCACGACCCCTGGGGGATTGAATGATCCTGTCACAAGGGTCGTGTAAGACCATTGGAAAACACAGATATTTGTGGTTCATAACCAGCAAAATTACAGTTATGAAGTAGCATCAAAAATAATTTTATGGTGGGGGGACACCACACTAGACACGAGGAACTGCATTAAAGGGGTCACGGCACTAGAAGGCTGAGAACCACAGCTGCAGTCCTAAACCCCACTGAGTTTATTCTCAGGTTTCTCCTGAAGTACTGCGAAGTCCAGCATTCCTGGCCCCGTGCAGTCATCTCTGGCAGTGTGGAGAGAGGCTATGAGATTTCATCCCGTGGCTCTTACGGATTTCGTCTAGACGAAAACCACCATGCTTTATACCAGTCTTGATGTTGAGGCCAAACAGCAGGTTCTCCATAAAGGCTCCAAGGAGAAGGGCGTGCATCCGAGACACAGGCTCTGGGCCTGTCAAAGCAGGGAGGGTCTCCTTGAGAGCCGAGCTTCAGGAAGGGAAGAGGGTGAGGTAGGACGGGAAGTGGAGCAGTGTCCTCCTTGCCTGGAGACGGGCACAGTGTTTGCTTTAGCAGGACAGCATCAGTTTAATCACAAGTCCCCTTTTATTCATTTCAAGTACTTATAAACTAACTACAGTAAAAATGTGTTCTGCTTCATGCGACCATAATGTTTGAGATACAAACAGGCACTGGCTGGACACAAACTTGTGGATTCCAGTCCTAGGATAACTTACTTTTCTTCTTTTGTTTATTTTTCACACCTTAAATACTTTAGCAGCAGATTACTCCTCACAGAGAACTGTGGTCCACATTGTAAAATATCTTAAGCAAACAAGAAGAATGGGGTATGGTGGCACGTGCCCGTGATCCAGCACTTGGGAGGTAGAGACAGGAGGATTGCTGCAAATTCAAGGTCAGCCAGGGGTATTCATCAAGACCCTATCCTTAAAACAAACAAACAAACAAAACAAACCAACATCACCATCAACACAAACCAGGAGAAGATGAGCAAGCAAGCTTCCGGTGCCACGTGCAGTTTGGGTCTAACAGTTTACCTCAGGCCTCGAGGAGGGGCAGGCAGAACTAGTGATCAAGGGTTGTCCGGTGGGAAACGCCGCTGCCGTTTTTCCACCCTACCTCTTGGGGAATGCTCCAAAGAGACTGATGGAAGGGACGTGCAGTGCTCGCATTCTATTTATTGATCCCTGTCACCCCAAGTCTCGTGACAGAAATAACCAAACATCAGCTAGAGCTTCACCGAGCAGCTCTTCAGAGCAGGTCTGGCAGGAGGAGACCGGGGGGCTTGGGTTCAACACAGTTGATCCAGAAGTTGGCGCAGCTGGCGTGATACTGGTGTCCTCCGTAGGCCAGCTTGAAACTATCCGTTTCTGAGTTGAATGCCTGCCAGAAATAGAAAATACGGGGGCAAGTCAGGGTCTTCTTACATCTAAGAGCTTGTCAGCAGCCACCATGGGCACTCCCCAGGTTGTCACAGAGGCTGAGGCCCGAATGGCACACACAGACAAAAGCTGAGCGGGTGGCTATAGGATTCAAGTAGGAGATATTTATTTATTTATTTATTCTACTGCTAATTAAAGGTATAAAAGCCAGTACCGTTCAACCTAGTTTCAGCGAAGGGCCCAATTTTCACAGAAAAGGCAGACAGAGGTTACAGGAGTGAAGACAGGGCAGGATATTAGAATTAAAATAGTCAAGGGCTGTGTGGGGCTGGTTCCCTTACTGTAAGGGCTGCCCTCCCTGTAGGCTGTCATTGCTATAACATGGATCCCCTTAGAGGTCTGTGGCTTATTACAGTCCTATCAGGATTAAAAAAAAAAATTAAAAGAGCTAGAAATCCATTATATTAATTCTTGCTGTCTCATGCAGTGGTTCTCACTTGTGGGTAGTGACCCCTTTGGAGGTCTCAAATCAGATATCCTGCATATCAGATATTTACATTATGGTTCATAATAGTAGCAAAATTACAGTTATGAAGTAGCAACAAAATTATTTTATGGTTGGGGGTGTTACCACAACGTGAAGAGATGTTTTAAAGGGTCGCAGCATTAGGAAGGTTGAGAACCACTAGTCTAATGCCACTGGGAGCCGACAACTGAGTCAACAGTCCCCTCATCTGTGGTTCCAGTCACCCATGTTAACATTCTGCAGTTTGTTTTCTTAAACACCACAGATAAAAATCCTAAAGCCCAAATGACTTGTTTTTGTCTGCCATCCACGGAGCACTGAAGCTCTCCATCTCTACATCACTACAACTTCCAGAAGGTGCTGACTTGTGGCCAAGAGAAATAACGACACAGCTAGAAGCTGATTAGCACACAAACACACAGCAGTGGCGCCACACGATGCATTAGTTGATTTGACCAAACATTATGGGGACAAAAATGAGTCAGTAGGGGATGCACAGTTGGCACAGTCTAGGACGACAACAGAATTGTCTGTTGTCCTCTCACACACAAGACTGAGATGGAGATGCTAGAGTAACGCATAACTGGCTCATACTTTTTTAGGCTGTTCTTCTGCAGGCTTCTCTTCTTTCTGAAATGTTGAAACCATAAGGTCAAAAAACCAAAACAAAACAAAAAAACAAACAAAACCAAAAGAAACAAAACTAAAACCAAAGTTCCTAAGACAGGCCTCTTGCCTCCGGGTAAATCCATGTTGGTCTACATTTTCCCTCCCACCCCCCTGTCCATGAGATGAGTGCACACTCCCCAGGAGGGAAAGACTCTGTCCACTCCCTCAGCTGCTTCCCCCACTGCCCTGTGGAAAAAAACACATCACTTCTATGGAACTTTCTAGACTTCAACATGCCCAGGGCCGGTCACAGAGCTCGTTGTGGAAGGGGGCTACACTGGACTGGTCCCCAAGTCACGTTAGGGGTGACCCCTGCCACTTGAAGGGGAAGGAAGACAAGGGCTTACCCGGCTCCTGGAGTCCACATTTAAGAGACACACCCCGCAAGCCAGCTCCTGAGCGTTTCTAATCCCAGGCCGTAACATACAGGAGGAAAAATCCAGTGAATTTTCATCTGGCTGAGGATGACAATGAAAGATGCCTCAGAATACAGAATTTTGGATACTGTGTAGGTCAACCATAAAGTTAAGCCAACTAATAACACCAGTGCTTTGTCTCCAGGCCCTGCCAAGCAGCGGCTACGTTCCAACTGCTAGCCATGCCAGTGGGAGAGAACCACTCTTTAGCCTTGGGGAACCTCGTGGTCTAGGGGGGAGCTAGAGGGTGGCAAGCAATGCAGGGCCATTAGTGCTGCATTAATTATTGTGGGGTAACTACCAAGTGTCTAGGCACTCAACAGGGGCATTTCACCAAGAGAATGCTTCCTGGACCTGACCTCATCCCGCCTGAGTATTGATGAGACCATGGGAGGTGAAGGGGATGAGTTAATGGGTTGATGGGTTGGGAGAAGCAGGATAAGGGAAGGATGTTAGCACAGCAGCACAAAGCAAAGACAGCTAAGCAGAAGTCCAGCTATGAGGGGATTGAGGGTGGGAGCCAAGCCAAGGAGGGGGTGGGAGGTGAGGCTGGACCACGAAGGATCCAGAATGGAGTGGAAGGAGGTGCGACAGGACCGAGCATGCATCACAGGCATAACCCTGCCTTCTCAAGGCAGTGTCACCAAGAGACAGGGGCCTCGCAGTCCTCAGGGCACAGCTTCGGTTAGGTGACTGCTACACGGCAGAGAGGGGAAGGGCTGGCCAGGGAGCAATCTCTACAGGCCCTGGGAAGCACGGGATGAAAGGAGGGAGGTCTGGGCACATGAGGAGATTATCTTTAAGCCCAAGGACAGAGGACAGCATAGTTTGGTTCAGGCTGACTTGCAGCTGCCAAGGTCAGAAGTACAGATGGTGAGGACGTACAGCCCAGCGTAATGCTGGGAGAGCTGTGAGAGTCAGGAGCTACAGACAGTAAATGGGCTATCTTCAGGAGCTACAGACAGTAAATGGGCTATCTTCCCTGCAGGCTAAGGCTAAGGACTATGCTCAGCTCTTGACAGGCTTTGTATAGCTCATCTTTCCCCAAACGAACAAATAACCAACAAAAATCTATGAAATATGGCGAGTGCAGCGCCATGATTAAGGAGGTAGGTCTCAATTTTGAAAGAAGCTGTCAATTTTTTAGAAGGTTAAATACACAGTTGCTTGTAATTCCATTCCTGGTTAATTATCTAAGAGAAAGGAAAATATATGTCAACAAATCTTGTTCCAAAATAAGCATTCATAGCAACTGTATCCATATTAGTCAAATCTGGCACTAGCAAGTGTCTAGTAATAAGAAAATGGATAAACAAGCCGCAGTGTGTTGATGCAATAGACTAGTACTCAGCGAGGGAGCACAGTGATATTTGATCAACATGGCTGCATTTCAGTATTATGTTGCTAAGCAAGCCAGACACAAGAATGCTAGCACTGGACATCACTTCATATTTATAAAGTATTAAAACAGGGCTGGAGAGATGGCTCAGTGGTTAAGAGCTCTTACTGAGGTCCTGAGTTCAGTTTCTAGCAACCACATGGTGGCTCATGACCATCTATGAGATCTGATGCCCTCTTCTGGTGTGTAGGTGTACATGCAGGTGGAACATTGTATACAGAATAAATAAATTAAAAAAAAATCAAAACCAGGGTAAATAAATTAAAAATAAATCAAAACCAGGGGCTCGAGCGATGGCTCAGAGGTTAAGAGCACTGCCTGGTCTTCCATGGGTCCTGAGTTCAATTCCCAGCAACCACATGGTGGTTCCCAGCTATCTATAATGTGATCTGGTGCCCTCTTCTGGCCTGTTGGTGTACATGCAGGCAGAACATTGTATACTTAATAAATAAACTTAAAAAAAAAAAAAAAAAATCAAAACCAAACCAAACAAAAATTCAAAAACCAAAACAACAACAGGGAATATATTTACCTCATTGAAAATCCCATATTGCCAAATGATTTTCACAGAACATATATATCTAAATTTTTTTCATTCATCTTTTGGATTAATAGTCAACTTTTCTTTGTTTTCATAAATAAGTATAATACCAGCATAAATACTGGTGATTTAAATTTTTAATAATTTTATGTGTATGGGTGTTTCATTTGCTTCTATTTCTGTGTACCACATGTAGGCAGTGCTCACAGACACCAGAAGAGGGCATCAGATTCCCTGGAACTAGAGTTAAAGAGGGTTCTAAGCTGTCAGGTGGGTGCTGGGAACAGAACCCAAGTCTTGTACAAGAACAGCCAGTTTTCTTAACCGCTGAGCCATCTCCCAAGGCCCTAATTAGACTTGACTAAGCTGAAACAACAAAAACACTTTGAAAATGTCACTGGCCGAAGACTTGAGTGGCTGCTGGATACAGGCTCGTCTCCTCAGCACTTGTGTTCTCCCAGCCACTTTCTTAAACCTACACAGCCAGCAAAACATTTACTGACTTCCATGGTAAAAGTAACCCTGTTGGGGCTGACGTCACTGACCACACCCCTGTTGGGGCTGACGTCACTGACCACGAGCTAGGAAGAGCTACCTGTTAACAGGGCGGGGCACAGGGAAGCACGTGAAAAGGGCACACTGTAATCTGCCATGAGAACAGTAGGTTCAGTATAAATTATCCTGTGATTAAATTAATCTTCTAAGTGATAAAATTAGCTCTCTTAGCCAGGTGGCGGCGGCACATGCCTTTAATCCCAGCACTTGAGAGGCAGAGGCAGGTGGATCTTTGTTAGTTAGTTCAAGACTAGCCTGGTCTACAAACAAAGAAAATAAATTAGTTCTCTTAAACACATATCCACAAGCAGAGGACTATATTGTAATGTACAGTAGCAATATGATACCAATCAATGGCCAACACTGTAAGTCATGCCTGCTACAGGATGCTGTAAACTGACCATCAACTTTGCCATGTATTTCACATATTTGGTAAAGATGAAAACTCGTTTTCTTCTTCTTTTTCTTCTTTTCTTCTTCTTCCTCCTCCTCTTCCTCCTCCTCCTCACCCTCCTCTTCTTCTTTTCCTCCTCCTCCTCCTCCTCCTCCTCCTCCTCCTCCTCCTTTTTTCCCCAAGACAGGGTTTTTCTGTGTAGCCTTGGCTGGCCTGGACTCCCTTTTTGTAGACCAGGCTAGCCTCAAACTCACAGAGATTCACCTGGCTCTGCCTCCCTGAGTGATGGAACCATTTTCTTTTTTTAATTATTAATTTCTACTTTATATGTATAAGAGTTTGTCCACATGTCTTTCGCATACCATATGTGTCCAGTGCCACTGGATGCTAGAAGACGGCATCAGATCCTTTGGAACTTAAGTTACAGATGGTTGTTAACCACCAGGTGGGGGCTGGGATTGAACCCAGGTCCTCTTCAAGAACAATGTGGTGGTTGGATGAGAATGGCCTCCATAGGGTCATAGATCTGAATGTTTAGCAATACCTGAGAAGGATTAGGAGAGCTGTGGCCTTGTTGAAGAAAGCATGTCACTGGCGTGGGTTTTGAGGTTTTAAAAGCCCAAGCTAGGCCCAGTGTCTGTCTCTTCCTGCTGTCTGTGGTTCCAGATGTAGAACTTTCAGCTACTGGTCCAGCACCACATCGCCTGCACGCTGCCATGCTTCCTACCATGGTGACAATGGACTAAACCTCTGAACCTGTAAGTCAGCCCCAATTCCATGCTTTCTGTCAGAAGAGTTGCTGTGGTCATGGTGTCTCTTCACAGCAATAGAAGATACACAGCAAGTGCTCCTAACTGCTGAGCCATCTCTCTAGCCCAGTACCCCACGTCCTTAAATGGTGGGTTGTAACCAAGACAGAGGTCACTTAACTGAATGTGGGAGTTACAAGAAGTTGGCGACAGTAAAAGGTTCCTGAATATGAACCTGCCAAACACTAATTGAGTATCAAGTGCTAATGAACTGAGGTGCTTCTGGCATCCCTCCACACGGCAGCAGGTGATGTCACGGCAGCGCTAATGCTAGACATACAGCATACAGCTTGTACTGTCCCTGCTGCCCACCATATGCCAGGGAATGTTGCCTCAAATGCCTGCTCAGATCTCAGACCCTGTTGTGAACTGCAAAGTTCTTGCTGTATGCATGAAGTTTTCTGCTTTTATCAAAACAAAATGTTCTAACTACAGGAAGCACTTACTGCAACCTCACTCACTATCACAGAGCCACACCTCACTGCAACCTCACCATCATAGCGCCCACACCTCACTGCAACCTCACCATCATAGCACTCACACCTCACTGCAACCTCACCATCATAGCACTCACACCTCACTGCATCCTCACCATCATAGCACTCACACCTCACTGCATCCTCACCATCATAGCACTCACACCTCACTGCATCCTCACCATCATAGCGCCCACACCTCACTGCATCCTCACCATCAAGCACTCACACCTCACTGCAACCTCACCATCATAGCACTCACACCTCACAGTAATAGATGGCCTTTTCCACTAGAGAAATGCCTGTGTCAACCACAAGAGGGAGCTTTAGTCCACAATCACCCAGAGCATAAAGGGTTTTTGCTATGTAACATTTAGCTTAATAAAATATTAAGGGGATGGAGAGATGGCTTAGCGGTTAAGAACACTGGCTGCTCTTCCAAAGGTCCTGAGTTCAATTCCCAGCACCCGCATGGTGACTCACAACCATCTGTAATGTGATCTGATTCCCTTTCTGACATGCAAGTGTGCATGCAGGCAGAGCACTGTATACTTAATAAGTAAATAAATCTTTAAAAAAAAATATTAAGAAGCTGGGTGGTGGTGGCGCATGCCTTTAATCCCAGTACGTGGAAGGCAGAGGCAGGTGGATCACTGTGAGTTCAAGGCCAGCCTGGTCTACAAAGCAAGTCCAGGACAGTCAAGGCTGCACAGAGAAACCTGATCTCGAAAAACCAAAATAAATAAGTAAATAAAAATAAAATAAAATATTAAGTCACATTTTGGAGTTGAGGATGTGCATCCCTACTGTGATGTATACTACACACAGGGTTTTTTTGGGTGGAAAAAAGTAGAACAGCTGGTAGGCTTTGTTTTTTTTTTTTTATTTTGGAGACAAGGTTTCTCTGTGTAGTTCTGGCTGTCCTAGAACTTACTCTATAGACCATTTTGGGGGAGCTGGGCAATATAGCTAATCAAGGCTGTAAGTATATTAAGCATGTGCTCAAAACCATAATAAAACAAGACAAAACAGTAAGCACATTGTGTACCATGAGCAACACCCCAACTCCAGTATAGCTAGATCTTTTGAAACCTAGAAATTACATACACGGAAGAACAAATTTTTAAATGACGATATGGATTCAAAAATCTTGATTTTTATAGTTTCAATTAAATTTTAATGTTTCTAAGCTTTAATATCTTCCCCCACAGAGATAAACATAATGAGCCAGTGAGATGGCTCAGCAGGTTAAATTGCTCATATCATGTAATGACCAATTGCAGTTAATCCCTGGAACCCGCACAAAGCTCATTGCAGTGGTGAGCCTTAGGCCCAGTCCTCCTATAGTGAGCCAGAAGGCAGAGACGGGAGACTCTCCCAGAAGCTTGCTAGCCTGGAGCACACAGTGTGACTAGAACAAGGAAGACCCTGCCTCACAAGGAAGAGGGAAACCAACTCCTAACGCTGTCTCTGATTCCACCTCCACGCCATGGCATGCATCTCACACACACACACACACACACACACACACACACACACACACACACACTCAGGCCTTTAAAAAAGACACCACGACCATGCAACTCTTATAAAGGCAAGCTCTGTTTGTGGGCTGGCTTTCAGAGGTTTAGTGCACTGTCGTCAGTGCCTCTCCAGTAGTGACACGCTTGCTGGCTTTGGCATCTCACTCGGACTTGTTGGGTTTTCAGAGTTGTGTTGCAGCTGGACTGAAGTGTTCAGATGTTGGGGTGCTTTATGCTTTTGATATTTATGTGGCTTCCTCTGTCGGTTCTGTTAGAGTAAAGGCCGGTGCATGAGAACCGTGCCTTATATTTCTGTGGGATACGATACATGCCATTCCTCATGCAGTGGGTGATTCAAGTGGAGGTTTCTAGACTGAGGACCCATGTGCCCACTCTCAAGAGGAAACGGCATGGTATAATGTAGGAAAGTATCTGAACGGAGACCAGGCATTGCTCTGTCACAGCTACCCTGGTAAAAACCCAGCAACTCTACTGAAGAGATGGCTAACTAGGGAGCAAACACTTGCTACTCACGGACACTCTGCAAGCATCTAGACACCACAGAGGCGAGATAACGAATCCCTGGGCCATTATGTGTGTCTGAAAAGCCAGGCCACTTAACCCTGGCGAGTCTAGATATGGGTTCTTGGGACGGATGCTTGCAAACAGAGTCTGAGGAGAAGGTATGGATGTGAGGCCCCTTCTCCATTTACCTCACAGTTTTCCCCTGTGGCGTTAGAGCCACCAAACATTAATGGGGCAGAACATTCTAGGTAAATGGGTGACAAACTGCTTTCAAAGTAACAAAATCAAATTGCATGCTTCTTTTTTTTAAAAGGTCTGGACAAAAGTGATACTTGGTGTGAAAACTTCAGCCAAGTAGACTTGGATGGTCTTTAAGGAAGCTAATGAGGAGGATTAAATAGTCCATATCTCGTCAGGGCACAGGCCATACAGATGGGCCATTCATTTGTCAAAACTCAGCAGATGAGAAAAGCCACAAAGTTCATGGTGCAATGTTACAAACTTTTGCATTTTATTGCGTGTGAATGCAAAAGTGGCCTGGAGTGCTAAAGCAGAGCCTAGGAGGCAAGTCCTTTCCATCAATAGTGGCAGAACCCAGGAGCCTGGGAGTTGGGGAAGATGTTCCCAGAGGAAATTGGCTTCTGTTGTCCCTGGTGACAGCAGCTACACAGGCCAGCAACCAGGCTGGACACTTGGCAGCCACTCTTCACCCCAACTGCACAGACAAACGCACAGTGCTCTTGGCTCATGCACTAGGGCTTCGGGGACATTTTCTCCTCTAAGAGCTCAGGGCAAGCAAAGATGTGCATTGTAACCCAGCTTTCTCCAGCAGCACCAGAAGAGGACTGCTGAATGGAGGGACAGGTGGGGTCTAGTTCCCAATGTATTAAGCACAGTGAGGACTGACTGCCACCGAAGCAGGGAACCTTCAGTACAGCAGACTGTACATTGCTCCAGCCCTGGGACAGTGCAGAAGTGAGCTGACTACAGAGTCACCGAGAGCCAGGACAAGCTGCTGCTGGTTCCTCAGTCACTTTACGCTCTGCCAGTCTACTCCCCAGAGACAGCTTTCGCTTATCTTTGGTTTTACCCACCTAACTCACCCTTTTCAGTGCGTGCCAGACGCCCCTGGTACTTCCTGCATCAGGAGGATGATGGGAGAATAAGGGTGCCAAGTTGCTGTGTAGGTTTAATGCAGCCAAAGGCCTTACCGCACAGGTCAGCCAACTGGATGACCCAGGATGGCTGAAGGAGAAGTGGCCACGACACCGAAGGGGGTTTTGGGAGCGGGTTTGAAAGCATAAAGGCAATGAAATTTTTCTCTACTAGGGGAAAGATTTATTCCCCATTGCAAATACAACAAATATTCATTGAAGATAGTAGAGAAAGGCAGAGAATACTCATAAACATGGGATTTATCACTAAGCACAGCCGGTTGGCAGCCTTCCCCCCAGCCATGTGGTGACAGTTCTGCTATTTCACAACAAAATGGCCATGGCACCCTGTGTGATGAGCCACCACGCACTACTTCACTAACACTGGATTGGGACCTTCAGGAGGGTTCCAATTTTTCTCTTTTGCAAAGAACAATGCTCTGAACTGGTGGCTTCCCTGGGTGACTTTACATTTAGAACTGGAGAGGCTTGCTCAGAAGTGGCACCAGCAGAGCATGTGAGTCCCCTCAGGCATTCAGCGCTTACTGGGCTACCTCAGAAGCGCTGGGCTCAGGTGGAGACCAAGAGGTTACACAGGAAATCCTTCCTGATATTGTTGCCAACAATAACTCAGCCTTCCCTGACTATCAAGCTTATTTTTATGCCGTGGACACAGTGACCCATGGAACTCAGCATGCTGGAACACAGGCGACAGGAAGGGTGAGGTCCAGCACCCACGGCTCTCCATTTCATTCCTGTGGTCTAACAGTGAGATCCCACCAGAGCTAGAGGAGCTCTTGAGGCCCCGCCTTCTCTGGCTTGAGGCCCCGCCTTCTCTGGCTTGAGGCCCCGCCTTCTCTGCCTTGAGGAACTGGGGCAAACAGCCCCTTCCTCAGGCTGCTTCAATGACATCTTTTGTTATTACAAGAGAAGTAACCAATGAGGTGAGCACCATGAAATGCGACAGAGAAATGGGCTAAAGACACTCACGTAGGAAGGACCTTTGACTGGACTGAAGGGCACTGGGGTGCCTTCTGGGGAGAATTTTGAAGAGCTCAGGAGGGGTGCAGCCTGGTTCTGCAACAGGAAAGCTCTGCACTAAGCTAAGAAGTTTGGCCAAAGTCCTGAAGACCATGGAGGCCCACTGCAGGATTTTAAATGGAATTTAAGTGAAACAATCAGATTTACAGTTTACAAAGAACTGTCAGTAGTTGCACAAAGAATAGATCAATAAGGGCTTTTTTAAAAGAAGAAAGAAAAAAGGAAACTAGGTCGGTAGGGGTGTGTGGCTCAGCGGCAGGTAACTCCTCTAGCCTTGGGCCTCCAGTCCTGGGCCTTGAGGTCCAGCCCTGGCACCACGAAAGGAAAAAAACAAAACAAAATAAACAAGAGCAGTGCAGCCCTTTATAAGCCATCTCCCTGGCTCCTTACTTAAACTTGTTAAGAACTTAATAATGCAAAGCCAGAAGCAGTGTAACAGTTGTGAGATTTGCTAATTAGGACACAATGGGACAGCTGGACAGGGCCGTCAGCTGAGAGCACCATGAACTCTACTCTACTGCAGAGATGCAAACCTGCTCAATGAACTGGAGAAGATAGCAAGGCCTCTCATGAACTTAAATGCTACCTGGAAAGTGTCGCAGCAGCCATGCAGGCTGCGCGCATGTGCACACACTCCAGCCTTCTCCATCTACTTTGAGAGGGAGGCTAGTCATTTGTTTATTCAGAGTAGAGCTACTCATAGCATGGAAAGAGTGAATCTAAGGAAAGCAGTGCCAGTGGTGAATGGACAGGAACAGATGGTCCACCACACAGCGTTCTAAACAAGTCAGGTGCGAAGGGATGAACTCAAACCATTACTTTTTGGTAAAACTTGCATATGTAAGAATTAAGAGTGGCTGGTGTTGGGCTGGAGAGATGGCTCAGAGGTTAAGAGCACTGGCTGCTCTTCCAGAGGTCCTGAGTTCAATTCCCAGCTACCACATGGTGGCTCAAAACCATCTATAATGAGAGATCTGATGCCTTCTTCTGGTGTGTAGGTGTACATGAAGTCAGAGCACTGTATACATAATAAATCAATCTTAAAAAAAAAAGAGTGGCTGGTGCTGGCAGACCGTCAATGGGCAAAGTGCTTGCTGTGCAGGTGTGGGACATGAACCCATATGAAGCCAGGAGAGGTAAGGCCACATGTTTACACTCCTAGTGTTGTGACGAGAAGGCAGGCAGCACCTCCAGAAGCTTGTGGGCACATCCAGTCTAGTGTGCACAGAGGCTGACAACAGAGACTCTGTCTCAGATAAGACAGAAAGGGAGACTAGACATGGATGCCCTCTGACCTCCGCATACACTGTGGCAAGTGCACGCAGACACACACACCAGATAAAGATTTTTCCCTACCCTCTTATTTTTCCAAGGTATAGCCGGCCTTGGAGCTCTCCAAGGCCAGTCTAGGACCGCTGTCTCAGACCTCTGTCAACATCACAGTCCAGTCAGAGCATTCATCGCTTATAAGTAATAAGAATATATTCTCTGCGTCATATCAGGTTTCTGGAAAGACAGGCAACCACTGAACTGTCTGTCTGACAGGCTTACTGTGAGTGTGGCGAGCGACATGAAGCCGATTAGGTTGTTCCACACTTTATCGATGTCTTTCAGCAACTGCTGGAGTTTCTCACTACACACAGCGGTGGCTTTTATCCCCAGTTCCACACGCTTGGTTACGCGGTACACTTCCACGACACCTGATGGGGCGAGAGAGAGAGGGTTAGGCATGGGAGAAGCAGGCGAAGACAAAGCAGCACTGTGGCTTGCTCATGACTTGATTAGCAGGAGCACCACTACACAGAGATGGGGCTGCGAGGAGAGGTACGTATTGGTTACTTTTCTATTGCTGCGGTAAAACCCCATGGCCAAGGCAACTCACAGAAGAAAGTGTTTCGTTGGGCATACGATTCTACACCCCGTAATTGCAGAGTGCAGGCATGGTGGCAGGAACGGCTAACTCATACCTCAAACGGCAAGCTGGAGGCAGAGAGCATACTGGGAATGGCTTCTAAAGCCTGAAAGGCCCCGCCCACAACACAGCTCTTACAACAAGGCCACACCTCCTAATCCTTCCTAAACAGTCCCTCAAAGTGAGGGCCAAGTATTCAAACCTAGGTGTCTATGGGGGGCAGCTCTCATTCAAACCACAAGGTGTGAGCCTCCTTGATCTGCCAAATGGTTCTTTTCCTGTGGTCTTTAATCAGGCCAAACTCTCCAGGCAAGAAGAAAAGGTGCTGAGCAGCTCCTCATTCTAAGATGGTCACTAGACACCTCCCCAGGCCTCCAATGTGGCCGTCACCAGACCACTGTGCTGCCCAGCGCTGCTATATAGCTTTTAAAGAGGAACATGGATCCCAGAGACATGCATTGGGATCCCTGGAAATCCCTGCTCCACCTCTGACCACCCAAGTACCCTGGGGCAGGTTATGAGCCTCCCTGTGCCTCAAGTTAAGACAAGAAAAGCAGCTTCCCAAAGGATGGGGGGGGAGGATGAACCAAGTAAACACTGTAAAAGGCTCAAGCACTGCTTAGTGGACAGAAGACACTGCAATCTATTAGACTTCTTAGTTCCAGCTTCTTTTTCTTTCTTTTTTATTTTGATTTTTTAAAAAAATGATTTATTTGTTTTTTCTTATTTTTATGTACACTGGTATTCTGCCTACTTGTATGAAGGTGTCAGATCCCCTGGAACTGCAGTTATAGACAGTTGTGAGCTGCCATGTGGATGCTGGGAATTGAACCCAGGTTATCTGCAAGAGCAGTCAGTGCTCTGAACCACTGAGCTATGTCTCCAGCCCCTAGCTCAGATTTCTTTATGAATTTTTGTGTGAATCAGGGAAACCCTATTAACTGAAAATGGAAGTAAAGTTTTAAAGAATGTAAATGTTAAAGTCATCATAGAGTAATTCAATTCACGCTGAATCCTCACACTTAAAAAAAAAAAAAAACAACCAAAACATTGTTATACTTCTATGTGCTAGAAATGTCCATTTTTACTTTTTTTTTTTTTTTTTTGATAGGGTTTCTCTTGTGGTCCTGGTTGTCCTGGTCCTGAACTCACAGAGATCTACCTGCTTCTGCCTCCTGAATGCTGGGATTAAAGGCATGTGCCACCATGCCCAGCTAAAATTTCCATTTTTAAAATTATATTTTAAAATATATTTTATATTAACATTATATTTATTGCTGGAGTGATGGTTCACACCACTGTCACCACAGTGACAGATAAGGGAACAGCTGACAAATGAGCCAGTGTCTACTACTGTGAACTTGAAGGATGCATGATATTCTTTTCTTTTTAAAATATTTATCTTATGTGCATTGGTGCTTTTGCCTGCATGTGTGTCTGTGTGAGGGTGTCAGGAGGCAGGCGTAGGCAGATCTGAGTTTGAGGATAGCCTGGTCTACAAAGCCATATGTGTGCAAAGTCTGGTGGTGGCCAGAAAAGTGCCTTGGATCCCCTGGAGCTGAATTTATAGATAGTTGTGAGACTACCAACATGGGTTGGGGGAACGGAACTCTGAAAAAGCAGTAGGCATTCTTTTTTCTTTTTTGGCTTTTCGAGACAGGATTCTCTGTGTAATAGCCCTGGATGTCAAAAAAAAAAAAAAAAAAAAAAAAAAAAAAAAATTGCCCTGGGTTTCCTCGACTTACTTTGTAGATTAGGCTGGCCTCAAATTTATAGAGATCCACCTGCGTCTGCCTCCAGAGTGCTAGAAAAAGCCATGTGCCACCACACCTGGCTGCAACAGGCACTCTTAACCACTGAGCCATCTCTTTAGCCCCCACAGATATAGTTTATACTGAGGTAGATATGAAACAAAGACGTGAAAACTTCACTCTAGAGACTTTCAGTAAAATAGTTGCTATTGCTCATGACTTCAGCCTGTGAATGCAGTTGCTAGTGTGGCTGTATATAATGGGAGATCACGGGCCTAAAATACCAAGAGTGAGGGAACACCAACACTAGTGTACCACGGCACAGTTTGACTATATGAAATACCCAGGAACATACCTAGAAGATATTCCATGCCTTGCACTGACTGGATAACTTCTGTGCAAACAGCACTGCTGCTAATGCCATTTAAGGTGTCATTTGCCTTCTTAATGACCTACAAGAAATGAAATCACATCATCTGATACAACCATAAAGGTCACTGCAAATCAATTTCCCATTAGGAGAAAACCCATCCAGTGTGAAAAGCCATGCCTGACCACTGTATGCATGTGCCTATGCAGTGACAAATCTAAGGGTTTAATTTTATGATTTTTTTATTTTTTTCAAAGATTTATTTATTTATTTATTTATTTATTATCTATGTATATAGTGTTCTGCCTGCATATGTGCCTGTAGGCCGAAGAAGGCATCAGATCTCATTATAGATGGTCGTGAGCCACCATGTGGTTGCTGGGAATTGAACTCAGGACCTCTGGAAGAGCAGCCAGTGCTCTTAACCTCTGAGCCATCTCTCCAGGCCAGGGTTTAATTTTAACTTTCAAGAAACTACCCTTCACTTCTGTGGAAGAGATAGATAGGAAGATAGATAGATAGATAGATAGATAGATAGATAGATAGATAGATTCTTTAAATATTATTTTCATGCGAGCCAGAGGCAATGATACCATGCTGCTACTTCTTAAATACAGTGACAGATGAGGGAACAGCTGACAAATGAGCCAGTGTCTACTGCTGTAGACTTGAAGGATGCATGATTTTCTTTTCTTTTTAAAAAACTTATCTTAAGTGCATTGGTGTTTTTGCCTGCATGTGTGTCTGTGTGAGGGTGTCGGATCCCCTGCAACTGGAGTTACAGACAGTTGTGAGCTGCCGTGTGGATGCTGAGAATTTAATCTGGGTTCTCTGGAAGAGCAGCCAGTGCTCTTAACAATTGAGCCATCTCTCCCGCTGTGAGAGCCCAAAGCAAAGCAGATGCTGTGCGTGGTGCTGGAAGTGAGACGCCTCTCACCTGCCTCTCACGTTTGCCTGCATCATTCAGAGGAACTGAGGAGGAGGAGTCAAAAGAGCACAAGAGAGCGAGCTGACGGACGCAGGGAAGGGACATACTCACATCCAGGGCGCTCCCCAGGCATCGCTGCCACTCGTATGCGTATCTCTCATTTTCCTGTGGGTTTTATAAAAGGAACTGGGTTCAGCAGCCAGGCTCGGGCTCCTCAGCTTAGGACTGCTCTTGATACAAAGGGCTTAGAAGACTCCTTTCTATTGAAACCACTCTCGAAAACAGTTATTATTTTAAATCCACTGAGAGACAAGAAATATGAACCCGAGGGACCTGTTTTACAGTGGCCTCTCTGTTTAAGTGTTGCCTCACTTATTCTAGTCAGCAGAAGTGTAAGCTTCTGTCCAGTTTCTCACCGTGGAGGTATTAGTATATGAGCTAGTGCCATTCGACAGCTTTCAGCTGGGTACCGTGGCGTACTTTGAGAGGCAGAGGCAGGATCACTGTGAGTTTAAGGCCAGCCTGCTCTACTTAGATAGAGAGTTCTAGGCCAATCAGGGCTATGTGAGACTGTCTCAGAACAACAACAAAAACCCCACAGAACAAAACTGCAGCTTTCCGGCCCATAGTTCATTGCTGTGTATGCATGCAGGCATATGTGTGTGTGTACACTTGTGTGTCCCCAAAGAGTGAGGACGTTTAAGACACCACAAACAGAAAAAGAAGATTCAAAACATTTCCCCTCCCCCTATGTGGATGCTTTAAAACTCAGTAGGATGATAAACTGTAAGTTGTGAAAAAGGTTTTCTTAAGTGCGTCCCTCCTTGCAAAGTCCCACAGACGATTTCAATTTTAGGCACAACTTTCAGCAGCTGTCACACGCAGGGAGTGTTTTCATCCTGCGCTAATGCTGCCAGCCTGGACCTCTAATGATGTATTTGCCATCCTAGTGTCCCCTCCTCATCCCTTTCCCAGGACAGTGGAAAAGCTCTTTCCTGGGATGCTCAGGGCTCTGGCAGTCTTCCTTTTACCTGCTGCTGTGCAGGAGGCCGCCCAGCTTACCTCCACCTCGCCAGTCAGATCTTTGTACTTGTCCCGGATGACAGGCAGCACCGCCTTCTCACTCAGAGTGTTGGAACGGTCTCTGAAAGGCTGTTCCATGGCTGGAGAAGGAGACGACCGGCTTATTTCTTTATCCCCAAGGCTCAAGCTCCTCTTGTGTGATCCTGAGCAAAGAAAGTAGTCGGCACAAAGGTTGTGTGTTGAGCCTGGCTGGAGCAGGGACACCCGCTGATGGACTGTCTCTTTACAGGTGCTCATGTCAGGAGGCACTCTGAAACGCAGGCTTCATGCACCCACTGGGAAGTTCTTTAACTCTTGTCCTCCTGCCAGGTGTGGTGCGCACGCCTGTAACCCCAGCACTCAGGAGGCAGAGGCAGGCAGATTTCTACAAAGCGAGTCCAGGACAGCGCAGGCTACACAGAGAAACCCCGTCTCAAAAAACAAAAACAAACAAACAAAAAAACCCCAAACAACCAAAAAAATAAACTCTTGCCCTCTTGTGCTTACAGCCTTCCTTTAGTTCCTCCACCACTCTTTCTTGCTCTGTCACTATACTACGTAATTCTAAGGGCTGGATGACTGGTGTCTAGAAGCAAAGTGCCTTTGTAAATATGGGTGCCTAGGGGTCAAGAGGTCCTTCTTGTTGCTGGTTGTAGGCTTGGTTTCTCCTGTGAGATCCAGAGCTTCAGAGACGGGAAGTGAGGCGGCAAGGAAGCAGAGCATCTGGAGAAAGATGTTGGGGAGCCTCCTTACTAACCAAGGGGTAGTGCCTCCATTAAATGCTTAAAAATGTTTGCTATTACTTCAGGTCATGAATCAATTAAAACAGATACGTTTTAAAAGTATTGATTTCTGTGAATTTTAGTTATGTGTATGTACTGTGTCTGGATATGTACCTAGGAGTGCAGGTGCCCACAGAGGCCAAAGGTATGAGATTCCCCTGGAGCGAGAGTCATAGGTGGTTGGGAGCTGCTGGATATGGGGGCTGGGAACCATGTTCAAGTCCCCGGCGAGAGCAGTGCATGTTCTCTGTTTGTCTCGGAGACAGGGTTTCTCTGTGTAGTCCTGGACTTGCTCTGTAGACCAGGCTGGCCTCGAACTCACAGAAATCTACCTGCCTCTGCTTCCTGAGTGCTGGGATTAAAGGAGTGCGCCACCAAATCTGACACACTGAATGTTCTTAACCACTGATTCATCTCTTTAGCTCCAGATAGCTTTTTAAAAGTATTTAACTTATTAAAATGTTTTTATTAAATTTATTCATTTAATTTTATGTGTGAGGCTTTTTTTTTTTTTGCCCCTGTCTATCTATATGTGCGATACATGCATGTTTGGTGTCTATAGAAGTCAGGGTATTAGATTTCCTGAAACTGGAATTATGAATGGTTGTGAACCACCATGTGGATTCTGGATTCTGGAAATCAAGACTCAAACCTTGGTCCTCTGCAAGAGAAAGTACTCTTAACCACTGAGCCACCTCTCTAGACTTCTATTTTTAAATAAATGTGTGTGTGTGTGTGTGTGTGTGTGCGCGCGCACGCGTGCATTTGTGTGTACATGGAGGCCAGAGGTGTAGGATCTTCCTTGCAGCTAGATTTACAGGCTGATGTGCCTGATGTAGGTGCTAGGAACTGAACTTGGTATCCTTTGCTATACACTCTCTTAACCACCAAGCCTTCTCTTCAGACCCTGAACAGATCATTAAAAATGTAGTCATGGCCGGGCCGGAGAGATGGCTCAGCAGTTAAGAGCACTGACTGCTGCTCTTCCAGAGCTCCTGAGTTCAATTCCTGGCAATCACATGGTGGCTCACAACCATCTATAATGTGATTTGATGCCCTCTTCTGGCCTGCAGGTGTACATGCAGATAGAGGACCATATACATAATACTAAACAAATGAATCTTTTTAAAAATGTATTCATGGCTATGATGGCTCAGCAGATAAAGACCCTTGCTGCTAAGCCTGACAAACACAGGACTCACATGATGGATGGAGAAAACAGAATTCCAAAAGTTGTCCTCTGACCTTCATATGCCTACCCTGACATATGTGCCCACACACATACATAAATGTGCCTTTAGTGCCAGGCATGGTGGTGCACAGCAGCACACGGGAGTGCTTGGGAGGCTGAAGCAGAGGATCAGGTGCTACACAACAGGTTTGGGGCCAGCCTGGGCCTGTGAGACTCTGCGTCAAACAAAACAAAACAATAACAAAACAAATATCACTCCTAGATCTGTAGGCTGAATGCAGAACCACTGCCATACTGAACTTGGGGAATATGAGTAGAGTTAATCTGAAAATCCATGTCTTTGCCTGTTTTAGATAACAAAGTTTTTTTTTGTTTTGGTTTGGTTTTTGTTTTTGTTTTTTTTTTTATCTCTTTTTTAATATTTTATTTAATTTTAATTCATGTGCATTGGTGTGAGGGTGTCAGATGTTGGAGTTAAAGACAGTTGTGAGCTGCCATGTGGATGCTGGGAATTGAACCCGGGTCCTTTGGAAGAGCAGGCAATGCTCTTAACCACTGAGCCATCTCTCCAGCCCCTTTGTTTGTTTTTTAGATGGAGTCTCTCTCTATAGTCCTGGAACTGGCTATGTAGACCAGGCTGGCCTTGAACACACAGAGGTGCCCCAGCCTCTGCCTCCCGAGTGCTGGGATTAAAGCTGTGTGCCACCACGCCCAGCTCACAGCACACTTCTAAGTGAGAGTGAAGAAAACCCACATTCTACTTGTTCTGTCTTAAACAAGCAGCTGGGAGGGGCAGTGGCCCGATGTCAGCACCAGGGAAAGGACTACAGCCTCAGGCGTTGGAACATCTACTTCCTGCTAAACAAAGAGCCACTATTTTATTATTTTTTTAAAGGCTATTTTAAAATTGTATTTACTATGTATGTAGTGCTCTGCCTGTATGTGTGCCTGCCCACCAGAAGAGGGCACCACATCTCATGTTGTGAGCCACCATGTGGTTGCTGGGAATGGAACTCAGAACTTTTGGAAGAACAGACAGTGTGCTCTTAACCTCTGGGCCATCTCTCCAGCCCCACCATTTTACTTTCTATTTTAAATTATTTTTTAGCTTTTGAGATAGTGCCTCATTATGTAGCCCAGGTTGGCCTGAAGCTTGCAGTACAACCTAGGCTGACCTCAAACTCATGACCCTCTTGCCTTAGCCTCCTGAATGCTAAGATTACAGACATGCATCACCATCCTGGTTTTAAGAACTGCCATTTTACTCTCAGGAAAGCATGTGTATCATTTCAGTGGAACAAGCCCACAGGAGGAAAATCTTACCTTGAACAGAAAGGTCAAAGGTTGCCAGCTCGCTTTTGATCATTTCCTCACTGGACTTCATTTTGCTCTGTGAATTGGCTACTAAAAAGTCAAATTTGCTGATTTTGGGCTTTTCACTCTGAAACTCTCCAAAGTCATCTGAGCCCTCCTTGGGGGTTTCGTGAGAGGCGATGCTGGATGCTGGACTTGGGCATGCGGTCTCTCGGCTCAGTTCCGCTATGGGCAGGTCTGGCCTCGCGAAATCCTGCAAGTCCCCACTTTCATACTCGGGCTCAGTGGTCTGAGGCATCGCATCTTTAAAGCTGGCGAAAGCTGGGAAGGGAGCCTCTGGAAGAGTGTCCTCACTGGCCGAGGCCGTGCCTTTGGAGAGAGATGACATAGTGATGTTTTCAGAACTGCCAAATGAGATCTCTTTGTTTTGAAGGCCTGAGGTGGCTGAGGAGGCCCAACTTCTTGCTGAGAGGACAAATGGAGAGTGTTCTGCCCTGAGGTGCGTCACCCCTGTCTGACCATTCGAAGCTTGTAAGTGTGCTCACTGCAAAATGGCTATGCAGCTTCCAAAAGCAACATGGTTTAAGTCCTCTACAGCTACAAGGTAAGTAAGGCCCCACGATTAGAGGCAAGCGCCTAAGTTAGGCAAAATGCCTAGAACATTTCACTAGTCACACGCCATACTGCAAAAACCACAGTCAGAGCTTGTACTAAAATTAAAGAGTTGGGCTGTCTAAGTGTCCCTCAGTAGAAGAATGGATAAAGAAACTGTGGTACATATACACTATGGAATACTACTCAGCTATTAAAAACAAGGAATTCCTGAAATTTGTGGACAAATGGATAGAGCTAGAAATGATCATAATGAGTGAGTTAATCCAGAAGCAGAAAGACTCAAATGGCATATACTCACTTATATCTGCATACTAGCCCAAGGGGCATGTCCCATGAAAGCCTTCACTTACCAGGAAACTGGGACAGAGGGGAGGACATCCTATTGGGACTCTAGATGAGAGAAGCATGGGAGAATAGCAAAGTAGAAGGATCCAGAGGGTCCTAGAAACCTACAAGTAGAACATTATGATAGGCAGATTTGGGCCCAGGGGTCCCGCTCAAACTAAGGCACCAGCCAAGGACAATACAGGCGGTAAACTTTAAACCCCTACCCAGATCTAACCAATGGACAGAACATTCTCCACAGTTGAGTGGAGAGTGGGGTGTGACTTTCACACGAACTCTGGTGCCTCATATTTGACCATGTCCCCTGGAGGGGGAGACCTGGTGGCACTCAGAGGAAGAATAGCAGGCTACCAAGAAGAGACTTGATAGCCTATGAGCATATACAGGGAGAGGTAATCCCCCTCAGGAACAGTCATAGGGGAGGGGACTAAGGGGAAAATGGGAGGGAGGGAAGAATGGGAGGATATAAGGGATGGGATAACCATTGAGATGTAACAAGAATAAATTAATAAAAAATTAAAAAAAAAAAAAGAGTTGGGTTGTAACATTTGATCTTTAAGAAACTGTAATACTTTTTAGCTAGCATTTATATTTGATTATAAAGAATCCTTTTAGCTGGGCATGGTGGTACGCACCTTTAATCTTAGCATTTGGGAGACAGATCTCTGTGAATTTGAGGCCAGCCTGGTCTACATAGTTCCAGGCAGCAAAGAGACCCTGTCTTAAAAAAAAAAAAAAAAAAAAAAACCACACACACACACACAAAAAAAAAAACCCCCACAAAACAACAACAACAAAAATCCTTTCCATTATATACAAAAAAATTACTATAAAGGTAGGTTACATAGCTATGTACATACTGTTTGATAGAAAATTCAGATTATTTAATGAATTATTTTAAGCTTGAAAACAAACTCCTTACCTACAACCAGTCTCCTTTTGTCTAGACTGTATTGGACAGTGTTTATCTTATGCACTATTATAGGAAATGTGATGAACTAAAAACCCAGTTTCTCAAAACAAAAAGTAAAAACCTCCCCATCCCTTTAATAAATTACATGCATGGAGTTTAACCAAGTAGCCACTTACCTCATTTTTATTTTGGTCAGTTTGGATATCCTATTGCTGGCAAATGTGTCAAAAACCCAAATCAACCTGAACTACTCTAGTCCTTAAAAAAAAAAAATAGAATGAAGGGCCTGGGTGTGGCAAAGCACACCCTTAATCCCAGGAGGCAGAGGCAGGAGGATCTCTGAGTTCTGGGCCAGCAAATGAAAAGTCTGAGGTCCTGCTGGGCTGTTTCTGCTTCAATAATGCATCTCCCTCCCCTCACTCACTGCAGAGGGAAAGAAGTAAAAGAAAGATGTGCCTGGCTAGAGGACGCACTCTCTTCTTTATATACATTTAAATAAGTAAGCTGGCTGCAGTGGTGCACACCTTCGATTACAGCACTCAGAAGGCAGAGGCAGATGGATCTCTAAGGCCAGCCTGGCCTATAAGGCTGTATTGGAAAATGAATGAATGAATGAATGAATGAATGAGGTACCAGAAGACACCAAATGCAGCTTTCCCGTCTGGACAGATCTAAATTTTTTCTTTGTTTGGTTTTTCGAGACGAGGTTTCTCTGTGTAGCCTTGGCTGCCTCAGATTCACTTTGTAGACCAGGCTGGCCTCGAACTTACCTGCCTCCGCCTGCCTCAGTGTTGTGATTACAGGGGTGCACCACGGCATCTGGTGCCAGATCTAAATTTGACTCTACCACCTACTTAAGTTCTTAGCACAGGGCACTGCTGGCTTTGAACGCCTGGCAAACCCTCCCGTCTCGGAACTCTGGGATGCTCACCTATCAAGCGGAGGTGAGACTGTGTGTTTGGAAGGGCTGTGGAGGACAAACAGCTGTGAGGATGTGTGTGGAAGACTGTTCAGTGCCTGGAGAAGAACACGTGGAACAGCTTGAATCTGTTCTACGTAAAAACAGAACGGCAACTCACCATTTCAGCTGCGGTCCTAGGGAAAGCGGTTTCGCTCATTTTCTTCCCCTCTCCCCCCTTCTGCCATCCAGGGGATCTGAACCCTGGCCTTGGGCACACTAAGCAAGAGCCTGGCCACTGACCCACATCTCCAGCTCTCTGCTGAGACAAGCCCTTACTAACCAGCCTATGCTAACAGTGAACTCAAAGTCCCCCTGCTGCAGTCTCCGGGGCGGTTGGAATGACAGGCCTATATCATCAGGCTGGCTTTCTAGATAATTTTTTTTTTTAAAAGGTGGGTGGGTGGGTGGAGAAGCCCCTTTTATAGTAGGGCACTGGGTCAGTGCTAGAGGCACCTTATTTCTTTTTTTTTTTTTTTTACTGAATGTGAGGGGAGAAGGCCAGCCATTCTGATAACCACACACAGGACGACACACAAGGAATCCCAAGTTCTGTGACCCTCTCTCCTTCCTTTCACAGCAACAATACATCACAGTTTAGAATAGATACGCCAGGCATGGTGGCGCACTCCTTTAATGCCAGCACTTGGGAGGCAGAGGCAGGCGGATAGATGTGAGTTCAAGGCCAGCCTGGTCTACAAAGTGAGTCCAGGACAGCCAAGGATACACAAGAGACCTTGTCTCGCAAAACAAAACAAAACAAAAAAAAGAATAGATATGAGATTCCAGACTCTTCCACAGCTCTCCACCATCATTCCACTCATCTCCCTACACTCTGATAAGAGCATTTAAATTAATAATTGCAATGCTAGCTAGAGCCAACTGGAGGAAAAGCAAATCTCTTTTGCTGAATGATGGACTACTTTAAAGTTCTGCAGTACAAACTGCACCCTTCATGTGTGGCTTGCTTATTAAAAAGGAAAAATGATTCGGGTGACAGATCTATAGTGCAGAATGAATGAAGCAAGCCATGAGACAAGGCACTTTCTTGGTCCCTCACTGCAATGTTTTCCCCTTTAGGTAGAAGGATCTAGCTGGGTCTAGGTGTCCAGGCTCCAATGAGGTGCCAATCAGAAGGCAGACGCAGATAGACACAAGGCTAGTTTATCAGGGGTACACTCAGCAGAACGCTTTACCACACACATATGTTTATCACTAGACCCACCCAGAATGCTCCCTGGGCAAACAATACCAGAAATTGCTTCTAGTATCTTATCTTCTATGACAGAAAGGGTAGTGATTTTGTTTTAATGCAGACCAAAGATAACTTTATGGAAAGATAGCTCCAGTTCAAACACTGCAATCAAGTCGCTATGGTAATAAAAAGAGACTTTTTTTGTGCAATTACGCAACAGAAAAATAAAGCCTTTAAAAAGAAAATCAAGCCGGGCGGTGGTGGCGCACGCCTTTAATCCCAGCACTCGGGAGGCAGAGGCAGGCGGATTGCTGTGAGTTCGAGGCCAGCCTGGTCTACAAAGTGAGTCCAGGACATCCAAGGCTACACAGAGAAACCCTGTCTCAAAAAACCAAAAAAATAAAAAAATAAAAAAATAAAATAAATAAAAAGAAAATCAAGACTGACTCATGTAGGTAAAAGGTGTTATAAGCAATGAGGATTACCTTAGCTGAAGAGCTGTTTAGACTTTTAATAAGTACAAAGGTCTTCTCTGACGCTGACGGTTTTTACTTCTGCTTATTTACTGGCTACTAGTGGGTGAAAAGTAACTAATTTGAAAGCGTAAGTCCTGAGACCAGCATTACAGAAGAAGCCAAAGCAATTATACAATACCTACCCCTAGGCCCCAGCATCTATGTGCTTTTCTGCTATAACGAATACTGGTAAACCATTTTCTAAGAAAAATTCGGCACATTAGTTCATTGAAGGTAAGGGACAAACAAGGAAACTCTCATTTTCTTGTATTGGTACCTCTACCTGCTTAGCAATCTGGGTATACGTAGTATTGTATAACGATTTAAAAAACGCTAAGTAACAAGGCCCCCAGCATGAAGGACAGGAGCCCTGTCTGGAGAAAACGACACAGGATGTTATAATCACTAAAGTGACCACACAAGGCTTTACAGCATTATAGCTGAGTTCTGAAAATTGCAGGAAAAAAAGAAAAGAGAAAATGGGGGAGTGACCGTAATGAAAGAAGGGTCACTGCTCTAGCTGCACTTCTCCAGCGAGCTCCTGGGCAGAGCTGAATAGAGCTGCAGTGGGGTACAGGTAACAGGCCAAACTGTGTGCTTTCAAAACACACGGATTTGTTTGCAACCGGGAACTCACTATAACAAAGGGCAAAAGAATAAAAAGAACAATCCGGTTGCTGTCGTGGGACCAAATCAAGACGTGGCTTCACTCCTACAGGCTGCTGACCCTACCAGGCTCTTACTTACGCTCTATTCATTTCCACTCTGAGTGCATGTTGTACATGAAAACAAGGCATTCCCAGGCATGCGAGCTGCCACCACAGGACACAGAAGGTGAGACCTACCCCGTGGATGTTTTCAAAAGCCGTGGGTGTATGCCTGACAGACTATGAGTGACTGGCTTTTAAGGAAGGGGAAAGAATTACATGTACAATTCCAGTATTCTCGAGTGGTTTACATGGCAGTAGCAGTATTTGCTGGCCTGAGGAGGGAAAAAGAATACAGGTTTACCCTTTGTTTATCAATACAAGCCACAAAATATTTGAGTATTTTCATTTCCCCCCATTTTGGCCCCGGTTCTCCCTTAGAGAATATTCTCCATTAACTGTCAATCCAGGTCTATGTATTGCTAAGTCCCAAGCATCCCGCCGTACAACAGGCTACAAAACACTGCTGTGTGATCACCTTCCTGGGGTATTTTCTAATCTGTATAGGAACCTCCCTTTCTGTGTGTCTGTACTGACTCCTGTGATGCTACGGTTTAAACTGTATCCACACTGCTAGCATCTTTAGGTTTCTATGTCGGTGCTTTTCAATTTAGTAAAGAAAAGCAGCAAGTGTGAGAATACTAAACTCAGAGGCGGCTAGAAGCAAAGAAGACAGCAAGACTGTCCATGGACAGTCAGGGAGACAGCGCCCTACCAGAGGGCCCAGCATCCATGCCAGGCAGCTCACAACCGGCAGCACCTCCAGCTCTGGCCAATGCAGCACCTGCATTCAAGTGCATAACCCCCGACACATATAATTAAGCATAATAAAAATAATAGAAGTCCCATCAAAATGATACCAAATTGAAAAAAAAAAGATATCAAATGAGCACAAAAGATAGCAAGTACAATGAAGGCTTTCTGGCTACCAAAAAGGAGAGAGAGCAGACACAGGAGGCAGGGCCTCCTGGGTATATATGGCCCTAAGTTCTCAGAATCACTTAGCTGACATTTCTCAAACAGCTTATGAAAAGCACTCAAATGACACAACTGAGTAGAAACCACTCGCAAGAGAAACAAAGTAATTTGGGCTGAGAGTGTACCTCAGTGGCAGGGCACTTGCTTAGCATACAATAAATAAACACACATAAGTGAAAAACAGCTGGGCAGACATGTGCCTATCGTCCTAGCTACTCTGCAAGTGGAGGCAGGGGATTGATTTAAACTGAGTAGTTCAAAAGCAACCTAGGCAGCATAGTGAGACCTTGACTCAAACAAAACAAACAAATACAAATGAAAATAACTGCGAGGTGGTGGTGGTACTCTCCTTTAATCCTAGCACATGGGAGGCACAGGCAGATGGATCTCTTGAGTTCAAGGCCAGCCTGGTCTACAGAGTGAGTTCTAGGACAGCCAAGGCTACACAGAGAAACCCCGTCTCAAACAACAACGACAGCAAATAATAGTAATAATAAAAATTAAAATAATAATAAAAATAAAAAAAAATAATAATCCAATTCCTTCAGTTATTTTAGAAGCTAGCAGAGTTTGTGTGACATTGCCAGCACTCTCTGTGACCTCACCTGTTTTCTCTGATAGTCAGCACGGATTCTAAGTGGCTACAGAACACCAGCATGTTTGGGGGATGTCTCATGCCCTCACAGAGACAAGCATTAGCCAACCATATCTTACCTGGCATCAGGATAAATACCACAGTGTTATTTATTAGAACCTACAGCACAGAATGCAAGTCTTTAACACATTCTCTCTCTCTCTCGCTCCCTCTCTCTCTCTCTCTCTCTCTCTCTCTCTCACACACACACACACACACAAAGGATACTGTGTTATTATCATGTTAAACCTACTTTGCTAAAAATAATATGGTATCTAGACACAATGAGTTGTTCAACGAATGACAGTCATACCCAGGGACAGTCACTGATCATCACAAAGGAATTAAAGCATCCCAGTAGACTGCTCTGACTTTCGAGAATCTAGTGACAAAAGGAAGCCCAAGCCCCGTGAAGTCAGCGTCCCCTGGAGCAGCGCAGCTGGAGGCTTTTCTCCCCCTAGCTTGGTAGCAGCACACGGTTGAAATGCAGAGCATTTTGTACAAGGTTTTAACAGTGACCCCACAACTTTCAACACATTATACATCACAGATGGAAGGCTCTTCCTACAGTAAATTTCACCCGACACTCGACTTTTTTTCTTTTTTGGCATATCAAAGTGACCTTTAGAATCCTACTCAAAATCCCCATTTTCATGAGTTTAATATCCTTGAATTGTAAAAGACAACAACAACCTAAAACCTTCAGACCAGGTGTGAAAAGACTCATTTCCCTAAGATCTTTATGTGCCTTGGGTTTGGGACCTGAAAAAGAATTCTATTGCCAACGAGTGTGGTGGTGCACGCCTTTGATCCCAGCACTTGGGAGGCAGAGACAGGTGGATCGCTGTGAGTTCGAGGCCAGCCTGGTCTACAAAGTGATTCCAGGACAGCCAAGGCTACACAGAGAAACCCTGTCTCAAAAAAACCAAAAAGAATTCTATTGCTAAGGTCCCTCCCTCTTACCCCATTAAAAAATGAAGCAAGCAATTTCTAAGTCTGGCTACTCGTGGCTAACTTTCTCTGGTCTTTAAGATTTTTATTAATTAACTGATTGATTGACTGTAGTGCTGGGATCAAACCCAGTGCCTTTTAAACACTCTATCACTGAGTCAGGCCAGAAAATGTTTGCTTAAAAATGAAAATAGTTTAAAGTTTAGTTCTTTTGTTTTGTGGGCTGTCTTTAATTTTTAACATTTATTACTGTTGTGTGTATAACATGTCTATGTGTGAGCACAGTGTGCCGTGTGCGAGTACGCAGGTCAGAGGATAACTCTGTGGCACTTGTTACGTCCTTCCAACTCTTTCATGCCTTTTTTTTTTTTTTTACTGTCTTATTGTATACTCAGGCTGGCCTTGAACTCATGATGCTGTCTCTGCCTCATAAAAGCTGACATTACTGGTGTGTGTCACACTCCTGGCTAAGTAAGGACTGTGTATAATATATTTCTACATATATTGATTTATGTGGTGCTGAGATTAAATAAGTACTCTGTAGATGCTAGCAAGCATTCTACCAACTAAGCTCAAGAACCTAAAGCTATACACTTCATTTCAGTGCCATATTAAAGACTCTGTCAAAGGGTTTACAAGGGCAAAGGTCAAACCATACCCTGCTTTCTCAGGAGGAAAAAAGAACCCAGTCTCAAGGGTTCATGGCTTCAATATGATACCAGCCAGGTATTTCTTTGGTCTAACTCTGAAAAACATAAATTACACACATCCCCACACTTTCAAAATATGCCAAAGAATCGTTTATTAACACAGGACTTACAGATCGCAAGAGAGAATGGTACAGAAGAGCGAGAAAGGACTCGTCAGAGTAAGCATGCAGGCCAGTGTTTGCAGAGGAAGAAAATAAAGCAAGTTCCAAATGGCACATTCACACAGAAGTGTATGTTGAAAAAAGACATCAGAAAAGCAGCCAAAAAATAATAAGGCGCTGATTAAAATACAAAGATTTTCCATGTCAAAAAGAGCTACTTCACAGGCAGGCAGCCGCAGAGGGCTTGCTAACTCTGAGGAAGTCACAGAGAAAGTAAGCTCCTGCTGCCAGGGAAACACAGGATTTTAAAGACAGAGTCAAGATGCTGCTGTGTCGGAGAGAGTAAATTTAGGAGGGTGGGAAAGCAGCCTCTTTGAAATTATACGCAGCAAGGGCTCAAAGGGTTAAATGTAATGATATGCAAAGAGAAACCAGGCAATGTCATTAGTATATCTACCTTCATACAAAGAATAAACAGCACGGGTTAGAGACAGCATCCCCTTCAGAGTTAAGTTAGGGTTTCCGAGTGAGATTACAGTCCATAGACAATAATCATCCAAGTTTTGTTTTGGTTTTGGTTTTGCTCTGTCAGCCCACTGTTTATTTCTCCAGGATGTCCTTTTAACTCTCAGACTAAGAGAGCGAGAGATTCCACAGTGAATGAAAGGGCAAAATAAAGTCACAGTGCATTGAAGCTGTGCTTGCCGCTTGCCCTCTCTAGTATATTGATTCATGCAGCAAGCTTGCTCTGTGACACATGGGCCTGCTGGTCAGCCACCAACCCATCTGAACAACCGCTCTGAAGGGATGGCTGTCGCTCCTTCCCCATGGGAGGTTTACAGAGCAACAGGAGGAAACAATCTGCATTTAAGGTCTCCTCCCTCTGAAGAGAGCTCGCTTGAACATGACAGGTTCCATTCTGGGAATGACCCAAACATCCAGAGAACACAAGCCCAGGTTAGTTAACAGGTCCATTGGAATGAGCTCAGTCAAAAGCCAGCCTCCCTTTCCCGAAGAAAAGGTGGAAAAGGGCATCTCAAGCCTGGATTAACTCATTTCACCAAGATATGTGGTTTGGCACTGTGAAAGAATATAGATTCATTTTCAGAAAAATAGCCTCTAATTAATAACTTCAGAGTCCAAAGGCTAGTGCACGTGTTGTGAAATTGTTTTTAAATAAAAATCAAACGCTGTTTAAAAAACAATGCCTTTCACAACCAAGTGTTGTGGCTCACGCAAGCTCATACAAGAAGGAAGAATAAATCATCCCAGCAAACAAACGGCAGTGAAGGAGAAAATAGAAAAAAAAAAAAATAGGGGGGAGAAAGAGAGCGAAAATAACAGCGAGGGGGCAGAAGGAGCTCAGCCGGCCGGCTGCACAGGAAACCCCTCAGCCGGCAGCAGGCAGAACGTGGATCTTTGCTAACTCACTTCCCATTCAAAAGCCAGCATAAGAAACCGCCAACAGTTCAGTAACAAAGGACGGACACCATTTGCCAGTTTGAAATCTGCGGACTCTACAGCACTTGGCAATGTCTGCTGAGCCTGTAAACTTGGAAGTGTCTCACCTGTCCCTCTCAGGTAAAGAAACAAACCCTGCGAGTGCGCACTACGTTTTCTAGAATAATACAGTAATACTGAGATTATTATCTCATTATTAAAGGCCACAAAATAGTTTATCTTTCTATATACATATCAAAAAACCAAAACAAAATAAAAACTAGGACACTTGGGAATCTAGATCTTGAGACAGAAAGTTGGACCAGATAATAAACTGCTACATGTAAAACCACACAGGGGTTGAGGAGGGCTCCCCCGCCCAAAAGAAGAGGGCTCCCCAGTAAGGGGTCCTCACACATCTTATCAGAAGTTAGTAGTTCCCTACCCTAGCATCTACAGGGTTATTACAACTTAATACTCACAGTAACACTGAAAACAGGCCTGCTCCCCGCCAGGCCCTGACACAAAAGTGTCCCTAAGTGGCCTCTCTTCTCTTCTCAGGGAAGCTGGCAAACTGCACTACAAGTGGGAAGAGCTTTTTCAGTCTCTTGGCCTAGTAAGAGTCAGTTTCTGTAAACCAAACAAATACTACCTTAGCAACTCTAAATATAGCAAAGAGAAGACCGAAGGGGAGGTGGGCGCCGCTGATCCCTCTCACAGGAAAGAAGAAATACTGCGGATGCTGCGAAGTCTATAAAACTTCTGGCTATGTGGGGTTCACTGAGCAGTGGGTTTGTATGGGCCTCTCATACTGAGTGAGTATTGAGTTTCAAAAATAAAGACAGTTTGGCTATCTCTCTAAACTTCAGAGCAGCCAGAGTGCCCATAGATTAAGGTTTCCATGACATCACGTTTAACCCTGCTTCAGGTGGACAGACGGACGACCACAGACTAGTTATCACTAGAGATCTGACAAGGTAATGGGCCAGAGCCTGTCTGTCAGTCAAACAATACCCACAGAGTCATCTCTGAAATCTACATCACCATCACCAGAGCAATCTCACCAATTCCTCACCTGCGGCAGGAGGATGTTGGCCACTAACTGTTGGTAAATCCAAAGAGCTATCAGACATGACATGCTTAAGATCTCCTCCCACATCAGCCAGTTTCATGTCAAACTGAACAGAAAGAGCATCTTCAGAGTCCTCTTTGCCAACGCTGCTGCCACCGATGGAGGGGAGGTCTAAAGACTTCACCGAGGCAGAGTCTTCTTTGGCGTGTCTGAAAGCCACCGCTTTCTCTCCCAGGGATTTGTCTGAGCTCGTGGATGAAAATTTACTGGAGTGGAAGTCAGCAAAGTCATCGTCACTCTTTGCAGAAGGAGTGTTCTCTTTGAATTCCTCGATGGCCAGTCCAGCTCCCTCTAGGGAAAGCTGTTTGAAGACATCGTACTTGGTAGACGCAGCAGGTGGGTTCTGTGCGCCCTCCACTGTGCTGCTGGCCAAGGGGCTGGGACTTGCCTCCTCTCTGAGGGCATCATATTTGTCGTCTGCTTTTGGCTCAGATGAAATAGAGCTGTTACCGAAAGCCATGAAATCCGCAAAGTCGTCCGGCTCCCCAACAGATGCAGGATTCGAATATTCCCCGAAGAGGTTGAACTCCCCAAAATCATCTGCCAAGCTACAAGTTTTAGTGGATGCCAGTGCTGCTGAGGCTGCTGCAGCACCTGCTGGCTGGGGTCTCGTGGAAACTGACTTTGACGTGCTAACTGAAGCTGAAAAGGGCACCGGTTTCTCGACGCTGCAGTTCACCGAAGAGAACATATCTAGGTCTGCTAAGTTCAGGGGGGTTTTCACCTGTGTCTGTCTCTGCTGGGCAGCTCCAGAGGGAAAGGCTGCTGGGAAAGCGTCTTTTGTCGTTGGCTCTAGGGGTGACACACTGTCGGCGGTCTTGAAGTCGGTGAAGCCATCATCAGCTCCTGTGGATCTGAAATCGGCAAAGCTCTCTCCTGAAAGAAAAAAGTGCCGTGAGTTAAAGGCCAGAGCTGAAGATCGCCTAGTATGTGTGTATTAAACTGAAGTGTCATCTTGTAGGTTTCCCCCTTGGCTTGACAGTAACCATAGTCCACACTCTGTTACTTGCTTCCCCATCAAAGCCACTGATATGCAAATTGACAAGCTCTGCTCAAGAGTCTCTCCTCCTTTGGCCAGAATTGAACCAGAAGCTGGAATGCTGCTCTGGGTGACTGTAGCAGTAGCCCTTTATCGATAAAATGTTACATAGTTTTAAACAAAATCACAGGTATCAATGAAGTGCGGATGAAAGTCCTGCATCTGATATTGGGAATGTACAACTCTGAACAACTAAGCACCTAGTTCCCAGCACTTGGGAAGCTGAGAAAGATCACAAGTTGAGGCCAACTTGGACTACATAACCAGACCAGGTCTCAAACACACCAACCAACTAGTCAACCAACCAATGATGTATCCGCCACCGCCACCAAATAAAAGCAACCAATTACCAGAGGCTAGCAGTGCAGCTCAGAGCTCAGTGCTCAGTGGGAAAGCTCATGCATCATACAACCATGACCTAGGTTCAATGCTGAGCACACACACACACACACACACACACACACTGACACACATGCACACTGCACACACAGGAACAAAAAGTGTTAGACAGATAGGATATAACGTAGTCTTGTTCAAGTACACTGACATTAATTTGAAGACATTTTTGCAAAAATCTTTGACAAAAATAACTACTTATTTGAAAAGCAAGTTAAGTGCCCTAGAGAAGAGCATTATAAAAACTTAAAAACCTGCTAACTGCTGTTAGGTGTGTGAGTGTGGTGTGCACTTGTGGAGGTCAGAGGACAGCTCTGGGCATTGGCTCTGGCTTTTCCCCTTTGTCTTGATTCTGAGGGCAGAATTCAGGCCGCCAGGTTCTTCAGCAAGCATTTTTATCCTCTGAGCCATATTCTTTTCTAGCCCCTGAGAACTTATTCTTTAAACTCTGGAACCTTGAATTTTACTAAGGTTTCCCTTCTTCTCTCGTATCTAATCTTGTCACTCACAATCACAATGTCAGGGTACCGGTGACCTCAGTTTTCTTACAGTGTCTGAAGGTCTACAATGAACCCCACTAGGATAAACCATTTAATGAACCCAGAATAGACCAAACATGAACATTGCCATGCCATCCATGACTGCCACTTCTGGAGATTTAAAAATAAACAAAAACCTAAATTTGTTTATTTTCTTGTTTTCGTTTTTCAAGACAAAGTGTTTCTCTGTGTAGCCCCAGCTGTCCTGGAACTCCCTCTGTAGACCAGGCTGGCCTCAAACCAAGAACTCAGAGATTCACCTGCTTCTGCCTCCCAAGTGCCAGGATTAAAGGTATGTGCCACCATCCCCTGGCTTTTTTTTTTTTTTTTTTAAATAGAGACAGTCTATTTTTGTTTTGTAGTTCGAGCTAGCCTAGAATTCACTAGATAGACCAAGCTGGCCTTGAACTTGTGGCACTCCCCTGCCTCTACCTTCTGAGTGCTGGGATTCCCGGAATGTACTGCCATGTCTAGCTTCTTATGCTTTTTTTTTTTTGAGACAGTGTTTCTCTGTGTAACAGCTCTGGCTGTCCTGGCACTCACTGTGTAGAACCCGGCTGACCTTATACATTTTTTAAAAAATTATTTTTCCTAAAAATGAAACATAGACGCATATGAACCATAAAAATGTACTTAAAACTAAAACCCTAAAATCAGTTTCTAAAACTGACACCAAGGAAGATGATGAGCTTTAAGCCTACCATGCCTGGTGCCTGACCTGCACAGCGCTGGACACAGTGTGCTTTTTCTCTTACTCTGATACTGAACTTATTTACTAGCAAAAGTCATCAGCACAAGCCCTCCCATAACACTAGAGACACATGAGAAAGAGGAGCAGCCTTTAGGTTCTTATACCTTTTGTTTGTAAGACATAACATTAAACGCCATTACATAAAAAGGTCAATTTCACAAATTGACAGGAAATACAAACGTGAAAATTACACTAGGGTTTTAGAGCTACATCATGCCAACCATGTGTTTGTGTTCTTTCTATAAACGAAAAGGTAGTTAAGTACATTTTGTTGTTGTTGTCATTTTGGGTTTTTGAGGCAGGGTCTCATGTGGTATCCCAGGCTGACCTTGAACTCATGGCAATTCTCCTGCCTCACCCTCACAATGCTTCAATTAGAGGCATGGGCTAGTATGTCCAGATCATGGCCTAGATACATTTTTGATGTGTTGCTTTGAAGTATCTGTGAAATTGACAGCTTTTGATTTTTAACACAAACCACACAGCAAACTAAACTTACTGATGATGAACTGTAACTTTTCCCATCAGAAATGTAAACTGGGTGAAAGGGTTAAAAGGAAATGAAAATAGGGGTTTATAACTTTCAAAGCAAAGAGAATATTTCAGCAAGTAATCTAGCTGGGAGTGGGTGTGTTATTCCACTGGCAGCTTTCTAGCTAACTTGGGGGTTCTTGAGGCTCCTCCATTGATTTTTGTAACTTTTTAGGCCCTGGGAAAATTTCAAGGGAGCACTGGCTGCAGCTCTGATAAGAGCATTTTTCAGACCTTTGGACAGTTCTGGCTTGACCTGTCACTCAGCTCTGAGCTGCAGTCCTGCGGAGGCTCTAAGTCACAGCACACTTGCTGGGTGTTAAGCACCCACTTCCCAGGTTTTTGGGCGCAAATGTGCTACGCAGCAAGGACGGCCTTGTGCTTCTTATCCTCCTGCCTTCACTTTCCAAGTGTCTGTATCACAAACGGCCTGGCCCAAGGATTTTTCAAAAAAACATTTACAAGAATAACACACTCTCTCCTAAATTGAACGAAGTTAGCAACGCAGAAGGCTTTAAAGCAAGTGAAGTGGAGAGAAATGAAAGCAAGGAAATAAAAAAGACAACAATGCTGGGCCTCGGCTCGGGATGAGGAAGCAGGAGTAAGGCCCGTTTACATTTGGGCATCACTACCTTTTCCTGTTGTCTCTAATAAGAATACTGCTTACAGGGCTAGAGAGATGCACTAGCAGTTAAGAGCAGGCTGGTCTTTCAGAGGACCTGGATTCAGTTCCCAGCCCCGACATGGCTGCTCACAACTGTCTGTAACTCCAGTTCCTGGAGATCCTCTTCTGGCCTCTACGGGCACGAGGCTCAAGTGTGGTACATAGACAGACACGTAGGCAAAACCACTTATAGACATAAAGCAAAAATTTAGATGTTTACATCATGATCCTTAATACTGTATCACACAAAGAATTCAGACATTAACCCAGGCTCTACTCAAAACTTGCCTGCCATGAAATGAAGTCAAGATTCTTTTTTTTTTTTTTTAAAGATTTATTTATTTATTATGTATATATACAGTGTTCTGCCTGCATATATGCCTGGAGGCCATAAGAGGGCAGCAGATCTCATTACAGATGGTTGTACGCCACCATGTGGTTGCTGGGAATTGAACTTAGGACCTCTTACCTGCTGAGCTATCTCTCCAGCCCTAAGTCAAGATTCTTCTAAGGTTCACATTTGAGTGCCTAGTGCCTCACACAGATATGGAGGAAGAACTAGTACTCACATCCTAAAGGCTTGGATGGAACACAAGAAAGTGTTGCTGGAACTTACGATCCATGAGAGACTGACTTCTAAGGCAGTCCCTCCTGTGCAGCGGTGCTGGTGCAGTGGAATATCTACCACACCTCCCTTACTCTTTTATACTATCTCCCACCCCAGGCAAAGTGTAGACATCAGCTTTGAGCACCAAGTACATAAAGGCAGAACATACATAGGGCAGTACATACACAGGAGGCAATCCCAACTACAGCAGACACATTTCACAATATACAGAGTTAAGGTTTAGGATATAACCTCTCTCTCTCTCTCTCTCTCTCTCTCTCTCTCTCTCTCTCTCTCTCACACACACACACACACACACACACACATCCCTCTCTACCTTTCTCATTAAATCATAACCAATTTTGAAAATCTTGACCAATGGTGACTTGAGTCAAACACAGTACAGTAATTGACCTCTCCTTCGTATACAAGTGAACTAATGTCTGACTCATTCACTCACTCTTAATCAGCAGTGCTGGGGATGAAAACCGGGAGCCTGCCCATGCATTCTAAGTATTCACTCTACACTGAGCTACATATCAGCTCTGAAGCTTTGGAATGACACTTGGTATCCACTTTGTGCCATACAGAACCCACGTGCCAACGAGGTAGATTTGGTAAAATGCTAGTTAGGCTGAAGTCTTGCTTGCCTCCACTTTGTTGGGTTTTTTATTTGTTTGTTTATTTGTTTTAAGATCTATTTATGCTGGGCAGTGGTGGCGCATGCCTTTAATCCCAGCACTTGGGAGGCAGAGGCAGGCGGATTGCTGTGAGTTGGAGGTCAGCCTGGCCTACAAAGCAAGTCTAGGACAGCCAAGGCTACACAGAGAAACCCTGTCTCGAAAAACAAAAACAAACAAACAAAAAGATTTATACAATATTTTGCCAGTATGTGTGCCTACAGGACAGAAGAGGGCACCAGATCTCATTATAGATTGGTGTGAGCCACCATGTGATTGCTAGGAATTCAACTCAGGACCTTTGGAAGAAGAGTTAGGGATCTTAACCTCTGAGCCATCTCCACAGCTACTCACTTTGTAGTTTTATATAAATACAATGTTTCCATTTTTGGAATGGTATTTAGTTCTGGAAAAGTATTAAGTAGGTAGGACTGTGTAGCTAGTGAGGAGAACTCCTCAGATGGACTCTTCCATGACGCCAGTGGCTCTCTAGCTGTCAGACGGTGTCATGCCCTACCTCTGTGAGTGTGAAATGCCTTGTCCCTGCCTTATGATACATTCTGCCCGGTCACAGCTGTGGTTTCCTGCTGTTCCCAGGCTGGCTTTGAACTTGCTAGGCACTGCGGACGAGCCTGAGCTTCTGAAGGTCCTGCCTGGGCCATGTTGAAATTTTCAGGCTCTACTTGCCTGGCTCACTAGAGCCAGCTTTTTCAAAAATTAAATTTAGGTTTACTTATGTATTTCTGTGTATATATGCACACATACATACATACACATACAAGGGGGCATAAGTACATGCATGCTACAACACGACTATCTGTCAAGTTCATAGATGATTGCCAGGAGCTGTTCTCTTCTTTTACCATGTGGATTCTGGTGACAGCACTCAGGCTGTCAGGCTTGGCAGCAGGCATCCTTAACTACTGAGCCATCTCAGCTGCCCCAGAGCTGTTTCGAGTAATGGTATTCGACAGTGTTTTTCTCTTCAAATGATGGATGAGAAACCAAGAAAACAAAAATGATGCCAAGTACCATACCAGGAACTGATTTAGAGAGTTTGGATTAAGACTGGTGGCTGCTTTCTGCCGTCCACAGACATGCACTGTGAGCAGCCTTTGGGAATGTCAGCATAGAACAGTCACAGCTGCTATCTATGATGCTGGCTCTCAGTTGCCTGGCAGATCCCACAGACAGCAATACACTGTTTTCAGAGGACATTTGCTTAGAATTTGAGAAAGTACCTCACAATAACTGAGCCACAGTGCCTCATGTTCATTTCAGGGCTCCTGGGATTATCCCTGTCCTAGGCAACAGTGCTCTACTCAGCTGGCCACATCACTTACTGAGAACCGCAGCAACCATTCAGGACTTCTGAATTAAAATACTCTGAGAATAGTCTGAGAATGCATTACAACTATTACTATGTATAATAATAAATAATAATAATAATAATAATAATAACAACAACAACATCAATTTCTTTTTAGCTGGTCGTGGTGGCACACACTTTTAATCCCAGCACTTGAAGGGCAGAGACAAGTGTGTCCCTGTGAGTTTCTAGCCAGCCAAGCCTACCTAGTGACTCTGACAGGCTCTCACTAGGTAGCCCAGGCTGGCTTGGAAGTAGCTAAGTAGCCCAGATTTCCCCAAACATGCAGCAATCCTTCTGTCTATGCCCCATAGGCGCTGCAATTACAGGTGTGTGCTATAACATCTGGTTTACCATTTAAAAAAACATTTCATTTTTCCTCTTAAAAAGATATATACAATTTGTGAATGTCACTAAAAACAAAAACTTCTTGAAGGATTGGGGGATGTAGCTCAGTGGTAAAATACTTGTTCAGCATGCATACGGCACTGTGTTTCCCCTCAACGCGGCAAAAGGAAAAAAAGAAACGCAATCCAAACTTACCTAAAGGCTTACTCTCTGTTGTTTGCTCAAGCTCCCTGAAAGCACTGTATTTATCACCAGACTCTGCAACAGAGAGACAGAAACTCATTACAGTGAGGAATCCAGAGATCGCAGTCAGAGAAGCACGGCACACTGGGCCGAGCAAACGTAGTTAACATGTGGCACAGCATCTGACATACTCAATAAAAAGCCTAGCGCTTAAAGATTTATACAACTTAATTAAAAGTTACTGCTGCAGATTTATCAGCTGACGAACTGCTTTTACCTCCAAATGAAGCCGGGTTTTCAGAGGGCTTGTCAGCGGAAATCCCTTTAAACACTGCGTATTTATCTGTGGAGGCTTTAGTCCCAGGAAGCGGTATCAACAGTGATGGAGCACTACAAAAGAGGAAGGACGTGTTACTGATCAGACCACTGAGTGCTCCCTCAGCACCACACAGTGCTTAGACGCAGCTAGAAGTCTCGGTTCTCTGCCCTTTCTTTCTTTCCCTCCCTTCCTTCTGAAAAAAATGACTTACGCCTGTCAGGCATAGTGGTGCACACCTTTAATTCTAGCACTAAGAGGCAGAGGCAGGTGGATCTCTATGAGTTGGAGGCCAGCCTGGTCTACATAGTGAGGACCAGGACATCTAGAGATATATAGACTCTGTCTCAAAATCAAACAAACAAGATGTGTATGTCTTTGTGTATGCCATGTGTACACCTACCTAGAGGCCAGAAGAGGGCACTGGATTCCCAGGAGGTAGAGTTACATGCAGTTACGAGCTGCCTGAAACGGGGACTGGGAATGGAACTTATCCTGATATTAGCTGTATTCGTTCTGTGGGGCAGACAGACTGCCTGGGAAAGATCACAGACAAAAATGCAGAGCAAGCTAAGGAAAACAACAAACAAACTCCAAAACTCTTTACTGAAGCAGGCTGACATCTCTGGGAGTGAGAGGGGAGCCAGCTGCGAGTCCGAGGGTGGGACCCTGGGTTAGGCCCACTCCTTCTGTTTTCTCTCTCTCTCTCTCTCTCTTTCTCTCTTTCTCTCTTTCTTTTCTTCCTCCTCCGCCACCGCCTCTTCCTCCTCCTCCTTCTTCTTTTTTCTGTTTTTGGTTTTTCGAGACAGGGTTTCGCCGTGTAGCCCTGGCTGTCCTGAACTCACTTTGTAGACCAGGCTGGCCTCGAACTCACAGTGATCCGCCTGCCTCTGCCTCCCGAGTGCTGGGATTAAAGGCGTGCGCCACCACACCCGGCTGCTTGTAATCATTTTCTTGACTAAGGAGTGATATCTACACTCCTACGCCTAAGTGTCTGGTTAAACCACTGAAAATAGACCATTAAAGAGCAACAATGTCATATGGTTTTAACTTACAGTTCACAATAATTTAACAGTGAGCTCTTCCAAAAATGTATGCTTAATATTTAAAGATAAATTACAACCACCTAACATAAGACTTCTCTAAAATGGACTCAGCCTGGAGAGGTGGAACAGTTACAATAAAAGCCTCTTTGTAAAATGTTCTTCGAACCAAGAGGTAAAATCTGCTTTTGATCCTTGCCAGGACATGCTGACATCCGATAAGCAACAGAACGCACATTTTTACAAGGATCACACCAGCGGTCCCAGAGAGCAAAACAACAATCACTTCAAAAGTAGATGAAGATAGGTTTATCTGTGGACTTTTTTTTTTCTAGACTGAAAAATAGTGTAATGAGTAGCATCTTCGTAGGCAATTTTTGGAAGGCTTAAACGCACTGTAGAAGCATTTCTTTTTCCCTCTTATCAGACCCAGGCAGTTCCTTGGGAGAACAACCTTTACATATGAATGACTACATTTCCCCACCAGCTAGTGTCATTCAGTACCACAGCACAAGATAGAAAAATGGATTTCTATTGAGGTCTCTGCCCTGCAGCAAAAACCTTTCCACAGTCATTTAAATATTCTTATCAGTGGCCCACAACCAAGGTAAAATCCAGGCTGTCCCACACGCATTGTAATGGGGGGGTCCACTGTGTTTCAAGACTTACAGGCATCGAATATTAAAATTTCACATCACTGCCACACAGCTGCTACTATCTGATCTTGATAAATGTAATAGCTTATCATCTATATGTGTACGTGGATGCTTCTACAGTTCCATAAATAATTAAACTATAGCTCACTGACCAGAATGTTACATAGAAATACAGGTAATTGGTGTTTAAGGACAAAAAGCTCAGGAAGCTGGATGGCCTGCCTGCTTTTCGTAACCATCCAATTTTAGCTATGGTCTTTTAAAAGCTCAGTGGCAAAATCTTTCTGCTAAATGTGACATTTAATTGAATGTAATTAATTTTAAAATTATATTCACAGAATTGGACAAAAAGAGACACTGCAGAGTAACGAAACAGCGCTGATGGAAATCAACAGAGATCAGTTCCGCTGACACACACTAATTATATGTGCACCACAAATCAGTGTTTCATTCCAGGCCTCTCTCTAGAGCTGTTTTTTTTTTTTTTTTTTTTTTTTTTTTAAAAAGAAGGCTGTAATCACCATCAGAGTGTTTATGCCGGTTATATATAGCAGTTATTATGTTTTATACATGAAAACAGTCATTTCTGCTCTTTAAGGGAGTACTCAAGTGAGAGAGACACATTGTTTTAAAATGTGAGAATCTGCATTCCACTGAAACACAGGACTGAGAACCCGGCCACCAAAGGAACACATTTCGGTCTCCCCCAGAGAGTCTACCCCCATGTGTCCTGGCAGGGGTCAGAGAGAGGAAGGAGACCACTGTTTCAACTGTACTGTCTGGACAAGGGCACTGTCACTCTTTTTTTTTTTTTTTTTTTTTTTTGGTTTTTCGAGACAGGGTTTCTCTGTGTAGCTTGGCTGTCCTGGACTCACTTTGTAGACCAGGCTGGCCTCAAACTCACAGTGATCCACCTGTCTCTGCCTCCCGAGTGCTGGGATTAAAGGCGTGCGCCACCACTGCCCAGTGTAACTGTCACTCTTGATGGAAGAGCACACACACAGAAACAGGAAATGTACTTGGTTTTCATTCTAACTCGGTGGTTGCTGCATCTCCTCTTCACAGGCTGGGGGCTGACCTCACAGTCTCATTGAATTGGCTAGTGTGTGAAGAGCTGGTACCAGCGAAGGAAATGAAGGAACGAGAGGGGTCACTGCTCCAGGCTTTCAAATTCCTGGAATGGCGCAGTGGGCCTTTGCATAAACAAAGGTCTTATGGAATGGGGTAGGGCATTAAAACAAGGAGGGGGGATAAAAAAAAATCTGAGGGCTGGAGAGATGACTCAGGCAGTTCAGACTGAGTCATGAGAGCTTAAGAAACAGTGTAGGAGGCTGGAGAGATGGCTCAGAGGTTGAGAGCACCAACTGCTCTTCCAGAGGTCCTGAGTTCAATTCCCAGCAACCACATGGTAGTTCATAACCATCTGTAATGTGATCTGATGCCCTCTTCTGGCCTACAGGTGTACATGCAGGCAGAGCTCTGTATACATAATAATAAATAAATTAATTTTAAAAAAGAAAGAAAGAAAGAAAGAAAGAAAGAAAGAAAGAAAGAAAGTGTAGGCACCCAGATGAACCTGAGCTTCTATGTGGCAGCAACTGTGGATTTTGGTCTATGTTTCCAGTGTTTCACCTGAGGGTCTGGCATATAGCAGCAGCTAAGTAAACACATGACGGATGGATTTGTATGTGAGCACGAGTGCAGACTTTTAGATAGGAGAAAAATATTTTCATTCAAGGGAAACATGGAGGTGGTGAAATGAGAGCTGTAAAAGGTGCGTGCACAGGGGCGGGAGAGAGGTCTCAGCGGTTGGGAGCACTGGCTGCTCTTCCAGAGGACCTGAGTTTGAGTCCCAGCACCCACATGGCGGCTCAGAGCTGTCTGTGGCTCCAGTTCCAGGGGCTCCAGCACCTTCACACAGATACACATGCAGGCTAAACACCGATGAATATAAAATATAAATAAATTTTTTAAAAGGTACATGCACTGTTGTGTTTGAGGATAAATGATGACAGGAAGATGACGCAACAGACAATTCCAACAGCAGCTGGGCATGGTGGCCTTAGCACGTAGGAGGTAGAGGCGGGAGGACAGCTGTGAGCTCAGGGCTAGCCTGGTTGACCCAGCAAGTTACAGGCCAACCAAGACTATATAGCAAAAAACCTTAAAAAAAAAAAAAAAAAAAAAAAAAAAAATCAAACCAGGAGCAGGAGAGACTACTCATTTGTTAAGAGCACTTCCTGTTTTCCCAGAGGACCCAACTTCAGTCCCCAGATCCCTTGTCAGGCAGCTCACAACAGCCTGCAGCTTAGTGCCACGGGATCTGACGCCCTCTTCTGTCTCCCTGGGCACCTGCACATATGTGGCATATATTTACATAGACAGATAGACATAGGCAGACAGACCCACATACATGCACTTTAAACATTTACCCACAAATTTTAACTTCATCAAATAAAAGACCTTCCCCCCAGCAAATGAGCCACCCACTTGAAGGACTTGGCTTACAGTCCACATAGAGTAACATCATCACCTAACAATGAGGTGTGGGCTCAGCAGTGCTGGGGCCAAACATGAGAACCACAGACTGTTATAATTAGGGCACAACTAGTAGGAAGAGAGGGGTAGCAACTCATCTCAGGGGCATGAGCTGCTGGAGGAGCTAGGAAAAAACCCTCTGCTGGCTGATTTCTGAAATAACTTTGAACGAACTCTAGAGAGACCGACCAGGTAAGGTTTTCCAGGCTGAGGGACAGAGATAGTACAATGCCAAAAGCTTAAAAGGGCCTGGTGAGAAGCAAGTCTCTCTGGCAGGCTGCATGTGAAAGGAGAGCAAGTTTACATACCGGGCTTCTTCCCCACCAGGCAAGGATGATGAGAGACAGAGGACACGTGCATTCGTGACTGACTGGTGCTAATATCATGGCCCAACCAAGGAAGACGAGTAATGGTGATGTAACAAATAGTTGCCTCTCAGTAGGAAATTCACTTCATCCTGTACAGTAAATTTGAGCTGTCTTGCTGGAGTCATTCAGACAGGAATGCCCAGATAGAGTATGTAAATTCTGTTTGAAGGAAGACCTCTGGGTGGACATGTGACGCGCAGTACTAGACACTACATGCTGCTCACATATATTTGGTATGTGTTTCTGTTGTCTTTGGAGACAGGGCCTCCCACTGTAGCCCAGACTGGCTTCTTACTCGTGGTACATCTCCAGCCTCAGCTCCATGAGTGTTGGGATTACAGGTGGGTGCTGCCACCATGTCCAGCTGTGTAGAATATAGTCTTTATATCCTTATACTTAAAAGAATAATAACGGTTCCCGATCTGAAGAATCCTCTGTCCTGTCTATCTTTAGCTACGGTGTTATGTGGGAGGCCTGACTGGTTAAAAGGGGAGTGATGGTACCAACTACACAAACAAGAACATAAGAGAACACAGTATGTGTTCTGTCTGACAGAAACAACTTCCAAAATAAAACCAAACGCATCCCTATTATGTACTCAGTCTGGTCTTCCAATCTGTGGAAGAAGTAGCGGGACAGGGAGAAGGGGGTGGGTGGCCAGGATGACGTGCTGACTGTGCTGTCTGAACCAATGACTGGCTCCAGAACAGCGGTTCTCAACCCTTGGGTCGTGCACAATGCCTTTGCGGGGTGTCACATGACCCTTTCACAGGAGCCGCCTAAGACCATCGAAAAACACAGATATTTCCATTATGATTCATAACAGTAGGAAATTACAGTCATGAAATAGCCACAAAAATAACATTATGGCTGGGGGTCACCTGGATTAAAGGGCTGCAGCATTAGCAAGGTTGAGAACCACCGTCCCAGAGGAAAACCTAAGTGAAATGTTTGTGGGTCTGTATGCAAACAAACAGAAATCTGGAGGTCGAAAGCCACTGATGAATAAGAGACATTAATAATTAAAACATAGAGCCCTGATTCCTGATTAAATTGGGAGCACAACATACTACTATGAAATACAAAATTACTACAAGTTTCTGCTTCAATCTTTTTTCAAAAGCCGAAGACTGGGTTTAATAAAAGAATGGGAAGCCATTGTGGCACAGGCAG
>OU015746.1:36084001-36124694 GCA_907169655.1 Acomys percivali
TTACCTGTTTCCGTGCTGGGAATTACTGGTTTTTGAGGAAGCAGGCACCTCCTGGAAGTCAGTGAAAGAATCATCAATGGATCCTGGCTTCGAAGCATCTTGAAAATCCTGAAAGTCATCTTCTTCTGTCTTTCCCACCTAGATTGTGAAAGTGTTAAGAGTCGGGGTCACTACTGCTGTGATGAAACTCCGTGACCAGAGCAACTTGGGGAGGACAGGGTTTATTTGGCTGACACTTCCATATCTCACTCACTGTTCATCACCGGAGGAAGTCAGGACAGCAACTCAAATAGGGCAGGAACCTGGAGGCAGGGGCTGATGTAGAGGCCATGGAAGGGTGCTGCTTACTGGCTTACTCTTTATGGCTTTCTCAGCCTGCTTTCTTATAGTCTACCAGCCCAGGGGTAGTCCCACCCACAATGGTCTGGGGCCTCCCTTATCAATAACTAATGCCCTGCAACCAGATCAATTAAGAATTCCTCTTTCGGCCGGGCGTGGTGGCACATGCCTTTAATCCCAGCAGAGGCAGGAGGATCACTGTGAGTTCAAGGACAGACTGATCTACAAAGTGAGTCCAGGACAGCCAAGGCTACACAGAGAGACCCTCTCTTGAAAAACAAAACAAAACAAAAAAAGAATCTTTCAGGTAACTCTAGCTTGTGTCAAGCTGACAAAAACTAATCCCTTGTTAATGTGACACACAAACTCATAAACTTTCCTTTCTTGTCCTTCCCCAAGATCACAATATAAACATCCCAAAATTTAAAAGTCCCAGTCTTTAACAATTCAGTCTCCTTAAAACAGCCAGTACCTTTTAAAATCTAAAGTTCCGTAACTATAGGCTCCTGTAGAATAAAAAATAAATATTTTCTTACTTCAGTGGTTTTTCTGGCCGAAAGTTCCAAAGTCCTTCAATAACCCTCCTCAAGACAACATGATCAGGTCTGTCACAGCAACACCCCACTCTCCTGGCTCCTGTCTGTTACTATTGCTATGATGAACTGCCATGACCAAAGTAACTTGGGGAGGAAAGGGTTTATTCAGCTTATACTTCCACATCTTTGAGGGTCAGAGGTCACAGAGGGTGCTGTTTACTGGCTTGTTCCTCACGGCTTGCTCAGTTCACGAGTACCTATGCTCTGTGCTGGAGTTGAACACAGGGCAAGTGTGCTACCACTGAGTACATGTACTGTATATAACAACAGAGGTGCTTAAGACAAGAATCCTGTCTCATATTTTAAAGCATTCTCTGGCACAGATGTAAAAGAGACTGGCTTAAATAGCTAAGCACTGAATATCTTTAAAGTAACTGGATTACATTTGTCAAGTTGCTGACAACAAACCAATGTTTGTGAACAGACATGACACGAGCCCCTGGTCACCAGCCATACACATGCATGAAGCAAACACTGGCTCCTCGGCTACCACCCGGAGCAGCAGACTGCTCGGGGCCCATTTGCTTTATGGAACAAGCTCACACTACACTGTTCGGTACTTTAAAGATGTAATTGCACAACAGGGTCCTCCTTCCATGCCTTAAATGGAGATCGATTTTGTTCACTTTAATGATTGCTCTCCACTGTATGGAGAAACTGAAGTCCACTGAACACTGTCTCCGTGACGAGCAGTTTCATTTTATTCTAACAAGCAGCGTTACTGCTGACATCCTGCCTCTGCTAACTTCAGTTGCCATCTCTGAGGTGCACGTTTTCAAACAGTTGGACCAGTAAACCTGGAGGATTAGTCACTTTTTGTACATGTTCATTAACATTGCATATCTGTACACTAAAAATATCGTTTTGTTAATCTGAGAAGTGAAATTTTTAAATCTTTTTCTTCTTTTCTTCCTCCTCCTCCTCCTCCTCAACCTCCTCCTCCTCCTCCTCTTTTTTGAGATAGGATTTCAACATGCAGCCCTGGCTGGCCTGGAACTCTCTATGTAAACCAGGCTGACCTCAAACTCACAGAAATCTCCTCTGCCTCTTCTTCCTGAGAGCTGAAATCAAATGTGTGCACTACCATGTCTATCCTTAAATCCGTGTGTGTGTGTGTGTGTGTGTGTGTGTGTGTGTGTAGGAAGCCATATGTGTCTTCCTCAACTGCTTTCCATTGTAGCAAATACCTTAGTTCTCAACAAATATTTTGTGTATTTTAAGAACAGTTAAAAACAAAAGTGAATAATTAAATTTTGTATTATCTTAATACTTAAAAAATTATTTTACTTCTTGCAGAGCTGGGGTCAAACTTAGGATCCTGAGCATCCTAGGCGAGCACTCACTGATGAGGCACACCTCTGTCTCTACATTGCTTAGCTTTCATGTCCAGTGCCCACTACAATGCCGCAGACTGGCTCTCTGAAGATAAGCTGCCCACATGCACACCCAGGGATGATCTGGCACACGCACAGATTCTACACTTACCTGGTTTGTGGGATAGGCAGGCATGAAGCTACTGGTAGTTGGTGCTGCAGCTCCACCTACTGGCCCAACAAGGTTAATGCCCATGATGGGCTGTCCAAGGGTGAGGGGCATGGAGCCTGCAGGGCCAGAGGACACTGGCTGGCTCACTGGGGTCGGCAGAGTCATGGGAAAGCCACTTAAGGTAGGAATGGGAGCCGCAGGGAACTGGTTCAAAGCATCAGGGCTCATGGCAGGCACACCTCTCTACATGGAACATCAGGAAAATGGAAACATTTAGCCAACTGCTGACCACACTCAAAATCTGTGCAAGCGAGACCTACACATAGCTTTCCTGTTATTTCACTTTCTTTGTCTGATTTCTGAATGCATGAACCTGATACTAGGAGAAAAGTCTCAAGGACAGTGCAGCAGGACCCACTACTGTTGTATACAACTACAGATGTAATTATACAGGCCATCCTACATGCAGCAACTGTTGACCTAGTTCATTCACCCAAACTATCCTCACTGAAAACACCCAATGCCAATACTAAGACATGGCCAGTGCACATCAGCACATCAGCTGTGACATTTTCTATCTCAGAAGTTTGGCTAATTTTCTAAAAAATCAAAGAGCTTAAACTAATTCCAAAATATAAGAAAAGTTGTTACTAGACTAAGTATACTTTAAGGAATTCTAAACAAGGGCAGAAATTTATTTTATCAGTTATTTTCACTCTCGAACAAAGAAATAACTTGTCAGGACATGCATTATATGGACTATACATTTTTGGATTATGTATCACAAAATACATAAAGTTAAATGTACAAGGAAATCTAAAACCCTGTGGTGAAACAGGGATTCATGCTCTTTCAATCTGTAGAAACAACACACCTTTTATGACATAGGACACATAGTCTACCTGTGTTACCGCTACCATGGCGAGAACAGTATAAAGTTCTTCCTTCGTAAGCTTGCCAGGTGTAGTTCGATTAGCTAAGGCCCATATCTGCCCGAGGGTTTCCCTGGGAAGTCCAGATGACATCAGAATGGGATAAAGCTTAGCAGTATCTATTCCAGTTGGAGTCATTGTGGTTTCTAAAATTTTCTTATAGGCATCTATTAAAAGAAAGACCAGATGACAAATGCAAACACATTGCAGATGACTGACTTTGTTGCTGCCATTGTTGGTATAAAAGAATAAAATTAGGTCAATTTGCTTTAATATAGCTGGCACCTGGCTCAGTGGGAAAAGGCACTTGCTGCCAAGCCTGATGGCCTGAGTTCAATCCCTGGAACTCACAGGTGTCCTCTGACCGCCACACACATGAGTAGGAAAGGCTGCACTCGTGTGTACACAGAAGAAGGAAGGGTAAGATAAACTGGCAGAAAATGGATAAAACTAAAAAATATACTAAGGTCTAGTTTCTGTAGGGTTTGAAGAGAGGAAAGCAAAGAGAGTGAAAATGGGTGAATGCCAAGAAGAGACTTGATACCCTGTGAGCATATACAGGGGGAGGAGGTCCCCCTCAGTCACAGTCATAGGGGAAGGGAGTAGGGGGCGAAGCGGGAGGGAGGGAGGAATGGGAGGATACAAGGGATGGGATAACCATTGAGCCATTGAGATGTAATATGAATTAAAAAAAAAAAAAGAAAAGAAAATGGGTGAATGAAGTCCCAGTGGTTTGGGAGAACATGTAGGCTTTGATTTGTGGTTATATGATTATAATTCAAGGCAGACATTACCAATTTCTCCCAGAAAGAAGTCCATCTGTGGAGATCTTGCATCAGTTTTTTTGTTTTGGTTTGGTTTTTTATGTACACTGGTCTTTTGCCTGCATGTGTGAGGGGTCGGATCCCTTGGAACAGGAGTTATAGACAGTGGTGAGCTGTCATGTGGTGCTAGAATCGAACCCAGGGCAGCCAGTGTTCTTAACTTCTGAGACATCTCTCCAGCTCTACATCAAGGTTTATTTACTCAAGTATAGAACAGCTTTTGCCTGTACCAGCCTTTAGCACTGATGAGCTAATGCATGTCACCTCCAGCTCCCAAGGTTCTGAGCAGCGAACCAAGCAGCTATGACACAACATCAGCATCTCTGCTGAAAGGGCCATTATTTCTGTGTCTATTGATCGTAGCTTAAACATAGCTTAAACAAACATATCATGTATCCACCGAGGACTAACTACCATATAAATCTACTTTAGTCATTTCTTCAGCTCAGCAATGATAATACACATAAAATAAGCAAACAAATACCGCCTTCCAATATAGAAAATGACATTACCCAAGTTTTAATTTCACTGGACAGTCAGAAAAAAAGAATATTTTAAAAATATAACCCTCAACAATGTGGAAAGTATTAAACATACTAGTGTGATTCTTTAAAGTTTTTTTTTTTTGTTTGTTTGTTTTTGGGACAGGGTTTCTCTGTGTAGCCTTGACTGTCCTGGACTTGCTTTATAGGTCAGGTTGGCCTCAAACTCACAGCAATCTGCCTGCCTCTGCCTCCCAAATGCTGGGATTACAGGTGTGTGCCACCGTGCCCAGCAAGAAGATTATTTTAAAAAATTGTATGTGTATAGGTATTCTGTCTGCATGTAAATCTGTGCACTATATGTGTGTCTGGTGCCCACAGTGGCCAGAAGAGGGTGACTGATGCCCTGCAACTATGGTTGTGACTCATGTGGGTTCTGGAACTTGAACCTGGGTCCTCTGGAAGAGCAGCTGTGCTCTTAGCCACTGAGCCATCTCTCCAGCCCCAGTACTATGATTCTTGATGTCATTAATAGTCTATGAAATAAGTATCTGGTAATATCATCGCTTAATACATGATAAATCTAATGCCTTGGTCTTTGCCCCATGAGCAATCTTGCACTCTCAATAAAGTAGTCAAGTAGTCTTTTCTTTCCCTCCCCGCGCCCCGCCCCACACCCTATTTTTGAAGATAGGGTCTTACTGTGTAGCCCTGGTTGTCTTGGAACTCAGAGAGAGCCACTGCCTCTGCTTGCCAAGTGCTGGGACTAAAGGCGTGCATCACCATGCCCAGCCCATAAAGCAATCTTAAACATGAGGTTTATGTAGCTTTCTATACTCTTGTAGAAGAAAGTTTAAGTAACAAGTCCTTCTGAATATTTTATAACCATATCAGTAAATATTTAGAAATGCCTCTATACTTTAAGGTAAAATTATCCAGAGAGGAAATGCTGGGCGAAGCAGCTTTACTTTACCTGGAACCAAACTCTCGTTGTAAATCCAAGGCGGCATTCTGGGTTGAACAGGATCCTGAGAGGGAAACACGCCCACACCTAGAAGGTGAGGATGGTTAATGTATATGGCCTGGAGAGAGTCACTGTTTCCTACAAAGAGGAGCACTGGCTGGAGACACCAGAAAAAAGGCACCAATATAATAAAAGCACTTGGTTTCCAAACAACTCTTGTACCGCAACTGTTTATTAATGTAAAGAAAGAGTACAAGGTACCAAATCAGTATTTCAGGTCACAGGAGGCTTGCACCATTTAATGTGTGTGACAAGGGGAAAACATAACAGACAGCGGCTTAAAATTACACATGTAAAATATCCTCCAAGGGTTTTTCTGCAGGGTTGTCCTCATCCTGGTTAAAATTTGGATTTAGCAGGTTGGAGAAATGGCTCAGAGTTTAAGAGCATTGTTTGGCCTTCCAGAGGTCCTGAGTTCAATTCCTAGCAACCACATGGTGGCTCACAACCATCTGTAATGTGATGCCACTCTTCTGGCCGGAAAGTGAACATCCAAGCAGAGCACTGTATACATAATAATGAATAAATAAATAAATCCTTTTTGCATTTAGCCTTTGTGCTTTGGGAACCAGATCCAGGGCCATGCAGGTGCTGAGCCTGCTGTCTTTCCTTTGTGGGCTCCGTCCAGGGCATTGTGTGTGTGGAACTGGATCTTTCAGGCAGCAATGCATACAATTTAGTTCAGAGGTGAAAACTACATTTTCATTGGTGACTTTTTCAGTTCCAGCTAAACTCTTTAACTTTTATGGAAACCCAGGTAGTATGAAGGCAATCAAAAGGGAGCTGCTGTAACAGTGAGAGGAGAGTTTAGGTCAGCAGTGATTGGGATTAAGACACAGGGTTATCAAAATCACTTGAAAAGAAGTAATACAGCGTGTTCAAAGAATTCAGACCAAATTCTTAGGGGTTAATTGGAGAAAAGATCACATAAAATAATTTTTAAGCAAAAGTCTAATTAGCACAATCAAGCAGCATCCATTTTAATATTAAAGCTTAAAGTGTTAGCGTCTGAGCGGCCACTGGTTAAACAAAGGCTGTGCTGAGGGTTCCAGGAGCTCACCGCTATCTTCGTTTGACAGGTTTGGATCTGGAGTCTTTTCTGCCTCTGCAGTGGTGGAACCACTCACACATCCATCTACAGGACCCCCGTTACGAGCTGTTAAACCGGGACAGTTCTTACTGGAACCTGGGACTATGGCTTTGTGCCCAACTTCAGGAGTGTTTAGTTTAATTTGTTCCTGCCCAGATGGACTTAAATCACAAGATAATAGGAGCTTCTCTTCCAAGGAAGGGCCTGAACAAACAGCAGGAAGGGTTATTTGCATCTCACAGCACACTCCCATCTCGTCACCGCTGCCTGACCCCAGGGTCTCAGGGGAAGGCCTCCCACAGAGCATGGAATTTTGTAATAATTCAATTGTTACCCATTTGTGTAGGATTTGAGAGACTTCAGAGGTTGGGGGGGGGGGGGGGATTTAAATGGAAGTACAGAAGTGTTTAAAGACTTGTCCAAGGACAAAGAGTGTCACCCCAGCAAGCTGGCCTAAAACCTGAGTGGACACTCCTGCCTCCGTCTACCTTGTGCTGGGGTGACAGACATGGACCACCATACCCATCTTAGAAGGAGTCCTTCCCTGCCCCACTTTTCTTTCTTTCTTTTTCTTTCTTCCTTCCTTTGTATTTTTTGAAAACGAGTCTCATGTGGCCCAGAGTGGCCTTGAACTATGTGGCCAAGAATGACCTTGAACTCTCCCTGGTCTTTTCTGCCTCCATGCCCTAAGGAATGGAGTACACATGTATGCACCAGTGCTGACTAGAGAGGTCACATTCTGAAAGAATTACATTTATGTTATATGTGTCTGTGCGTGCGTGCGTGCGTGCGTGCGTGCGTGCGTGTGTGTGTGTGTGTGTGTGTGTGTGTGTGTGTATTGGCCCATGTGTGAAAGTGAGGGGTCCCTTCTCTCCTTCCAGGATAAATTCAGGTCATCAGGCCTGGTGGCAAGCACTTTACCTGCTCAGCCATCTCACTGGCCCTCAAAGATGGCCTACCTCACCCTCTATTCACGTATTTTTAACTTGTTATTGATTCTTTGTGTAGAAAGACTGCTTTTTAAAGGAGCTTTCCCCAGCACATTCTTCTTAACATACTCTTAGCAGGTCAGTCTGCTCCTAAAGTTTTAAAGAGGCCTCTCTTGTTTCTAACACAGCAGCAAATAAAGATGGAAAAACTTACTCTGGCCTTGCTCTAGCAGCTGTCAGTGGCTCTCATACGTCACATCCCTGTTTCTTTGCCAGTAGCACTGTCTAATTCTACATAAGTGGGAGAAGTAAGTGATCCTCAGCTAGTTTAGCCCTTGGATAGTAACACCAGGAGTTACCTGCTTTCTGCACACTGTGTGAAGCTGAGGCAGCAGAGAGACAAGGCGTCTGCCCATGGCCACCGCATAAGGCAAAGGATGCTGGGACCTGACCTGGAGGGAGAGGCTGGGCCCCAGCCTTCTGTGTGTGCAACTGGCCGAGTGGGGTGCTGGGGAGGAGAGACTGAAAGGGCTGGGCTGTGGAGGAAGGCCCGCAAGGGGGGGCATCAACGGGCCCCTGCATAAAGTCACTGAATTCGTCTTCGTCAAGAAAGGCAGATGATGGGGAGACAGTTTTAGTAGAATGAGATGATGTGGGGCAATCTGCAAAATGGAAAATGGCAATGAAACACACAGGAATGAAAACCAGAGAGAGAGAGAAATCCAGACGCAAGGCAACCCTCAGAACGTACTGCAGTATGAGCAGCGGCGGCGGTGAGTGAGACACAGCCACAGTTACATGGAGCCAGAGTGCTCCTGGGACACTTTGATGTCTGCTTTGTTCTAAAAATAAGTTCTAGAGCTAGTTTGCATTTGGTTCAAAAAAAAAAAAAAAAAAAAAAAAAACAACAACAACAACAACAACAAACAGGCAAAATTAAGTCCAGTTCCCTTCTCTCATTCGATTAGGTAGTACTCAACGTTGTTATCCAAGTGGCAGTTACTTCTGAAATCCAAGTGCTCTGTCTATCTAGATAATATTTATTGTCTTTGTTTATTTGTTTGTTTTTTGAGACTGGGTCTCTCTACTAAGGCCTGGCTTCCTGCTTCCTGGAACTCACTCTATACATCAGGCTGGTCTCAGACTCAGTGATCCTCCTGAGTGCTGGGACTAAAGGCATGTACCACCACACTCGGCCCTAGAAAAGATGAAAAGATGTCTCTGTTTCTCTCTCTCTCTGTCTCTCTCTGTCTCTCTCTGTCTCTCTCTGTCTCTCTCTGTCTCTCTCTCTCTGTCTCTCTCTTTGTCTCTCTCTCTCTCTCTCTCTCTCTCCCCTCCCCTCTCTGTGTGTGTGTGTGTGTGTATGTGTCTGTGTGTGTGTGTACACTTGTATAAGAATGCTGCATAAAATGAACAAAATCTCATTGCTCACAGCATTGAAGTTACAGGCACACATGGCTACACCTGGGTTTTTATAGGGGTGCTTGGGATTTGAACTTAGGTCCTCACGCTTGCTTGGCAAGCACTCTTACCTACTGAGCCACCTGCCCAGCCACACTGTAGCTTTTTATCATTATGTGTGAGGTTCGCTTTCTTAATGAATGTGCCCTCCAAAGGCCACATTTAACATAAAGCTCACCGAGAGTTCCATTTTATTTTATTTTTTTGTTTGTATGTTTGTTTGTTTTTTTTATTATGTTTTTCTAGACAGGGTTTCTAATTATAGCCCTGGCTATCCTGGACCTTATTCTGTAGACCAGGCTGGCCTCAAACTCAGAGATCCACCTGCCTCTGCCTCTTCCTTATTCTTGCAGCAGTTAAAAGGCATGTGTCACTATGCCCAGCTGCTTTTTTTTTCTTCTTATTTTTAACCTATGTGAATTGCTTTGCTACCTACTAATGTAACAATGAACAGTGTCAATATTAGATTGTTTTCTCCTGATATTAACTTGTCAGAGATACTAAAATACAAGGATTTAAGATAAAATTTATCGAGGCAATATTTTCTAGCAGAAGATAGTACCTTTTGGTTTGTTGAATGACTTATGAAAATTGTTTATTTACTATGGAATACTATTATTGAGATTACCTGATAAAAATGTCAAAATATTTAATTTTAAAAAGACAAAAAACATTTTTCAGACAAGACAATTTTAACTTAGTGCTTAAAATAACAAAACAACAACAACAACAAAAACCCATTTGCCCTGCTTCTCTAAAAGGTAGTTTTATTTGATTAAGTCAGGATTAAAAACTACAAAGAACTTTACTGAAGGAACTGAACTTTCCTGAGAAATATCACAGGCATGACTATTTAGAAATGGGCATTTGTCACATGAACAATGAAATCTGACCGAGCTCATGAGAGTAGACATGTCCTAATAATGACAATGGATTAGTAACCTCACTAGGTTTCTTTGAGTCTACAGACTTTCTTTTTTCTTTTATTAAGACAGAGTCTCTATGTAGTCTCAGCAAACTAGGCTCCCACCTCTGCCTTCTGAGTGAGCTATCAAAGTGATGTCTAAGCAGAGGGCTAAGGATTTTAACCTCCAGCTTGTCTGTTAACTGGGTCAGAACCCTACATTTCAAAATATTCAAATCTGAATTTAGCTTGAAGAAAGAACTCGGCACTGACCTTCATGCACAAAGGCCAAGCAAACAGGAGGATGATCAACGCCTTCCAAGGAAAGAACATTTTCGTGTCTCTTAAAATGAAAGCTACCTGGTTTCTTGGGGTGTGATGCTGGAGTGGGGTGCATCTTAGCATCTCTGGAAAACCCATCCAAGTTTCCTTTTATGGCTTCCAAAGCATCATCTCTATTCTTCTCCCCCGTCTGCAAGACAGAAAGCCCGTGCTTAGCTCTCCCTTCTCCAACCAAAGCACCGATGTCGACTTCCAGCACCCTTTTCTCCTTCTCCTTCCGAGACGAGGTTTGCTGTAGAGCTCACTGTCTAGCCGAGGCTGGCCTAAGACCCGTGCATGGCCACCCTCTTGCCTTTGACCCTCAGGTGCAGGAATTCAGGAATGAGCAGCCACACTGCACTTCAGCTCTGATAGTCTCACTACGTATTTGTGATAATTAATTTTCCAAGTTGGAAAGATATGTAAGTATATAAAATAAAGGCATAAGAAGACATTCTACGGAATATAAAAACTTTAAAAGGTTCATTCGCAAATACTGTTGGACAGGACTATGAGATACTAAAATGTTCTATGACAAATCTACTTCCTACCATCCCATGACAGTGCATACGTCACCTTGGGTTTCACACTACTCAGAAGTCTGAGCTTTTGTTTTTGCTCTTCAAACTGGCGTCTTTTTCTTTCTTCTTCCAAGAGTTTTTGTTGCTGTTCAAATCGTTTTCTGAAGGGAAAACAATCACACCAACATTCAGCCTCAGGGAGTAATGGCTACATTCAGACCTACACTGTCAGCTCCAGCAATACCAACTTGCATTTTTAGAATTATAATCTTCACTCCTAATTATATGTAATTTTCTTATGACAATCTGTTTCTTCTTCAAACTAGCTCTAAAATACTTTAAACGATTCTACAGAATGATTCACTTAATTTACATGTATGCTTTTATTCCTTACCTAATTTGCAAAGCAAAGAAAGTTTCTTTTTTTTTTTTGGTGGTGTAGCTGGTGTAACTGGGTATGAAACCCAGGGCCTCTGCATGCCAGACAGCATCCTACAATTGAGATAGCGCCAAGTGTAAAGAGAGAAACCCATCTCTAGGAGGAGACATGGCCTTGTCTTCTTCCTTAAGGATTAACTCAATGGGGCAAGGCCAGGAGCCTAGCTATGGGACCAATCCAGGAAGGGAAGTTCACCTTAAGAAAGAGATGGCTCAGATGGGCAGTGGTGGCACATGCCTTTAATCCCAGCACTTGGGAGGCAGAGGCAGGCTGTGAGTCTGAGACCAGCCTGGTCTACAAAGTGAGTGTAGGACAGCCAGGGCTATCACACAGAGAAACCCTGGCTCAGAAAAACAAAACAAAAAAACAAAACAAAACAAAAAAAAAGAAAGAAAAGAAAAAGATAGAGATGGCTCAATAGATAAGAGCACTGACTGCTCTTCCAGAGGTCCTGAGTTCAATTCCCAGCAACCACAACTTGGCTCACAACCATCTATAATGTGATCTGATGCCCTCTTCTGGCAAGCAGGTGCACATGCAGATAGAGCACTCATACATAAACTAAATAAAATCTTTTTTTAAAAAAGGAAGAAAGAAAGATCCATTCGATAAGTTATCTAACACCAAGTATCATCTCTGAAATTATATGCATATAAGTAAAATTATATGGACTGAGTAGGTTGTACTTAAGAGACCATAAATTTGAGAGCAAGGGGAGGGTATATAAGGAGGACTCATGGGAGGAAAGAGAAGGATGTATGCAATTTTATTTAATTTAAAAATATTTTTCAAGTCAGGCGTGGTGGTGCACACCTTTAATCCCAGCACTCAGGAGGCAGAGGCAGGAGGATCACTGTGAGTCCAGAATAGCTAAGACTACACAGAGAAAACCTGTCTTGAAAAACAAAAACAATATATATATATATTTCCCCCTCCCCCCAGCTGGACATGGTGGCACATGCCTTTAAACCCAGCACTCAGGAGGCAGAGGCAGGCAGATTGATTTGAGTTCAAGGCCAGCCTGGTCTACAAAGTGACTCCAGGCCAGCTAAGACCACACAAAGAAACCCTGTCTCGAAAAACCAAACCAAAACAAAAATATTTTTCAAATTATCAGCTTAAAAAATGATAACATGCCTGTGGTGGTTTGATGAGCTATGGCCCTCACAGACTCGTGTGTGTGAATGCTTGGACCACAGGTAGGGGCACTATTAGGAGGTGTGGCCTTGCTGGGGAAGTGTGTCACTGTTGGGCCAACTTGGAGGTCTCCTGGGCTCAAGCTCCACCCAGAGTGACACTCAATCTCTGTCTACTGACTGTGGATCAAGATGTACAACTCTCGGCTCCTTCTCCAGCACCGTGCCTGCCTGTGTGCCACCATGTTCCCCACCATGACGACAATGGACTAAACCTCTGAAACGTAAGCCAGCCCCAGTTAAATGTTTGCCTTTATAAGAGTTGCTGTGGTCATGGTGTCTCCTCACAGCAATAAAACCCTAACTAAGGTTGCCTTTCCTTCCCAGAATCCCCTTCCCCTGGTGCAGTCCCTACGAGGTGCCCACCTTTCTGAGGCCTGACTCAGGAAAGTGTAATTATTTCTTTTTTTCCTCTTCTGTCTTTTTTCTTCTGGATTCTCTTAAGCTCCCTTGGCTCACTCTGGGCTTCCTCATCCTATGTCTAAGGCCCCCTTGCCCTGCCATGTGGCTGCCTGGCACCACGTGGTCGATCTCTGAGCTAGTTGACCTCCCTCTCCCTGCTCCGGACAGCTGTGAGAGAGAGAGCTACAGCTTGCCTGCCCCGGGGTTTCCCTTTCAGACTCTAATAAGCGGTCCTTGATCTTCTGTTTGTCCTTAAAAATCACCTTCGTGTCCATTTCTAAATTCTATTATCAAGAAGACTAAGAACCCCAAGAGGGGACCTCAGTTCCCCAGTACCATATGGTGGTTCTGCTGGGACTCCCCAAGATCTCCAGTATATTTCCTTCCTGCTTTTTAATTCTTTAGTTGGCACAGAACATGAATCACTTCCTGCACACCTAGACGGTATCCCCAGCAGCAGACCAAACGCTCTCGGGTGCACTCCGAAGTCCAGGGAGGCAAATGAACATAAAAGCACGCCTTGTTGTGGCGGCTGGAGGTGGCTCTGTGGTACAGCGCGTGCCTAGACGCTAGACTGTACCATCAAACAAAAGAAGCCCCGGCAGCCACGTTAGGAAGCTGGGCGGAGAGGCAAAACCTATAATCCTGCATTTGAGAGGCCTGGGCACAAAGACTGCAAACTCAAGGCCACACTGGACCTTTTTTGTTACTCTTTCCATAAATCAAAACAACAACAAAACAAACGCCAACCAAACATACAGGGACTCTCCCTGGGAAGGAAGGCAGTGTCTCCAGGAGCAGAAGCCATGCTCTGAAAAGCAGGGGCCTGCGAGACACCCAGGCCTGTTGGTATCTTTGTAACCTGGGCTGACAAAACTGCTTCATTTCTCTGGTTCTCCCTTCCCTCAGACAGAAAACAAGAAGTTTGAACAAAAGGACCCATGAGGTCCCTTTGGAACTGAACATATTTTTTTTTCTTTGTTTTTTTTGTTGTTGTTGTTGTTTTGTTTTGTCTGAGATAGACTCTTGTTACATTGCCCACCTGGCCTTAACCTCACACTTCTCCCACCTCAGCCTCCCAAGAGGCTGGGCTTTCAGGGGAGTACCACAGCATTCAGCTGGCTCTAAACAGCTTACAAAAGTATTTAAAGGGCCCTGTCTCAAGCTGGGCATGGTGGCGCACACCTTTAATCCCAGCACTTGGGAGGCAGAGGCAGGTGGATCGCTGTGAGTTCGAGGCCAGCCTGGTCTACAATGCAAGTGAGTCCAGGACAGCCACGGCTACACAGAGAACCCCTGTCTCAAAAAAACCAAAAAAATTTAAAATAAATAAATGGCCCTGTCTCAAAATCAAACAAACCTATTTTTAAAGTGTCCTAAAGGCAAGGCATCTCTTTTAGCTTCAAGTTACAGAACATTTGATAATCTATAGAGTAGACGCTATTGTGTAACCCTGTTATCCCTGGATGCTGGGGGTCTCTTACTGTTGCTCTTCCGCAAATTGCTTCTGCATGTCTGGTGTGTACTGTGGGCCTGCAGGGCGCATGCCCAGGAATGGTGGCTGCCCCAGGAAAGGCACACCCGCTGCTGCCATTGGTCCCATCGGTATTCCTGCCTAGAAGAAACAGGCAACAGATTAAAAAATATATGGGTTTTTGTTGCAGGATATTTGATCACAAGGTAAACCCTGAGACTGTGTTGTTTACTAGAAAAACCTGTTTCTAGTTGTGGTGCGGCCCAGCCCTAGCAGACACCTTTAATCTGAGAGCTTTCTGCTTGAATTAAATAAAATCAACCACAGGTCAGGAGGCAGAGCAAGCAACCAGTCGACAAGGATGGAACATAGGAAAAAGCCATAGAGAGTAAGAGGAAGTCAGGAGAATGGGTAGAGATGCACAGGAAGTAGAAGGGAGAGACACTCAGTGCTGGAGTTTTGAGATGGCCTGGGTAGGAGGCCTATTCCTTCTGGGACGTTGGCTGAGGAGGAAGGCCAGCTGGGTGTTTTCTCTGCCTCTCATAGCGAGCAGGTTTTCACCCAGTCCTCATCGGTAAAACTGAACAATTGAGAGTTTGCTAAAAACAACAGGTTTTCTTTTTAATTAATTTAAAAAGTAACTTGCAAACTTATTTCATAGTATTTTTATTAGTAAGATATATGTATATTCTAGTGAAAGATTAAAAAATGTAGGGTAAATATTGACTTTGTTGTGATAGGACATCAATGGTATGAATGCCTTCAGGCTGTGTGGGTACATGTAGCTATACTCTAGTGTGCTTAGGGGTCCACATGCTTTGAGGAACTGGGTCACAGCATATGTATGCATCTTTGTTTTCCCTGCACCAGTGAAGACCCTGGCATAAGGCAGTCACTCCACAGATAATACTGAATTTGACCCCCAGTATTTATAATAAATATTTTGGGGTGGAGAGATGGTTCAGTGGTTAAGAGTGCTTGTTACTTATCTCACAGCTGTAATAATATAAACTTCTACAGAAAATAACAGATCTAATCAATAGTAAGTTATATATCAATAGGGGCTGGAGAGATGGCTCAGTGGTTACGAGCACTGGCTGCTCTTCTAGAGGTTCTGAGTTTAATTCCCAGCAACCACAAAGTGGCTCTCAACCATCTATAAGGAAATCTGGTGTGCAGGTGTGCAGGCAGAACACTGTATACATAATAAATAAATAAATCTTAAAAAAAATTTTAAAAAATGCCTGAAAACAGTTTATTGGGTTTGATTTTGGTCCACAAACTTCCCCATCCCCCACTGCACCTGGTCTATCAACCTCTAACTTCCTCTTGTCTGTCTCTTTATTAGATGGGGGCCTTGTTGTGTTGCCCAGGCTAGCCTCAAACTCGGGGTCCTTCCTCTCCTTCCTTCTCCTCACTTTTCCTTCGCCTCTCCCCTTCTACACGCCAGCCTTTCTTTTTCAATGTAAGACTTAAAATGTTATTTCTTCCATTCTACCCCTAAAGTGTTGTTGGTAAAGTCAACAAATTACCCAACACTGTGCCTTCGGGTCTCTGGCCTTTGCTGTCCCCACCACAACACTGCAATCACACCCGACCTCCCGTTCTGTGCTCCCGTTCTATCGCCACGTCACTAGTCTATCAGCAAAATAAACGCACCTCCTTAAACTTTTTTTATTTTAAGCATCCCAACACTTGGCTTCCACTGACCTTCCTTTTAGCTCACTTATATCAGCAATTTTCTTCTTAGTAATACCCCAATTCTGTTAATTTCACCCCTTTTCCTACTATCCATCTTCATCAAGGCCTCGCTTCTCTCACTTCTCTTCCTGCTCAGATTAGACGCCACAGTTCAACATTAAGATAGTCGTACAGACATCCTCAAGTCTCCCATCAGTTTCGTTTCTTTTCTTTCTTTCTTTCTTCTTTTTTTTTCAAGACAGGGTTTCTCTGTGTGTCTTTGACTGTCCTGGACTCGCTTTGTAGACCAGGCTGGCCTTGAACGCACAGCAATCTGCCTGCCTCTGCCTCCCAAGTGCTGGGATTAAAGGCATGTGCCACCATGCCCAGCAGGCCAATTTCTTTTTAAAAATTTTATTGTCCCCCGCAACCCGTGTGTGTGTGTGTGTGTACGTGTGTGTGTGTACGTGTGTGTACGTGTGTGTGTGTACGTGTGTGTACGTGTGTGTGTACGTGTGTGTGTGTACGTGTGTGTGTACGTGTGTGTGTGTGTGTACGTGTGTGCGTGTGTACCCATGCAGGTACCACACTGTGTATGTGGAGGTTAGACGCCGACCTGTGGCGTTAGTTCTCTCTGTTCATCTTTCTGTGAGCTCTAAGGATCAAACTCAGGCCATCAGGCTTCAGCGGCAAGCTGCTCTATCCATGAGCCATTCTGGTGACCCTTAATTATCAATTTCTTCATCTGTCTCCTGCCTTCTCTATGATGTGCCCAGGATTTCTGTTTACTTATTCTTGCTATCAGGTATCCGTGCCCCTGCAGCACAGCCCCAGTACAGTCCCTTTACTAGAGGAATGGCTGCACGGGGCCAGGTCATGAGAGTTCCTGGAGCTCCTGCAGATCCCTCCAGCCACTCGTGTGAACTTGGAGGCTCATCTGGGAATGGAGGCCATCGGATGGTACCAACTGCCAGCCTGTGATGGGTCCTTGAAAGCAGATGCCTTAACCTCAGTCAAGCCTTCTAGTGAATATATCCACAACCACTATCCTGACCTCACCAAGGACTCCAAATCAGAACCACCCAACTAAAGACATCCCTGAATTCCCGACCACAAGAATCGCAGCTACTGCAGAACACTAACTCTCACAGTCCACATGTGTACTCAGTAGCTTCCCCCGTCTAGTCGGGAGCACCACCAACCAACCATTCAGGAGATGTTTCAGTTATTACTTTTCCAGCTTATTCTGTTTTTCCTTTTTTTCTAGGATTCTGACTAAACACATGTCAGGCCTTCTCTTATATCATCACACTCTATCATACACTTCTCCTTCTATTTCGTGGTGTGTGTGTGTGTGTGTGTGTGTGTGTGTGTGTGTGTGCGCGCGCGTGTGCATGTGCGTGCGAGTGCATGGCACTCTTGCATATGGATGGCCATGCATGTGGAGGTCCCAGGTTGATGTCCAGAATAATCTTCAATCACTCTTCCGCCTTATTTATTGAGACAGGATCTCTCATCCAAGCCCAGTTTTGCTAGCTGGCTGGCTCTGAGGGTCCTCTGTCTCCATCTCTAGGTCTGGGTTTACAGAAGGCGGGCAGGGCACCATGCCCACCAGGCATTTAAGTGAGTCCCTGAGGTCCAGACGCCACCCTTATACTTGCCACCAAGCATTTCCATTGCAAAGCCAGCTCCCCAGCTCTGCGCACGCACTCTCACTTTTCTTTTTTCTTTCTTTGAGACAGGGTCTCTCTGTGTAGACTTAGCTATCCTGGACTTTGTAGACCAGGCTGGCCTTGAACTCACAATGACACCTAACTCTGCCTCCCTGAGCGCTGGGATTAAAGGTGTGTACCGCTATGCTCTTCAGCCATTTCTAATCCACTGAACTCTTCTTTTGGTTAGTATATCTTTCAGTTCTGAAATTGCTTAAATCTGCCTCGTCACTTTTTATAATTTTGAATTCCCTACCGAGATTTTTTTCTTTAATCTATTTCAGCTTTTATTTCTTAGATCATAAAAGACATAGTTCCAGAAAGAAAAGAACACAGAGCTGCATGGTCTATTCTGCTAATTCCAATGACTAATATTTAGAACAGTACTGTGGTGATGCGAGTGAGAATGGCCCCCATGGGCTCATATATTAGAATGCTTGATCCCCAGTGGGTGAGACTATTTGGAAAGGATTAGGAGGCGTGGCCTTATTGGAGGAGGTGTGCCACGGGGGGGGGGGGGGGGGGGGCAGGCTTGGATGCTTCAAACCCCAGTACCATTCCCAGCGAGCTCTTTTTCTTTGCCTCTGACTTGTGGATAAGGATGTGACCTTTCAGCTACTGCCCCAGTGCCTGCCTCCCTGCTGCCTGCCATGATGGTGACGGCCTCACCATCTGAAACTGTAAGCCCCAATAACTGTTTCTTTTACAGGTGGCCTTCATCATAGTGTTTTATCACAGCAATAGAAAAGTAACTAAGATAGTTACTTAGCTCGTGTGAGTCTTTGAGTCTGAACTGTACTGTGGCATACACCTACAACCCTACCTACTTGGGAGGTCAAGGCAAACAGGATCCCCTGAACCCAGGTATAATAAAACACCATTAAAAATGCAAACACAACATCGAGCCAGAGCTCTTGACGTGCAGATGCCCAACAAGAAGCAGTAACTTTATAGACAATCAACTGAGAAGCAAGTACCTGCATCGCCATGGGTCCTTGGGACATTTGAGAGCTGTAATTCATTCCCATCATGCCTTGCATGTTGGGCTGCATGACAGAGACCATAGGAAATCCTTGCTGCTGCATCGGCATCAGGCCTGCTGGAAAACACCAAAGTATTATTAAAATCAACATGTCCTAAGGTTTGTTTCCTTGAAACCATGACACCCAGAGGACTCGCTAATTGAAAAGCTGCATTTTACAATGGAAAAAGCAGTAGGTCCTGATGAGACAGGCTTGACTGAGAATTCTATCATCTACTTAGCTATGTGATCTTGGGCAAGCTATAGAATTTCCTTTTTTAAGTGAAAGTAATATTGGTTACGCCAAACTGGATTGCGAATATGAGATGAATAGCATGGATTAAATACAATACTCAGTTTTCCCAGTAGGCCCCAGTGATTTCTGGCCCCCTGGTACTCATAAGCTTGTATCCCTTCCTCCATGCTGACCTCGTATAGCTAACAGGATACTGTGGTGGTGACAGCACACAATTTCCCAGCCCAGTTCTTTTTGAGACAAGATCTCATGTGACTGAAGGACTGGCCCGATCCTCTCTTGCCTCCATCTCCCGAAGCCGTAATTACAGATGTGTGCCACCACACCTTGGCTCCTGAGCTAATCATTAGCTTCCTTCTTGCTTTCTTGGGAGTACTTGTGCTGGGGGAAGCCACTGCTGCACCACAGGAACACTCAAGTTGGCCTTAGGAGAGTCCATGTGGAGAACTGGGGCCCCCTCCAGAGGGGCAGCCTGAGTCTGCCACCTTGAATGAGCCATCTGGGAAGCAGATCTTTCCACTCCATAAAACCTTCAGGTGGCTGCAGTTCTGCCTGACAGCTTTACTGCAACTCACAAGATGCCCTGAACCAGAACCACGCAGCAAAGGCACGCTCAGAGTCCTGACTCATAGGCACATTGCAAATAACAAAATGCTTATTTGGGAAAGTGTTGGGGTCACCTACTATATAATAGTAGACACTAACACTTGAAATTGTGAACTCTGGAAACCAAGTGAATGGGTTATGTACTACCTGTGGTGGCTCATGCCCTCACTCTGTCTCTCTGTCTGTCTCTGGGACTCTGACACACACACACACACACACACACACATACACACACACTCACTCACTCTCTCTCTCCAGCCAGGCTGGCCTCTAACTTCCTGAGTGCTGGGATTGCAGGTGTGCACCCACCACTCCTGGCTTTTCTTAACTTTGTTCTATGCCTTGGCTTCTCATCTGTAAAACCATTTAATGCTTACTTTATCAAAGAAATGCTATTTCTTTCTTCCCTGTCCTTACATAAGCATTTACACAAAATGGTCATCGCTGTGTGAAACATAATATCCTACAAGGACAGGAAAACCAGGGGGACATATCCTGAACACCAGTATCTCCCAAACTTTCCCAATGAAATATTCCCAAGAGCAGAGAAGAACAAACAGCCTTTTGCAGTTCAGTAAACAGTAAACATCTACTACAATAAGGAACAGGTCCATATGCCTTATGCACGACAGTGAATAAAGTCATAGCTTGAGCACAAATTACATTATAATTTTGTATTTTACCACACCCTGCAATCTCATTGATTCTAACAGGTGTGTCCAACCTGTGGGCAGCTTAGCTGAGGATAATCATGAATACAGCCCAATACAAACTCCCTAGCTTACTTAACATCACAGGAACATTGTAAAAACCAGACTGTACGGTTCTGAGTGTGGACAGTAATGCAGATAACTAGAAGTTGAGCGTCCTGGTTTGCTTTTGAGACAGGGTATCACTGTATAGATTAGACTGGTCTCAAATTCACAGAGATATGCCTGTCTTTGCCTCTGAGTGCTGGGATTAAGAGTACGTGCCTTCATGCCCACGTCATTCTCTTTTTTTTCTTCTCTCTTCTCTCCCTCTCTCGCCTTCCACTCCCCTAAACCAACCTAAAGAAGTGCAGAAGCTGTCAGTCATGGTGGAAACCACCTGTAATCCCAGCACTGGGCAGGCTAGGGCAGGAGGATCAGAAGTTAGAGGCTGGAATATACAGTCAGACGCTATTTAAAAAACTGAACCTACACTGAACAGTAAAGGGAGAGACCAGTCTAGCAGATCTACCTTGTCCTTTCATTTGCTTTCCATTTTTCTTACTGCCCAGTTTTGGAAGCACAGACATTTGCATTTGCAGGTAACAGCTAGTGGAGGCGGGCTACTTGTTTATTCATTCCACCATTTGTTCAGGTCTCAAGGGTCTACTCCATGGCAGGCACCGTGCTAAGAACACAGCGAGGAACAAAACCAGAGCGTCACCCTGTGGAATCATGTTGTACTTGGAGACAACAAATAATGAAACAAAACAACAGCAACACAAAACCCTACAAGTCAGGTTATGGTAAGAGCTGGGGCAGAGTAATGGGAAGACAGGAGCTAGAGAATGCTGTGCTTGCTCCTCTGTGCCATGCTTTTGCCAACAGGGTGGTGTGAGCAAAAGAACAGGGAGGGAGAGGGGCAGCAACACAGTCGCCTGAAAAAAGAGTGTCTCTGGGTTGGAGAGATGGCTCAGAGGTTAAGAGCACTGACTGCTCCTCTAGAGGTCATGAGTTCAATTCCCAGCAACCACATGGTGGCTCACAGCCATCTATAATGAGATCTGATGTCCTCTTCTGGCCTGCAGGTGTACATGTAAGCAGAACACTGTATACATAATAATAATAATAATAAATGTTAAAAAAAAGAGTGTCTCAAAGAAAACCAAAGGCAAAGACTGCAGTGTCATGGATAACCAGAGCAGGATCAGCACAGCCAGTTTCCCTCTAATCTTTACGTCCTAATGTTCATTTCATCTTTCTTTCTTTCTTTTTTCTTTTTTCTTGGCTGTCCTGGACTCTCTTTGTAGACCAGGCCAGCCTCAAACTCACAGTGATCCACCCGCCTCTGCCTTACGAGTGCTGGGATTAAAGATGTGCGCCACCACGGCTGGCTTCATTTCATCTTTGAACGGACCATTTAGGTATTTGGTATAACTTTTAAAGCATAAAAGTATACAAAGTAAAAGTTAAGTTTTCTTTCCTCATCTCTTGATGAATCAAATACACATGGTACTGTGGGCAATACTCCTGTTGGTTGTATATGTTTTTAGAAATGATCTGTGCTTCAAGTCTTCAATGATCAAAATCTACTCTAAAATACTTTCTGAAAACCCTCATGCTGGACAAAGGAGTGCATGCCTGTGATCCCAGCACACGGGAGGTGGTGGAGGCAGTAGAATCAAGAGTTGAAGGTTGGAGAGCTGGAGAGCTGGCTCAGTAGTTAAGAGCACTGACTGCTTTTCGAGAGGTCCTGAGTTCAACTCCCGGCTACTACATGGTAGCTCACCATCATCTATACAGGGATCTGATGCCCTCTCCTGGCATGCAGGTGTGCATGCAAATAGAGTACTCATATAAAACTACATACATCTTTTTTTTTTTAAGTACAATGTCATCCTCAGCTATACAGTGAATTCCAGACCAGTCTAGACCACATGAAATCCTATCTCATAAACAAAACAGGAGCTAGTGAGGTGGTTCAGTGGGTAAAAAAAAAAAAAAAAAATCACTGAAACAACAACAAAACAATCCCTCCAAAACAATTCCAAATTTCACGGAATAAAGGGATGGTTCAGTGGTTAAAAGCACTTGCTGCTCTTGACAGAGGACCTGGGTTCAATTCCCAGCATCCACATAGTGGCTCATAACTACCTGTAACTCCAGTCCCAAGGGGATCTGACAATTCTTCTGACTTTCATGGACTCTAACACATCTGTGGTACACAAATATACACCCAGGCACCACACACACACACACAGATTTTTTTTTGTATATTTTCTGTGTTCTGTATGTGGATTTTCACCTCAGTGTGTAAAAAACTGCAAAGCAATTGAGCCACACATGACAGTAAACACAACTGTAAGTATAGCCGCATACCATAGACCATTTGATGGAAATCTGGGACATCTGTGCACAGCTGGCTTACAAAACACACCCACGCACACAATGAAAAGAATACAACTGCTCCTTGGAAAGTTGGCCTGAAACTCAACCCCTCCCACTGATGGAGACAGAGTCGGAGTGAGCTTTGCCCGCCTGCTCTGAGTGCCTTTTATCTTTCATCTCTGCTGGTGACCTAGGGGCTTCTGTTTCCCGTGAGTCTCCTGTAGCCAGCCGGCACTGGCTTTGTGAGAAGGGCCACTTTTCAAAAGCAGCTGGGGCAGAGGGGAGCAAAGGGGAAGTTAGTGGAACTGAAGATGGAGCAGAAAGAAGCAAGGAAAGTGTAGGTAACTTCTTCCCTCTATTTTTGTTTATGGCAGAATGGGTCAAAATTTTATTCCCTAACTCCAGTTGCCTTCAAGGTAAGGCTAGAATTGATACCAGTGGGCTCCCGTTCTACAACTAAGAGATGGAAGTTTATCCCTATAAACTGATAAAACTGAGACTCACAGCCAGGCATGGTGGTGCACGCCTTTAATCCTAGCATTTGGGAGGCAGAGGCAGGCAGATCACTGTGAGTTCAAGGCTAGCCTGGTCTACAAAGTGAGTCCAGGACAGCTAAGGCTACACAGAGAAACCCTGTCTTAAAAAACAAAACAAAACAAAAAAACCAAACACTGAGACTCACCTATCTACCTACCTACCTTTCTTTTCTTTTCTTTTTTTTGGCTTTTTTTGCCTGTCTCTGCCTCCGGAGTGCTGGGATTAAAGGAGTGCACCACCACACTCAGCTCATAACTTATTTTCTTATCCATTTAATTTCCCGTTCAGAAACAGTAAAAAACAACTTCAGTTTGGGGTCTGAGGACCTGGCTTAGTGTGTATGAGGCCCTTGGTTCCATTCCACTACGGACAAGGAAATGTAAGCTTTCACATACCTTGAGGGGGTCTCATTCCACCTGGGACAGGAAACATGAAGCTGAAACCAGAAAATAAACAAGTCAGTTCTATGTAAAATTTCAAACAAAACCCGGTTCCTGCACAAAGGAAAGAATCAGACAGAGCCTGCTGTTGGCCCAGTAGTACAATGATGCTTTATTAATACATTAAAATTTTTCTCAGCACTCAGGGAGGTGGAGGCAGGTGGATCTCTGTAAGTTTGAGGGCAGCCTGGTCTACAGAGTGAGTTCCAAGACAGCCTCAGATACACAGAGAAGCTCTGTCTTGAAAAAAAAAATTTTTTTTACATGTGTGTTTTGCCTGCATGTTTGTGTGTTGCATGCAAGCCTGGTGCCAATAAAGGCCAGAAGAGGGCACTACATCCCCTAGAACTGGAGTTTCAAACGGTTGTGAGCTGCCATGGTGCTGGGAATTAAACCCAGGTCCTTTGCAAGAGCAGCAAGTGTTCTTAACTGCTGAGCCACTTCTCCAGGCCCAGAATAATTAATATCAATAAAGACTAAACTTCCCGACCATCCAAAGTATCAGCATGCTAATGTGGATTATACAGTCTATTAAATAGGGTCTCAGGCTATAGCCTAGGCTAGCCTAGAACTTTGTAGATCAAGTTGGCCTCAAACTCATAACAATCCTCCTGCCTCCATCTCCTCAGTGCTAGAACAATATGCATAAGTCAGCTAAAAGTCTTTAAAATATTTTTTAAATTTAGAATATTCTATGTCAGAAGCTGGTGTGTGTGTGTGTGTGTACTGTAAAATGTTATCCTTTGAATAATTTTAAGCACATAATTCAGTGATATTGAGGACATTTACAGTGTTGAAACCATTCTCGCCACTCATTATTCATGTTCAGGACTTTTCCTTCAGCCCAAACAGAAACTCTGGTGCCACCATACCCCACGGGGTCCCGCCCTACCCCACGGGGTCCCGCCCTATCCCACGGGGTCCCGCCCTACCCCACGGTGTCCCGCCCTCCCCCATACCCACTATTCTACCTTTTGTTATTTATGAATTTGTCTATCTCAGGTCTACGCATCTGGATTATTTCACTTAGGCAAACCTGTTCAAGGCTCACCCACACCCTAGCAAGCATTAACGTCTCAGTCCCTTCCACAACTCTGACACAGTTGAACTGTGCTGTTTATCCTCCCACCTCACATGGACACTCGGGTTCCTTCTGCCGTTTGTCTGAGGTGAACAATACTGCCATGAACACTGGTGTGCGGTGCCTGGTTGGAGGCCTCCTTCAGTTCTGTTTCTATGTACCTCTGAGAAAGGCTGTGGTTTGGATGTGACATCTCTGCCATCAGACATTTTGAGAACAACATGCCACAAAGTGTGTGTGGTTTTTCTTAAAGATTTATTTATTATGTATACAGTATGCATCATCAGATGACATTATAGATGGCTGTGAGCCACCATGCGGTTGCTGAGAATTGAACTCAGGACCTCTAGAAGAGCAGACAGTGCTCTTAACCGCTGAGCCGTCTCTCCAGGCCCCCACAAAGTGTGTTTTAGGAGCTTGCTTTAATGGCAGCATATGGAAAGACTTGGAAGTAAAAAGAACTGGCCTAGAAAATACCACAGTGTTCTTAATGAGTTATTTTAAAAGAGCGATAAAAAGGCAGGAGGGATGGAAAAGAAGTGGGCACCAGATATGGAAAAAGAAAAAGAGAACCCAGCAGCTGCCAGGGTGGGGCCCAGCAGTGAAAACGCAGAGACCCCCCGAGGAGGATGCTGAGCTGGGGCGACTACATGGACTGGGGTGCTATGTGCTGGCCAGGGCAGCCCAGCGACAGGCCTGGGAGAGACCCCATGGAGCAGTTCAGCAGGGTTAGAAACATTCGTTACTCAAGCTGGGCCTGGTGGAGCACACCTCGTCTCCTGAGTAGCTAGGACCATACCCGTGTGCCACCGTGCTGGGCTCTGTTCATGGGATGAGATGCGAGTTGAAGGGGAGCTCTGGTAGCCATCTGCTTTAAGAGACACCTCACACACGGAGATGGAGGAGCTTAGTAGCGAGAAGCACAGTTAAGAAGGCAACCAGTCAAGACTTTGCCAAATCTGCCTTAAAGAATGGTGGAGTGGCTCTGTAAACACTTGGCGTTGTAGTCTAAAGAGACGACAGTCACAATCCCCTTAGTCCCCTACCCGTCTGCCTCCCCCTCTGCCAAGTGAGGACACAGAAGCCAACATCTGTCAAGGTCCCAAATAAGGCAAGCAGAGAGAAAATACAGGATGTATGACAGGGTTGGAGGGACAGTTGAGTTCAGTTCCCAGCATCCATATGGTGGCTCACAGTCACCTGTAACTCCATTTCCAGAGGATCTGTCACCCTCTTCTGACTCTGAGGACACCAGGCATTTGTGTAGTGCACACATATAGGCAAAACCCACATACATTAATAAATCTAAAAAAACGATTTTAAAATACCTGTTATAAATAAAAGCTATTTGAAAAGCTAAACACACATAAAAACTGTGTACTGATAAATATGACTTAATCTAATAAAAATTTAACAATCCAAAGTTGCTTAGTGACTCCTGTATTTTTATGACGGAAATATTTAGCTAACTAGCACTAATGTTTTTCTTTTCATTTGTGTTTCTGTATGTGGATACCCACGGAGACCAGAAGAGGGCGTCAGATCCCTTGGAGCTGGAGTTACAGCCAGCTACTAGATTCCTCCCTCCGTGTTAGTGTTAATCTCTCCAACTCCGTAACATTCTATTTTGTTACATTTGTGTGTGTGTGTGTGTGTGTGTGTGCGCGCGCGCGCGCGCGCGCGTGTGCGTGTGGAGGGGGTGTTCATGAGGAGGTCAGAGGACAACCTGAGCGAGTCAGTTCTCTCCTTGTACCTTGTGAGTCCCTGGGGTTGAACTCAAGTCAAGGCGCTTAGCAGCAAGCTCCACCCCCAGCCAGGCCCTAACAGGTAGCTCAGGAAGACGCTAATAAGACAGTTAAACTTGAGAGAAGGAAGGGGATGGGGTGGGGTGGGGTATGGATGGCAGCAAGCTTTGAAGAATTTGACTTGAAGGGTCAAACCCTAACTGAAATGCTGCCAAGTCTCAGACCCAAAGCTTTGCTTGTAACCTACATTTGCTACAAACCGGCTTTCATGTCTCAGGCCTGGACTCCTAAATACAGGTTTCTCAATGGATCTTCTCGGCCTCAGGCTCTGGTTTCTTTCTTCTCCCTCCCCGCCCCCGTCCCCCCGTCCCCCCCTCACCCCCTACCCCGTCCCCCGACAGGGTTTCTCTGTGTAGCCCTGGCTGTCCTAGACTTGCTTTGGAGATCAGGCTGGCCTTGAACTCACAGAGATACGCCTGCCTCTGTCTTCTGAGTGCTGGGATTAAAGGCGTGCGCCACCACGCCCGCCCCACCCCCATCCTCGCACAGCCCCAGGCTCTGGTTTCTAACACTTCTAATACGCCCCAGTGAGAGTCATTCAGGAAAGATCAGAAGATGCGCATGCAGGCACCTGGGCTTAGCACGGCAGGATGCCTCTGGGGCTCAGAGTCCCCTACTTTACCCTCACGGCCTCCTTCAGTCTGGCATACTTTTCCTTTCTTTTTCACCCCAAGAAACTCTATCCAAAAGCACCCTTTCTGACACTGCTGGTGTGTTGCTTCCATAGCATTTGCTAGCCCCGCCCCCATACCACCCTCACAATCCCAACTCCTCTCTCTTCCTCCCTCCACCCCCCACTTGGTACAGCTGAAAATCAACTTCACTATTGCCCATGTTGGTGGAACCCACAAATATTTACAATTAAAAACATGCCAGGATAGCCAAGAACCAGCAGAAGCCGGAGAGACAAAGCACCCACAGAGCTTGCTAGAGAGCAGGGAAACAGAGTGCTAAGGTTACTGTGTGAGCCCTGGGGCAGGTTATGTGTCTTTTGAACCCACCAGGGCAGTGGCGCTCAGCCTTCCTAATGCTGTGACCTTTTAATACAGTTCTTTATGTTGTGATGACTCCAACCATAGAATTATTCCATTGCCACTTGATAACTGTAAGTTTGCGACCGTTGCGGATCTTAATGTAAATATCCGATATGCAAACCCCAAAGGGGTCACGACCCACAGGTTGAGAACTCCTGCGGTTGAGCATCACGAATACTACTGTTTAGCTAAGTGTGGTTGTGCCACACTTTTCGGCATTTAATGACTACAAGCAGGGTCACTAGAGACTCATTCCAATTGCTTTCGGCTCTGTTACTTGGTTAAAGGGAAAATACTGCCATTTATAAGTTTCAGGCATTTTACTCTAGGATAGTCCATTCAGTGTATTGGGCAAAAGCAGTTGTTTGCATGTAGCTGGCTACCGTAGACTAGAATTTTAGAAAACTCAGTAGCGAAAAGAAAGCATTTAAGAAATAGTACCTAAGGCAGAAAGAATGCCTCAGAATCGGTTCCAGTTGGTAAATTTTTTTTTTAAACTGAAAGCTTAGAGAGAGTGCTGGCTTTTGTTTTTCCTTTAAGATTTATTTATTAATTTATTAATATGTATATAGTTCTCTACCTGCAGTCCAGAAGAGGCCATCACGACATTTATAGGTGGTTGTGAGCCACCATGTGGTTGCTGGGAATTGAACTCAGGACCTCTGGAAGAGCAGTCAGTGCTCTTAACCTCTGAGCCATCTCTCCAGTACCTTTGTTTTTCTTCTACTTGCTACTATGTCAGTTGTTGTTGTTGTTGTTGTTGTTGTTGTTTTAATCGGATAACTTTAGCCCTTAGCATTGTTTTCTCCAAGCCAAAATATTCCTGACTGGAGTGTACAGTTTCTCAGCCTAAGAAAGTATCTAATAAATGTAACACAAAATGCCTTTCAAAGGATCATTGTAACCACTTTTCAGTGCCCTCTGCTTGGAACCTGTTGGAGTTCACCCGTGTTGGGTGCCCAGGCTGACCTCAAACTTGCCATGTAGCCGAGCATGTCTGAACTCCTCATCTTCCCTTCCTTATATCTCCTCAGAACTGCTATCATGGGCATGCACCAGCACAGCTGCTATCATAGGCATGCATCAGCACACCTGGTATCATAGGCATGCATCAAGCACACCTGGCTGGACATTAAAATACTATAAACCAAACCAAGGAATGCACCGTGGGTCCTTCCCTAACCCCTCTAAAAAAATAAAGATAACATCTGTGTCTAAAAATATCAAATTCTTTCAAAATTCCTAGACCTGGTCCCATTATTAATCATACATTTGATTATACTAATGCCATTTAGGAACACTTTAGAAATTCTCATCGTGTATTTACTTTTACATTCTCCAGGCGAAAACGATTTATAACAACCACTAAAGAAAACCCCTAAGAAACAGTGACCAAAAAAAAAAAAAGAAGAAGCAACATTTAATGTGAAAGACACGTAGAGGAAGCGGAAAACCCGACCACACACAGTTGGCTTATTCAAGTGACTGCTTTTTTTTTCCTTCCTGCCACTGAGTGTCTATAATCATATACGCACCTGTAAGAGGCGATAACTTTAAAATCCTTTACACATTTGGAGTGCAAGTGACTCCAAAATTAAACCACACGTGAAAAAGCCCAAGCACTTCGCTTTCCAAAGATAACTTAGGACATTTGAAAATGAAAAGCTAATTTTACCCTGGGATGTGTGCTGTATGTGTAAGCTAATTAAACACAGATTAAGTCATGATAGGAACGGGGTGCAGGCATTCTGCAATCAAGCATTTCGTTAAATGATGGTGAAGTTAAGTTACAAATGTCTCTTGTCATTCTGAATATAGGAAGCACCGGTTAGTAATTATCTGAAATTTAACAAAGGGCAGATTTTTTTTTTTTTTTTAAGAGCTCAATCAAGTCTGGAAGCTTTTGTTGTAACAAGAGCATAACTGCTTCTGCTCAGTGAGTTCTCTTTGTTTCGAAATGTCTTTTTAAAAAGGAGGCAGAAAAGTGTTGACTTAATCTACAAGACTCAAGACAAAGGTCTTCGGATTTTCCTATTTGTACATAAAGAAAAGGGACAGGACAGGACGCTCTATAAGAGGAAAGACAATACGATCACGCTAAAAAAAAAAACCAAAAAAACAAAAAACAAACAAACAAACAAAAAAACCCCACCACCACAACAACAACGAAACGGTTTTGTGCCCGCATGGTCTCAGCCTTCGCTCCAACAGTAGCAGCTCAAGCCCAGAAAGTCTGGAAGGGAAACGCGGGCGCTCAAGGCCCCGCAGCAGGTGCGGCGGCGGAGCCTGCACAGGAGCGCGCTCCCCGTGGGTCCCCAGGACGCCTGCGCCCCGCAACCGTCGCCGCTGTGCTCCGCACCACCTGCCCATCCCGCCGATCCGGCCAGTCCCGCGCCCCGCCGACCCACCTGCCTGCCCCGCCGGGCCCCGCGCCCGCCCCCGCCGCGCCGCTGGCTCCGGCTCCCGGCCGCAGCGCCATCTTGCTCCGGGCCGCTGCCGCGCCAGCAGCTGTCAGCCGAAGACAGGCACTTCCGGGGCAGACACCGCCCCACCAAGCCGGGGCCGACGATGGGGCGGGGCCGCGCGCCCACGTGACTCCAGAGTCTTCGGGCACGAGCTGCGCGATCCCGCCGCTTGCTGCAGGGTTCACAGCACTGCAGCCTGAGTGGTACCTTTGTCAACGTGGGTCTGCACTAGTGCAGAGTGGGTCCTGATTTTTGAACTGGATGAAGGAACACAGGTGCTCCTTTGCACAGCAGACAGATCCTAGACGGCCTTTTGACAGCTTTACACCTGTTTCCCTTGGCCCTCTGACTCGTTTCAGCATCCATGATACTTTAGTTAGCAGCACATGAACCCAGCAGACATGAAGAGGACATCCTCCCAGGTACACTACTCTTGTGTTTGATTCTGCCATCTTGCCTTGTAGTGTTTCCTTCCCAGGAAAGGCACAAGCACAATCATGCTGAACCTTTGTAGGCTATTTTTACCTTGCCGCCTCCATCCCCAATCAAGCTACCTGGAAGTAAAACGTGTCCTAAGTGAACTTTGTCAATCAAACTCTTAGATAATGGATTAATTATAACCAGTCACTGCCACTTCTTACCTTACAGCTTTCACTGACAATTGGAATAGGTTTTTAGTTACTAGGCATAAACCACTGGTCAAGTGTTTTTGTGCCCCTATGAATTATTGCTGATATTTTATTTATTTTATTAATTTATTCTTGTTACATCTCTATGGTTATCCCATCCCTTGTATCCTCCCATTCTCCCCTCCCTCCCATTTTCCCCTTATTCCCCTCCTCATGACTGTTCCTCAGAGGGATTACCTCCCCCTGTATATGCTCATAGGGTATCAAGTCTCTTCTCGGTGACCTGCTGTCCTTCCTCTGAGTGCCACTAGGTCTCCCCCTCCAGGGGACATAGTCAAATGTGAGGCACCAGAGTACATGAGAAAGACAAATCCCTCTCTCCACTCAAGTGTGGAGACTGTCCTGTCCATGGGCCAGATCAGGGTAGGGGTTTAAAGTTTACCGCCTGTATTGTCCTTGGCTAGTGCCTTAGTTTGAGCGGGACCCCTTGACCCTAATCTGCCTATCATAATGTTCTACTTGTATATTTCTAGGACCCACTGGATCCTTCTACATTGCTATTCTCCCATGGTTCTCTCATCTAGAGTCCCAATAGGATGTCCTCCCCTCTGTCCCAGTTTCCTGGTAAGGGAAGGCTTTCGTGGGACATGCCCATTGGGCTAGTATGCAGATGTAAGTGAGTATATACCATTTGAGTCTTTCTGCTTCTGGGTTAACTCACTCATTATGATCATCTCTAGCTCAATCCATTTGTCCACAAATTTCGGGAATTCCTTGTAGTATTCCATAGTAAAACCAATCTTGAAGTTCTTATAATATACCCAGATCTCGAAGCTACAGGCAGCAAGATGAGGACTCAAATCCAGACCAGCCTGGCTACTAGGTCCTTGCTCCTTTAACTGGACCATGCATGTTATCTGTGGGATCTTTTTTTTTTTTTTTCATGTTGTTTGGTCTTGATTGTTCATTATTTTCACTCTTCCTCTTCCCTGACAAAAGTGACATTTATGTAGCAGAGACCTGACTGACCCTTCGACAAGCTGAGCTGATACAGGTTTTGTAGCTACTTCATGGACTGGGTGGTTGCTCAGGAGAGAACGAAGAGAAAATAAGGAAGATCAGGACTGCGCAGGTGATGCTAGCTTCTCCACCTGCAGCCTTCCGAGGACCGCCATCTGAGGTGGAGTCCTGCTCCCATGCTTCACGGTCAGCACCTCATACCACACAATTTATTCCTATACTTCATCCCTGCCGTTAATTGCAAAAGTGGTGCTGTTAGCAAGCCTGTGTTCCTAAAGGAAAATGTTTGTTGAAGGACTGTCTGTTGTGAGTTTACGAAGCTTCGGACACACAGCTAGGTACTTTTAATCTTACAACACAGGAGAAACTGGAACACTAAGAAATTAAAGAACACAGTTGGCAAACGGTTCCAACTATATTCCACTTCCAGGATACAAACAGATTTGAAGAGCGGCAAGAATAAATGTATTTTTATTTATTTATTTTTACTCCCAGGAGCAATTAGTATATTTAAATAAATCCTGATTTAGAAAAACCTTTGTCCCATCTATTCAAAAAAAGTCTCCTCTCTCCCATGTTTGTATTCTCAGTAGTAAAGGGGATGAAACAGGAAGATTAGTGTGAGTTCCAGGCTAGTCTGAGCTACAGAGATTCCTTCTCAAAACAACACACGTTAAAGAGGTCTCCTGTGCTGATTTTAGAATGAAGCATCAACTGCTGAGAGTAGAGGGGACAGGTTTAACTCAAGTGCTGGCCGTCACCTGCACTGCAGTCCTGTGGCAGCATGGATCCTATGCGATTCTTGGCACCAGTCTGAAGTGCTTTAACTTGTACCAAACCCTTTTTTTTTAGCTCACTGTACAGAACAGGCGATCAGAGAAAACCTGTGCACTGTGCACAGCCTCGGTCAGCGTGTGATCAGCAGAGGGTGGAGGAAGGCCACCAAGCCTCACGAGGATAAGCCTGAGAGAATGGAGCCAGGTGTATCGTGTAACAGGAATGTTCTTCCTCACAGGATAAAACGCTGCTATCAGCTTTCAAGTAAACCATCTTGAGTGGAAAGAGATGGGAAAGAACATGGAGAAAGGATGGGGAATGAAGTCAGAGAGGGAGTCACATAATCTCATCGTGACAGCTAAGCATGGGCTTCCTCCCCAGCGCAGTGGAAGTGAATTTCAACAGGCTCAAGTTTCCAATCCTTGGGGACGTGGTTAATCATAGATATGGTATGGCTCATGTCACAAAGGCCATTAACAAACAAACACTAAAGGGAGCACTCGGTTCCTTCCTAGTGGGTGGGATGCTCTTGTCTGCACCACCCCCCCAACGGCTCTCCAGGCACACAAGCGTGGATGGTACGTTCAAGCTCCAGGTTTTATTTAAAATCCTGTTCCAGATGCCTTTCCACAGCAGGCATCTCACTTTCCTCCACACTTGAAGGGCAAAATCCTTAAGAGTTCACCCCATTTGGGTGGTGCTTTAGCATCGGCTCTTGTTCTTCTATAAGAAGTATTTCTCTGGATTCAGGCAGAAGTATGCCTGTAGCTTACTATACACATTCACCCACAAAGTGAAGCTTGATGCAGCGCTAAATTAGGACCATTTTGTTCTTGTTGATTTAAAATGGCTGTAAGTACTCCATGAGAATTCACGCCCGGCTTATAAATTACACTGGGGGGACAGCCTTTTAAGGTGTCTATTTTAAACTTTTCTCTTCAAGAGTTTTTTTCTTCTTGCTGTTTTGGCCAGCAACCTTTCTCCTATGAAAAGGAAAACACACCAAATCAGAAATTCTATATACATTTACCTCTACAGCCAAAGCTTAATGAACATGTGCTGAAAGTTACTGACAGCAAAGTTTATGAGGCACTGGGAGCAAAGGGGTTAACTGGGTCTCTGCCCAACACAAAACTCATTGTCCATATGAGAAACATGACAACTACACTGTTACACAGCACAAAGGACAGAGTCTGGTCTTGACCTGTTGGATCTGTGTTAAGTACTGGACACTGCTGTAAAGTGTTGTTCGGACATGCATTTTCCAATGAGGACAATGAGGTGGAATGCGTAAAAACGTGTGGGTCACCACACATTAGTAATAAATGTGAGGCACGAATCATGATGGATTCTACAGCCTGGTGAGTGGTGGATGTATTAACTAGGGTCAATACAGGAAAGAATGAACTTAGAGACAATAAGTGATATTTGCAGACCACAGTAAGAAGCTCTTTGGAATATTAGCTCATGTAATTCTTGACCCAATTGACACTGAGGGCAGAGTCTGTGACGCAGACTCAAGCATTTCCATTACATACTGGAGACAATCCCTGAGAGACAAGCCACTCAGCCTAAGTCACCCAAGACAGTTCCTATCCCCCCACCCCCACCACACACACACTGGGCTGGCTCTGTAGGGCCTGGAGTGGGTGAGGCCCTCCAGACAACAAGGAATCAGGTGCCACATTTAATGTGGAAGCTGAGCTGAAGACATGAACTTATGTGCCCCAAAGCAACCTGTATCTGTAATAGAGAAGGAGCAGGAACTAGATCACGATGGATCTTGTTCTTATGTTTAGGAGGACGGCCTTTAAATTAGAAGAAAATGGAAAGAAAGTTAAAGCACCTCAAGTGTGTGGCTGATACCACAAGGCTTAACTAGCAACCCAAAGCCGCCTTGGAGCTAAGCCAAGAAGAATGCTACAAACACAAAGCATTTAGTGTAATTAATCAAAATAGTGTTTTATCTTAATAAAAAAATACTGATATATCCTATTAAAGTTCAACAGTCTCCATGCTATGCTCGAGCTGACTTTCAGGCTCCACAGAAACCTCCACTGGCTCAGGGCCCAAGAGAACTGGACTTGTAATTCCTAGTTCTTGGCTCTCCCAAGGAGCAAGACTGACAGATTCCCTGACATATAAAAACTGCACCCATGGCTGGGCGTGGTGGTGCATGCCTTTTAATCCCAGCACTCAGGAAGCAGAGGCAGGCGGATCGCTGTGAGTTCGAGGCCAGCCTGGTCTACAAAGTGAGTCCAGGACAGCCAAGGCTACACAGAGAAACCCTGTCTCGAAAAACCAAAAAAAAAAAAGCCCCCCAAAAGACAAAAAACAAAATAACCCACACAACTGTACCCACACCCACCCACAACCACAACCACACACACACACACACACACACACACACACAAATAAGCCTACAACATTATATTAAGAACTCATAAAACTGAGAAATTAACAATGGAATTTAAGCTATTAAGCTTCCAAATCTTTGTATTTGGAATTTGTATTCCTTCATGCTAAATCTTGAACTCTCATCAAAACTCTGGGGCACTCTTTGTGCACTTTCAATACATGGAGTGAACTCTATTTCCACAGTGCTAGAATGCCGTGCAAGACTCCTGCTCTGCTTGCAAGCATGGCACATACAGTTTCATACCTTTGCGCACTTTGTTTTTTCTAAAGACCTAACTCTCACCTGTCCTCAAACACATCTACTGTCTTGAAACTTCCTGTAACTGTACCAGCCTCCAAGGCCTTCCCCTTATGTAAAATCCTTTGGTTAAAGTCATCCAATGTTCTCACGTGGCCTATTTTATAGTCACCTCTCTATCCCACCAGCATCAAGTGTTCTGTAGTGAATGGTGTTGCCTATGAAACAGTGCCTAGTGGCTTTCCCCACCCAACTTAAGGGATTGGAAAACAGCCTTAGCTTATGTCAAACAGCACCCTGGGACACCGGCAACACCTTCAGGACACACACATGCAAGAAATCCCTGGGACTGAGTGATTCGGTTAGAGCACATGCTACTCTAGTACTGGGAAATTTGAGAGAAGTATCATTTTCTTTAAATAGGGTAATGGAACTCAGAATAGTCTGGCAAACCCCTACCAGAACATGTAGCTTCCCAGCACTGATAGATAAAACACACCTGTATGTATTTTACAAACACCTATGCCAGCACTCGCCTCCTCTCAAAACAACCCCTAAGCTAAGTAGCACTTTTTAAAGGTTATAGTGCCCTCAGTGTAAGCCTAAGACTATATACAATCCTGCTCAAAGAAGGAAGCTCAAAAAAGCTTGATTGGTTCTGTCAATGATCCTAACTACAGCATGGCCTAATGAAGATGGCCACAGAGCGTGCAGTGCAGTTCTAACTCACAGCAAACTGTAATCTGTTCTCAAATATGGAGGGAAACCCAGATGATTAATAGACAGATACAGAAAAATTGCACTGAAATATGCAAATTCCAGCTGGGCGTGGTAGCGCAAGCCTTTAATCCCATCCCTCGAGGGGCAGACCCAGGCAGAGTTTGAGGACAGACAGCCTGATCTATAAAAGAGAGTTCCAGGACAGCCAGAGCTTTTACACAGAGAAACCCTGTCTCGAAAAACCAAACCAACCCAAAACAAACAAAAAAACCTACCCACCCAACCAACTAAAAGAAATACGCAAAGTCCCAAATCAGAGGCAATCTGAGGCAAATTTTTACCATATCCTATAGTGGATTACCTATAAAATATATCTTAAGGAAAAATAATGCCTACTCTAATTACATAGTAGTTTTCTTACCATACACGTATACTTACTGTTTAGCTTGCTCTAAGAAGTACTTTGGAGTTGTACTAATGCTTTCCCTTTCCAATGGTTTCTTAATCATTTTTTTCTTTTGTTTACTGGAAGAAAGTAAGAGAGGAAATGAATTAAATGCAAGTTCATTTAGAAGCTAAAGCTAAGTGAGGCTCTACCCATTTCAATGGGTTAGATTAGCTGATAGCACTTAAAACTGTTTCATAAGGATACAGGAAGAACTGGGCGTGGCTACACACATCTTTAATCCCAGCACTTGGGAGGTAGAGGCAGGTGGATCACTGTGAGTTCAAGGACAGCCTGGTCTACGACAGCCAAGGATACCCAGAGAAACCCTGACTCAAAAAAACAAAAACAAAACAAAACAAAACAAAAAATGCCCCCCAAAACAAAAAAACAAAAAACAACAACCAAAACCCAAAAGACATTGGCTGAGATTAAATACATTCTGAGACAACCTCATGTCCTATGTCAGTAAGCATTAAAGAATCTTACTCTGGACAATTAACCACTATTAATAATTCTATCTATATTTCATTCACTGAATAGTTTTTTTAAGAAATCAGAATTTTAAGAATGGGAAGGGATGGGATAACCATTGAGATGTAACAAGAATAAATTAATAATAATAAAAAATAGTTAACAGAAAAAAAAAAAAGAAATCAGAATTTCAAAGATGGAAAAGCTAACAAGGAAATATGTTCTAAAGCAAAGTGTTTACTTAAAATGCTCTAAAAGCACCTGACTGTTGGGACTGCAGTAATGCCAAAGAGGATAAAATCTCGAGTGTATGACAGTAGTCTTCAAAGACATGCAGCAGCACCACTCACAGCTGACAGAACGTGCATGCAGCCTAAATGGGCAGGTAAAATGTGGAAGGGGCTTAGGGAAGGAAGTTCTGACTAAAAGACACTATGCAAAGTGAAGTATGTTAACTACAGAAAGACAAATACTATGTGATTCAACTTATATGAGGCACGCAGACAGTGAAAACAAGAATCGGGAAACCAAACAGTGGCTGCCAGGACCTTGGAAAAGGGGAAGACAAGAGTTGTTGTGTAATATGCACAGAGGTGCAACTCTGCAAGAGGAAAGGTCCTGAGCCAGGAGGCAAGTGCACAGGACTGCGAATGCAGTAAGTGTTACTCAGCCACACGCAAGGGAAACTGAACGGGCAAGAACGGAGCACATCCAGATGACGTTGTTACAGAAGCCACACTGCAGCAGGCTCACAGCCTCTTCAGGTTACGATGCAAAGTGACTCCTGCATTTTGACCCTCCCAGCATGCAACAGGTGGCACAAAATTCTTTAGCAATGCTGGATGGCAGCAGGGAAGCAAAGTTCCCAGTGAGCCGCTCACCAAGGGGAGTGACAGACACTCTAGCAAGGTGTGGTGCTCCATGTCTGTAACCTCAGGGTTAGGGCAGTCAAGGCTGGAGGATTGCTGAGTTTCAGGACAGCCTAAGGACAGCAAGAGACCCTGTCTCAAAAAACAAAAGTACGTAAACCTTGAAAGTCTACAGTATACTAGGCTACTACAGTTGGATGTTTGGTAGATTAATACACTTAAATCCATTTTGTTTATTTATTGGTTTTTCCAGACAGGGTCTCTCTGTGTAGCCCTGGCTGTCCTGGACTCACTCTGTAGACCAGGCTGCCTCTGCCTCCTGAGTGCTGGGAGTAAAGACAAGTGCTGGACGAAAGGCATGTGCCACTGCACTGCCTGGCCCTTTTTCTATTTATAATACCTTCAAGTGACAATGGTTTTGCCAGACCTAGTGGCGCATACCTTTAATCCAGCATTCGGGAGCAGAGGCAGGCAGGTGTCTGTGAATTTAAGGACAGCCTGGTCTACATAGTGAATTCTAGGACAGTCAGGGCTACATAGTGAGACTCTGTCTCAAAACAAAACAAAACCAATCACACCAAAAGACAAACAAACAAAAACACATGTAAAATTCAACAACGCAGCATTCTGCGATATATGACTTAAACTACAAACTAAATAAAGGCAAGGGGAAGAAACAAAATAACAAAAAGCAAGAAGGTGTGTATAAAGACCCAGAGAGAAAGTTCCAAGCGGGTTTAAATGCATACCTTAGTAGTTTCTGGAAACCTTTTATGTACTCAGGCACAGGACAACCAGCCTGCTGGATAACATTGGCAACACTGGAAAAGGAACCATAAACAGGACCGGGTCTCATTAAAGTGACGTACAAAATCGGTCATGCACAAAACCCTCTCTAAAACATGAGAGGAACTAAAACTACACAAAAGTATTCCACACGGTCTTCTCAGAGAGTACCAACTACTATCAAATGCAACCATCCTGGGGTCCCGAGAAGCCGTCACTGGGCTAAAATCAATATCCGGATGAGTAGTTACTATTAGGCAGTAGCTACCTCAAATCCTAAATGAAGCTAGAGCTAAGCCTGAATTCACTAAGTGGCAGTGCTTACTAGGACTGGCACCGCGCGGTTTCTACATATGATAACCTAGTCACTCCTTACGATGACCTAATGGAAAGTGCTACAATTCCCATCTCACAGATGGAAACTAATGGTCAGAGCTAACTGGTGTTGGGGTCATCAGCCACATGCCTGCGGTTATTAAGACCTTACTTAGACCCATCAAGGCTCTTGCAACACACTCCTACATATGGACATGTGCAAGTCTGCTTAGAGAAAAGCAAAGGTGACAGAACGGAGGCTTTGAAGGTAACACATCAAACTCATCATCTGAGCTAATAAACGGACCAGCGCTCCAGCCCCTTTGCCCTAACTACATTTGCTGGAAGGAGAGGTGCTGTCAGCTACTCTTCAACCAAAACCAACACGCAGGGCCCTGCACCTTCACAGCTGGGAGTGCCGGCACCAGCCTGTTAACACGCACACTCGGGAGGCTGAGGCAGGGAGACTGAGAATTTCAGGCCAAAACCAGAAATCTGCATAAAAACCTACAATGATGGGCTAAATTAGGACCTGAGTGTCTAAAAGTATATGATACCCAGACTTCAAAGGGCTACAACTGATTAAAAATAAAATGTGCCACTGAAATACTTTTTCCTCTGTGGTAAGTGATTCTGGGACTAAATATAAAACTCCATCTGGCCCCAAATAACAGAAAGGATGCACCATGGTGAGAGAGTGCTGACTGGACTGAGGAGCAAAGCCAAGTGTGGTGGGATACTCCTATCACCCTGGGATTTGGGAGGCCCAGGCTCTAAGTCTGAGGCTAGCCCATGCTGCTCAGACACTAGAGCAAGCCTGGGGTATACAGTAAGATACTACACTCCCCCCTTTAATATCACACAGTAAGTAGCGCTTCCCAACTCAGACTCCCAGGCGAGTTCTGTTACTCTGAACCCTAAAACTGAATATTCCACTCTCAACACTTTCATATTCTAATAGCAGAAGGGAAGGGGGGAAAAATTCACCCATGGATCTCTCCCCTGATACTTGGGACAAGATTTTATTACAGAGCCTCAAATTTGCAGCAATCTATGTGGCAGTAAGCACCACACACAGCGCACATCCAAAATTTAGTTAACTAATAAATAACAGATTAAAAGAATTTGGGACATACCATTTTGTAATTATCTACTAATAAAATACACATATAAAAATCACGAAGCAGTTTTGTCAACTGAAACTAGAATACTAAGTCATGTCTCCTAGCTTGCATGCTTCTTGCATTTTTGGATGGCGGGGTGGTAGGAGTGATGGTGGAATCAAATTTAGGGGAATCACACATGCCAGACAAGAGCTCTACCAACTGAGCCATAGCCCAGCCCCAATTTACCTTCTTAGTAAGGGTTTGTCATCTTCAGTGAAAAATGTAACAGCCCTTCCCCTATTCCCTGCTCTTCCAGTTCGACCTAGAAGAAACCAGAGATTTTTACTAAACTGGAAGAAAACTCCCAAGGTTCACATAAAGGTTTAGAGAGATGGTTCAGTGCATGGATCACTTGCTGCATGAGGATACGAGTTCAATTCCCAGAGTCCATGTAAAAGCCAGAAGCAGTGAGACGCGTCTGCAATTCCTGTGTCCCATCTTACGATGGGGGGGTGGAGATGAGGGGATCCCTGGAAAGGCCAATTATCCTGACACACAGTGAAGGACAAGAAAGACCCTGCCTCAAACACACGGGAAAACTGAGGACCAACAACACCTGACGTTTTCTTGCAACCCCCACACTGTATGCTCACATGCATTATTAAATAAGAAAATATGCCTCCCCACTCCAAAAAGGTCACTGGATTTCCTTTCTTTCTTTCTTTCTTTCTTTCTTTCTTTCTTTCTTTCTTTCTTTCTTTCT
>OU015746.1:36158728-36181008 GCA_907169655.1 Acomys percivali
AATGCTAACACGTGATCTCAGCATCTGCCCAGTGCTAACACGTGATCCATTTCGCCTCTGACCTGCTCGGTGTTATGAGCAGCGCTGTAGATCTCTAGTTTGAGGAGCCAATAATACGAATTGTAAACATTTATGTGGTGCTGTGTGTCACACATAGCATTTCTGAGCCCTTTATCTGTGTTGATCTGTGTCATTGTAACCACAGTCCGTCATGGCTGATGCTGTCAGGATCTTTGTTTTATAGATGAGGAAAAACGAGGCATGGAGACAGTGCTTAGTGAAGGGCACGAGCGAAGAGTATCAGAGTGGGATGGACACTAGAAGTCCAGCTGTAGCATCTGGGCTCTCAGCCATCATGCTATGCTACCTCTAGCTACAAAGCCAGCTACAGTGGATGCCCTCTTATCATCTTATCATCTTATTATAATTGTGTCATATTATATTATCACACTTTATTTTTTTTTAAATGTATTTTGTGTGTATATGTTTTGCCTGGATGTATACAACATATGTGTGTGTACCACATGCCCATGAAAGTCAGAAGAAGGTCTCGACTCCCCTGGAACTGGAGTCACAGATGATTAGGGGCCACCATGTGGATGCTGGGAATTCAACTTGGGTCCTCTGCAAAGGCAAGCAGTGCTCTTAATCACTGAGCCATCTCTACAGTCCCTCATAGTGAGTATTCTTGTTTTTAGTGTTGTTTGCTTTTTGAGTCAGGGTCTCAGGTAACCAACACTGGCTTTGAATTCACCATGTTGCTGAGACTGACCTTAAACTCCTGGTTTTCCTGCCTCTACCTTTCAGTGCTAGGATCATAGCACTGATTAAAAACAGTTTCTTTTTGGTTTTTGGTTTTTGGGGAGGGGGCAGGGAGGCAGGGTCTTCTAGAAAGTTTTATCTCTTTAAAGATGAAGAAACAGGTTCAGAATGTTAATGCTCAGCCAGGTGGTAGTGGCACACACTTTTAATCCCAGCACTTGGGAGGCAGAGTCAGGTAGATCTCTGTGAGTTCAAGGCCAGCCTGGTCTACGAAGACAGTCCAGGACAACCAAGGCTACACAGAGAAACCCTGTGTTGAAACACAAAACAAAACAAACAAAAATAAAAAACAACACAAAGAGGAGGAGGAGGTTAATGCTCTCGGAGTCACATGGGAAGTAAGTGGCTGTGTCATGGTAGGGGCCCACTTTTGGAGTGACCCTTGTATCTGTACACCTTCATGCTGCCTACCCCACACTTCCTTTTTCCTGAGCACACCTTCACAAAGGGCTGGGACACTTAGGTTCTACCTTTCCCACGGAGTGCTGAAGGCACAGAAGACACGAGCCCTTCTTTAGGGACAAATTACATGATTATAGTCGTATAGGTGAATGTTAAGTCTAGGACTGTTTTCTTTTGTGTGTGTGTGTGTGTATGTGTGTGTGTCTCATGTGCATCAGATCCCCTAGAACTTACCAGCAGTGTGAGTTGTCCGGTGTAGGCACTAGGAACCATATTTAGGTCCTATGGACGAACAGCAGGAGCTCTTAACTGCTGAGCCATCTCTCTAGCCCCTGGGACTGCTTTTCAGTCCTTAAAATAAGAGCTCCTGAAAAGATGTGTGTTTCGTCAGCTGTTCAGGAGAAACAGCTGGAAGGTACTCTCCTGCCCTAAAACAGGTTTCTCTATCTCCAGCACTGACAGGCATATCTCTCTCTATCTCTCTCTCTCTCTCTCTCTCTCTCTCTCTCTCTCTCTCTGACTCACAATGTGTGTGTGGCTGTGTGAATTTAGACGCAGTTGTAAGCAGCCTGATCTGAGTGCTGGGAATTTAACCCAGGTGTCCCCTGAAAGAACAGTAAGTGCTCTTAACCACTGAGCCATCTCTTCAGGCCCTGTGCCATTCTGCCACACCCTTCTGTGGCCTTTGCTTTTAGATAAAGTATTAATATTTGCTTTCAAAATAGAAGTTAAGAGCGCAGTGGTAGCTTCTGGGGGGATGACTGGGATATGCAGATCCTCATGCATGCTCATTTATAGAGATCACAGGCACCTGGCACACACATTGCCCTGTCCTGGGGAGTCCCTGCAAACAAGGGATCAGCAAGTGCACGCTGTAGTCACCGTGTCTGGGTGCTTTGACAAGACCAGTCACATCTTGCTTTGGATATAGGTTCAGCCTGTTCTCTTTTTCTCAAGTCCTGACTGGAGCAGTCTTCCCTAAGGTGTGGAGTCACATTTCCCATCAGGCCTGTCTCACAAATTCCCCTGTCCTTGGATCAGCAGAGTGGGCTGTGGGGAATGCCGGCCTCAGAGCAGGATTCCAGGCTCAGGTCTGGCCTCCTGGCCAGCAGTCCTCCAGTGACGACGATGCCAGGGATGCTTTCTCAGGTCAGAAGGAAAGCATTGTTGCCAGGCAAACACGTTGCTGGCTTTGAAGTCTCAGGGCATTGGGGGCGGCGGTGGGGGGGGGGTAGGATTTGCTCAGGCTGGAGCTGGGAAGCTGAAGGAGAGAGGCCTTGAGGTGTTTGTTAACTCCAACAGCATGGGAGGCCTAGTGTGTTTGATGTCTCCAAAGAGCCTGAGGGGGAAGGCGCACCCTGGGGGTCCTTTTAGAGACCCCTTCCTCTTGCCCTGAACCTACAGTCCCACCTGGAGTGGAACACAGAGGAGGCCCAAGGCACGAAGGGTTAATGGCAGGAATAACTGCTCCCTTCCTTCTAGCTGGACTGCAAGGCTGTGTTTCGGGGTAAAATGGCTGCTTCCTTTGGGCTCTGGAGAGACGAAGTGAGGATGAGAATTAAGGGAAAACTCACAAGCAGAGAGGCGGCAGCAGCACCTGGGGCGTCAGGGGTCAGACAGGTATACCCACTTCACCTTGAGGTCCCCACCCTCCCTCCTGACCAGCACCCTGTGACTGCAGCGTCAGGGTCCCCTTCCCTCTCTGCCATCATTATTGCGGCATGAGTGGAAAGTTCAGCATTTTCCAGGATCTCTCTGCTGTATTCCTGCCTCAGAAGTGCTGGATGAACGACCAGAAGCGCTGCCGACAGCATTTAAATCAACAATAAGTAGGAACCAGGCCAGGACAATGCTCCCACAGCCGGCTCTCTGGGCTTGTCCTAGGATTTCACCAGGTGCCAAAGCATGTTTACCACCGTTGCTTGTGCGAATGGGGCAAGAAAGAAAGCATTGTTATTAACGAGTTCAATGTCCCATGCGACAATTTAGTCCGGAATATTTCCACCCCACCTGCAACTCTTCCAGCTGCGCATCCTAACTGCACACGTGGCTAACAGCTTCTCCCTCCCGCCCCCACTTCCAGACTGCTCCTACCTGCACACCCCTTTACCCAGATCCTGCAGTTGAGAAAGGCTTGTTTACCATAAGGCCTTGAAATCAAGAGTTATAAATCCTGCTCCAGGACAGCTAGCTGCCCCACTTCTGTGCTAAGTTGTGCTGAATGGAGACTCACCCGATGGTGACCCATTCCCTGTGCGCCCAACCCCACCCCAGCTCCCTGCAGCTCCTCTGCAAACACAGGACAATGGGCAAATGGGAGTTAACCTGTCTCAACAGGTGTCATCTGGGCTTCACTTTCCTACAGGGTGATGGGCGGGTCACCATCAGCCCACCCACCATGGTCATGCCTGTGATTGTGATCATCTGCCTTTGAGCATGTCCTTTGTCTAATGTCTGGTTATCTCCAGCTGCAGGAGACTGAGCCCACCTCGATAGCTTTATGGGCCCTCGCTTTGGCTGCTTAATCAGAGTGAACAGACAGCCACTGTGCATTTGTTCCAGAAGCCCCTCTTCTTTCAGGGGGCACTGGGTAGTGCCCACTGTGCTGCATGTGTTATTTGTTTTTGTTTTTGTTTTTTTTTTGTTTTTTTGGTTTTTTTTGCATTAGCTTTCCCTAGTAAGACCCCTGAAGACAGAACCCCTGGTGTGTGTGTGTGTGTGTGTGTGTGTGTGTGTGTGTGTGTGTGTGTGTGTGTTTTGTGTATGTGTGTTGCTGAGGTCCTGAGCATGTTAAGCAAGTGCTCTACCAATGAGCCACATCCCCCCAGCCTCAGGCTATTTCTTATTCATCACTGAATCCCTCTGCCCAGTGGACTGCACAGACTACGATCATATAAATGTTTGTCATGACCAAGTGAATGCTGTAATTTTGTTCCCTATAAATATTTACCAAAGGCGTCTACGTGTAGTGACTCCACTGAGCAGCGGGACACACAGGTTAATGAGATGCTGTTTTCATCCTTAAGGAGACCCAGTGGCACTTGACCTGCCTGAAAATCAGAGGGGGGAGATGCCTGGGGCTGGGGATCCCAGGGGATCGATCTGCTTTGGTGGTCAGGAGCCCAGAGTCTTGAGAACAGTTCCCTCAGAGCGAACTAACTTGGAGAAGATGCCCTGAGCCACAGGCATATTTACTCATCCCCAACCTCAGAACATTCCAGAGTAGAGCTGCCAGTGACTTCAACGCCATCCTCTCAACAATGTGGATAAAGTCATTTCTGGCTCAGTGGTAAGAGTACTTCCTTTGCAAGCATGAGGACCTGAGTTCGAATCCCTAGCACCCATGTAAAAGATGGGGCGTGGCTGTGTGTGCCTGTGTCCTCAGCACTGGGGAGCAGAGGTGTGCTGATCCTAGGAGCTCCCCAGTTAGCCAGCCTACAGGAACTGCCTCGGGTTTAGTGAAAGATGATGTTTTGAAGGAATAAGGCAGATAATGATAGAGGAAGATACTCAGCATCATCCTCCTGCCTCTGCACTTACACACACACACACACACACACACACACACACACACAGTCAGACACACACACAGACACACACCCACATAGACACACACAGATACACACAGACACATAAGCACACAGACAGACACATGGACTCTCTCTCTCTCTCCTTCCCCTCCCCCTTTGACGAAAGAGTCGTTTCTAATGTCTCTATTTGGGAAGAAATTGTCCAGTCTTTCAATTCAGGGATCAAAAATAAATGACAGCCTAGTCTACATAGTAAATTCCAAACCAGCCAGGCCTATAAAGTGAGATTTTTTTTGTTTGTTTCAGAAAACAAAAACAACAACAAAACAAGACCCACACACAAATTAAACAAACAAACAAACAAACAAAAAACCCAAAACCTAAATAAGTGAACTTTGCTGCCCCGTGCCCTGGTTGCCACTGTCCCTGTCATCTGTGCCTATGCCTGTGTTGTTTTATTTGGGCTTCCTGTCACTTGGAGGCCTCAGGAACAAGGAAGGGGGAGGTTTCTGTCTGGAGCGCAGGCCACCCCACAGCATGCTTACCCAGTGTCTCATCCATGAGGAGAGTTGCCATGTCCACTGAGAACAGGAACAAGCAAAAGGTGTATGTGACATTACACCTGAGAATCTGGGAGGCAAAGGAAAGCCACAGTTAGCCCAGATGATGGGGGGCTGGTGCTGTGCCGGTGGCACCGCTGCACTGAGGGGACCTTGACGGTGTGAGGCAAGGCTTAACAGTGCATCACATTTTCTGGGTAGGTCCTTTGAGCCAGGGCTTCTGAGGGAACACCTACTTTCCAGGGAGCCCTGAGTGTTGGAGCACTACAAACAGGAACATTCTTTGAAGCTTTGTCATTTATCTTCAGGTGGATTTAAGCTTTGTGTCAGACCACAATCTGTCAGCTTGCCTTTTCTTTTCTTTTTTTGGTTTTTCGAGACAGGGTTTCTCTGTGTAGCCTTGACCATCGTGGACTCACTTTCTAGACCAAGCTGCCTTGAACTCACAGGGATCCGCCTGCTTCTGCCTCCCAAGTGCTGGGATTAAAGGCGTGCACCACCACTCCCGGCTCAAGCTTGCTTTTTCTTAGGAATATAGCTAATGATGACTTCGCTCTGGATCAAAAGGATGCTCCAGGAAAGGAAGCTACTTTTCCCGTGGCTTCTTTTGTTTGTTTTGTTTTTGAAACTGGGTTTCTCTCTGTAGCCCTAGCTGTCCTGGAACTCGCTCTGTAGATTAGCTTGGCCTCAAACTCAGAGATTTGCTTGCCTCGAACTCCGAAGTCTGCCTTCCTCTGCCTCCCTAGTGGTGGGATTAATTCCTATGGCTTCTTGGAGCTCTTGCTTCACTGCCCTGAGCCCTAGCTTAAGAAGCTTGTCATTACTGACATTCTGCAAGTCATAAGTACTATGTACAGGCATGGCACTCTAATGTGGGCCTCTAACAACTTGCATGGCCTGTACTTTTGCTCTCAAACCACTCTGCGACTTGGCCTTGTGTCATTATGGCCACACACTCCTCCAGCTGAAAACTACAAGACTGTCCCTTTACTTGTGGGCTTCTTCTGGTACTTTTTAGCAGGGTATAGAAATCATGTGGCCATGAAACTCTGGTCTCCAAATGCCTGGGACAGTGGCTCTAAAACCCTTTTGGCTGTCTGAGTTTGGTGGCACATGCTTATAATTCCATATATGCAAGAAGATGAGACGGGAGGATCCCTTGAGCTCAAGAGTTCAACACCAGTATAGGCAATATTGTGAGACCCGAATGAAGGAATGAATGGACCTTTTGTGGGGTCCTTTACAGGGAATGAGCAGGGCAGGTCAACAGCAAGTGGAGGGTCCTGAGGAGTGTTGAAACAGCTAAAGTGGATTCTGAATGGATAATTATCAAAAGGGTCTTAGGCTAGAGATTGTCCTTATAGCTACTTTGGTGGCCTCTGTGTGTGTGTGTGTGTGTGTGTGTGTGTGTGTGTGTGTGTGTGTGTGTGTGTGTGTATGTTCTGTAGGGTTTTTTTTTGTTTGTTTGGTTTGGTTTGGTTTTTAGGGCAGGGTTTCTCTGTGTAGCCTCTGCCTCCTGAGTGCTGAGATTTAAAGGCATGTTGCCACCACCATGTCTGGCTTCTTGATGGCCCATTTTTTTTCCCCTTGGGGCCCTTCTTAATGCACCACTTTATTTTGCCTGACATAACAGCTTTATATACAGAAAGAAACTAGAAATCCAAACAGCCCACTTGTTTGATTCTGTAGATGTTTGCTATCAGTGCTTTAGAATATTAAATACATATATGTTCATATAACCCATGAATTTATCCATTCATGCATTAATGACATGCTTATCCACTCAATAAGTCTTCAGAGAGAATCTACTATATACCAGGCACCATGAGGTTGTAGAGATAGCAAAAATGGCATGCTGCTGGGCTAATGGCCTAGCCATTAAGAGCACTCATTCCTCTTGTAGAGGACCCACGTTCAATTCCCAGCACCTACATGGTAGCCCACAGATATCCTTAATCCCAGTTCTAGGGGATCAAATGCCATCTTCTGGGCTGGAGAGACGGCTCAGAGGTTAAGAGCACTGTCTGCTCTTCCAAAGGTCCTGAGTTCAATTCCAAGCACCCACATGGTGGCTCACAACCATCTATAATGAGTTCTTGTGCCCTCTTCTGGCCTGCTGCTCACACGCAGGCAGAATACTGTATAAATAAATAAATCTTTAAAAAAAAACAAAAACCAAAACAAACAAATGCCATCTTCTGACTTCTATAGATGCCAAGTACACACATGGTGCAGTTACATATCTGTGGGCAAAACACTCATATACATAAAATAAAAACAAGTACATCTAAACAAAACAAAACAAAATAAAAACCCTGACATGGTCTGTGTCTCTTTATAACTTGCTAGGGAAAGTCAGAATGAAATGGGTAGTCTCCAGGGAACTAGACACAATTCCAGTTGGGAACCATCTCAACGCCTTCTTCAGGCCACTGCTCCCGCCTCTGGGTCTTCGGCTCAATAGCATGGGTGTACAGAGAGTAGGTCCCAGACTAAGTCAGGGCTGGTGATAAGCTGTCCATGATTAACCATACGAAGATAAAACAAAACAAAACAAAACCCAAAAGCTTAAAGCAAGATTCCCCTCCAAGCCCCCCTGCCCACCCCAGCTGTCCCAGAGACCCTTACTGTGGCTACACCCTTACAAATGAGACTTGTCTTTCCATTTCATTCTCATCTTAGAGCGGGAAGGCATCACAATGCCTTCTGTAGCATCCGTACAGGGCCCCACGATTGCTGAGGCACCCTGCTGTAGCTCAGAGCCAAGATAGGACTGAGATGGGGGTCTGCAAACAAGGTGAGGAGGAAGAGGTGAAGGCGTGACCCTTGATTCTAGAGTTGGCTCCTGGGCTGCAAGCTGCCAGCGACTGCCCTGCCAGACAGACCCCCGTGGTTCTGGAGACTCCAGCCCCTGCCTCCTATCTCTCCTTCCTGTAGCGTATGCAGATTGGACATCTTCAGATGATAGAAACTCTGGACTCTGGAACCCAACTATGGACTTACAAGGCTGATGACAATGGGAACAGGGGCTTTGGAACATTTCCAAACAAACCACACCCTGCCCCCCACCTCACCCTCCCAGCTACCGAGCTGACCAATGACCTCCAAACCAGGGGCCGACATGGCTCTTGTATCTACCTGACAAGGAATTAACCGCGCTGGCAAACTTTACTTTCATCTAAGCCCTCGCTGCACTAAAGGAAAAATGGGACTGAATTTGAACTGAGTTTGGTGTGGAGAGTCACCTTCCTATGACATTAAGCCCTCCAGGAGGGCCACCACAGCCTGTGCGGTCTGCTAATTCTGCTGCAAGCAAGGAATGTGTTTATTCTTCCAAGGGGCAAAGATTCCCCTACTCAAAATGACGCTGCCACATTGTGCAACCAGGAACACCGGCTGCTGCTGCTGCTGTAAACAAGTGGACCAGGGCAGACTCACCCAGGCTCGGCTTCTACTTTTCCCAGAGGTGTTTTCTTCTGAATGGCTGTGCCCAGTGAAGCAATTTCCTGCCTTATAAACTTCTGCCCACCAAACCACATCTCCTATCTATCACTGCCTGGCTCGGGGTCATAAAACAATTCCCCTCAAACCAATGAGAGCCTGATCGAGAGTCCTTGAGTAGCAGGAAAATTACCTCTCCACCTGCACATGTAATGACACTTTGCAAGCGAGTGGCTTTGCAGTTTCTGAACGTAAACATCATGCGCCTTACCCCATGCCCTGCCTCCCCGCTCATTTGAGATGTGGGGGGCCCATGAATTTGATTCTCGCCTCTTGGGTTCACTCCACCAAGGCACTGGCTGGCTAGTGACCTCTTACCTTGACCCGAGGACCCCCGCAGCTGGGAGAATACATTTCAAGGTGTCAGAGATCATGATTTACAAGAAAAGTTCACGTAGGGGTACCAGGCCAGTGTGGGTGGGTGTCAATATGGACATAAGGAAACAGGTCAAAACAATTTCAGGAACCCTTTTGGTTTGGACGTGCACTTTGTAGGCTGTGAGTCCCCGACCTGGAATGTCTCCTCCATCATCCCCCCCTCTCTTTCTGGTGGACTGTCAGTCATCTTCATGACACAACCCATAATCTACCAAGAGACCTTTTGTACTTCCACCCAGGCAGGGCTTCCTCCAGTATCCTGCCACGGTACTTTCTGAAGTCTACAGGTTTGTTCTCTGGTCTGTTCCCCTGCTAGGCTAGGATCTCCTTCGGAACATCTTGGAATCCTCTGCTTGAAGAAGCAGTGTCTGGCTCAAAGGCAGCGGGCACTAGAGGGTCCCTGAGTGCCTGCGTGCGTGCCTGCGTGCGTGCCTGCGTGCGTGCGTGCGTGCGTGCGTGAATGAGTACCTACTGCACTTCTCGCCTCCCCACCTAGGTAATTTGCATATTGAAAAGGTATGGAGAATATGCTGTAGTCAACGGACTTAAGACCCCGGGTGAGGCTTGTAAAGCAAGGCACAACAGGTCCTCTATCTTTAAGAAGACTGAAATCTAGGGGCCGGAGAAGTGGCTCGGTAGCTAAGGGTACGTGGTGCTCTTGCAGAGGACCTGAGTTCGGCTCCCAGCAACCACATGGTGTGGCTTACCTTCTGATGCACATTTAAACATGCAGGCAAACCACTCATACAGGGACAAAATAGAATAAATATCTTTAAACAATATTTAAAAAAGAAAAGAAGTCTGTAAATGGCAGCCATATTGGAGGGTGGGATTCAAAGATTGGACCTAAGTCAGTGGAAGGATTTTATTTTCCTCCTCCTCCTCCTCCTTGCCCATTCCTCCTCCCCTGAGTTGCCTGGACCTCAGGCTTAGAAGCTGATATGGATCTGAAGGTCTGAAGGAGCCCCATTTTCTCTTTAGTTCCCTTTATGCTTTTAACCTTCACTTCTGGAATGTTCTAAATAAACTGTAATTCTTACTTGCCACAGTAGCCATCAAACACTACCCAGAGCCACCATTTTCCTCTTTTCTGCCTCCTCATCCCCATCTACAGAGGTAACACCAATGACCAGCTCCTCTTCAGATTCGCAGACACCTCCAGAGAATGGGGTGATTCTCTGGAGCCACCCATGTGTGTTTGGGTCACACTCCATGACACACTTACACACACACACACATTCAAAAGATTACTTCTGAGTCCCTACTATGTTCCGGGTGCCAGATACTGGTGACAAAACACCACGTCTCTGCCTCACTGAGCTTGCATCCTAGTTGGGAATGGCGTTCAGTGGGGGAGGGGCAAGGCCTGGCTATCACAATCCCTTCCTTGGTCCTCCAAGTGCAACGAGATGCAAAGATCATCTTACATTATAGGGCACTTCCCTGTGAGCCTGGCAAAGAGCTTTATGCACCTGCGTCTCATCTAATCCGTAGCCAACTCCAACTGCCGTCCAGTGAGCGCTCAACTAATAAGTGGTAGAGCCAAGATTGAGTCACTTCTCAGCCTGGGACTATTTATTTATATCTTTGGAAGGGTTAGAGACCAGGCCCAGGGCCTAGCTCACCATCCACTGAGGCCAGCACCATCCACTGAACTACCCGAGAACAAGACTCAGCTCTATGTGGCAGCCGTAAATGTTTGCTAGGTGAACAAACGAGGAGATGAGTGGCCAACCCTAACTACTGTGGCAGCCGGTTGTTCTGTCTCTGTGATACATACCTGAGCAACAGCCTTGAGATTTTCATCTACTTACCAATTTGAGCCACTCTCAAGTATTTTGGACTCCAGAAAGATTTTTGTAAAGATCAAGAAACAAGCATTTTTCTTGTTATCAACTGTTTTCAGATCCAAAAAAAGAAAGAAAGAAAGAAAGAAAGAAAGAAAGAAAGAAAGACAAAAAGAAAAAGAAAAAAGATGAATCATAATGGGAAACACTGTACAAAAGAAACGAGCTCCTTAGATGCTGTTTCTGAGTTTGGAATTAAAGTCTCTGAATGAGGCTGAATGGTGACACGAACCCTCCCACCCCCCCACTCCCACCCCTACCCCTACCAAAAGCAGTACTCCTGGTACCTTTACGTGCTAAGAAGAAAAGAGGTCTTTGCAAATGTCCTTAAGGAAGCTTATCTCAGGTGGTACCTGTGGACCCTAAATATAAAATATGGAAGGATGGGCCTGGAGAGGGTAGTTCAGGGGTTAAGAGCTCTTGTTGCTCTTGCAGAGGGCCTGGGTTCAGTTCCCAGTGCCCTCATGGTGTCTCACAACCATCTGGAACTCCAGTTCGAGGGGATCTGAGTCCTTCTTATGACCTCCAAAGGCACCTGGCACGGTGTGGTGTGCAGACAAACAGGCCTGCAGGCAAGACACACACAAAGCAAAATGAATACGTTGGTGGAGAAAAACCCAAGGAAATTGGAAGGAGGGAGATTCTTGACACAGGGGAAAGATAATCACAGAGGCAGAGACTGGGGTTATGTGACCACAAGCCAACGAATGCCAACAAGCCATTAGGGCCTGGAAAAGCATGGAAGGGCATCGAGTCGCTAGAGGAGAAGCGGAACATCCTGACATCCTGGTGCAGGCCCAGCAACACCAGTATTGACCTTTCTGCTTCCGTATGGCTCACTCACTGACAGATGTGCGCACAGGCAGAGGCAGTAAGCTCAACAATTCAGGCCATCTTAGACTTTTGTTTTTTTTAAGCCTTGGCTGTTCTGGAACTCACTATGTAGACCAGGCTGCCAGGCTGGCTTCAAACTCAGAGTTCTACCTGTTCCTACCTCCCATGTGCTTGGATTAAAGATGTGTACTACCATACTGGGTTCCTTTTTTTTTTTTTTAAAGATTTATTTATTTTTGTTTTATGTATCTGTTTTACCTTCATATGTGTCTGTGTATGTGCCATGCCATCAGGGGCCAGAAGAGGGTGTTGGATCCCCTGAAACTGGAGCTATAGATGGTTGTGGACTGCCCTGTGGGCACCATGAGTTGAGCCTGGATCCTCTGAGGGACAGCCTGTCTCTGTCTGCCTAGCACCTGGCTCTTTACATGAGTTCTGGGAATCCAAATGCAGGGCCTCATACTTATGTGGCAAGAGTCTTACCAACTCTGAGCCATTTTCCAGACCAGGAAATATTTACTGAACAAATGAAGGGGGAAGATTATTTTAGATATTGTGTTTTCAAAAGCAAAGCTATACATGAAAAGCCCCGTCCTGGCTCAGGAATCACACCTGCTTTCCTTACGTTGGGTTGCTTTTCAAAAAATAAACTTTGTGTCAGGCATAGTGGTACATGCCTTTAATTTCACACCCCCCCCCACTCAGGAGGCAGAGGTAAGCAGATCACTGAGTTTGAGGCCAGCCTGGTCTACAGAGCAAATTTCAGGACAACCAGGGCTACACAGAGAAACCCTGTCTCAAAGAACAAAAACTACAGAAAAACAAAACCCTAGCCAATCAACCAACAAAAACTCCTTTGTAGGCTGGGTGTGGTGGCGCACGCCCTTAACCTCAGCACTCGGGAGGCAGAGGCAGGCTGATCGCTGTGAGTTCGAGGCCGGCTTGGTCTCCAAAGCGAGTCCAGGACAGCCAAGGCTAACACAGAGAGATCCTGTCTCAAAAAACCCAAAACCAACCAACCAACCACAAACAAAAAGCCCATTTGTATATCCTTTTCATAATGAATCTGGAGTAGCTTGTATTATTTTATTGCAGATGTCAAGATAGTAGGACACAGGAAAGAATTTTTCCTATGGGAGTTTAACAGTATATATGTTGTGAGAAAATAAGAATCAAAGAAAACATCAACTTTCTTCTGTGGTATGTTGGCATCAGTCTTCGCATGGAGGCCTCAGGAGACTTGGCTTTGGTGGCCCTGCTTTTGACGCAGCTCCCTCTGTGTTTGTTCTGCTTGTTTTCCTTTAGAAAGTGTTTCTTCCCTCTACGCCCAGGAAAAAGAGTTCGTCCAGGTGTGTGTAAAGTCCTGCACACGCCGAGGATCCAGTTATAAAATAGTCGCCCTGTAAATCTCAGCAGACAGTTCAGTATTTGCACAGTGGAGTGACCCCTGCACCCAGGAGGCAGAGGAGGGAGAGAGGGAAGTGGAGACAGGAGAGGGGTGGAGGGGAGGAGATGCATAGGCAGTTGGTTCAGCTGACTGCTATGGTTTGTATTGTTTTTTTTTTTAACGAACATACGGCCTGTGTGATGGGTTGGAGGAAGCTATGTCTCCCTTGTGCTACTTGCGCAGTCTGCTGCTGACAACTGTTCATTTTCCAGAGTGGTTTTTGTAGCATTTAATCCCCGGTTCAAAGGGAGCTATCAGTCCAGCATTACCTGTAGTACAACTGGCTCCGGCCTCCTCCTGACTTTGCCCTTCCTGGCTCAGAGTCTTTCAAGACCCCTCTTCCCTGCTCTGCATCCATTTAAGGAATAGAGACAGGTTCTAGCCTCCTGGAGCTGCCCGTAGCCTCCCCTGGGCCCCCATTTCATTTTCTTTGCCGGCAGAAGACCAAACACCTCCAGTTAAGCCTTCTCTCCTTGGATGTGCTCTTCCCAAGCCTCAGTTTTTACCACCTCATTTGCCTTGTGCCATAAAAACAAAAGCCTTTGACCAAATACCCAGTACCGCACAGGCGATAAGGAAAATCTTGATTGACATCTGGAAACATCAGCCCAAACCAGACAACTCTTATGATGCAAGAATGCATAGCAATACAGCGTGCATGCGCAGGTTTCAGAGTTCTCAGCCACCGACACTAACTGCCATTCCTCGGAGGACCTTAAAAATCAGGTGTGGTTGTTACCATTGAAGTTTTCACATAGGACAGTGCAGCTGATCCTAATCAAGGCATCCAGACTCCGAGAAGCATATCAAAGGCCTGCCCCCTACTGTGAGCGGAGGGCCCAAGGTCTCAGCTGCCTTCCTTCTTATCCACCTGAACTCCTCAGCAAACAGGACGAGCTATCTGTACCTTTGGAGGGGAGACTCCACAACCGCTGGGAACAGAACGGGTTTGGTGCCACTCGAGGCAGGTTTCCACTAAGGATCTCGTTTCCTTTTCATGGATGTTTAAGTGAAGAGCATCTCACCCAAGGACTCTCCCTAGAACATGAGTGGGTCCTGGGAGAAAAGGGACCGGCCACCTGTCAGTTTGCGCTCCGTGGGTAAGGAGCGAGCTTCCTCAAAATGCTGAATGTTTGAGAGTTCTTAGTTGCAAACAAATCTTCAGAATGGGCAGTTTGCACCCGGACCCTGACAGAGTAGGGATCTGTCTTCCTCTTTCAGCTGGTGAAGGGATGTTGGGAAAGGCCTGCCGTTGTGTTCTGGGGACTGTTGGTTGCCAGGGTATGTATCTTTCCATGTATCTTGGGTCAAATAGGGTTTGGCTAAAAAAAGTTCCTTTGAAGCAGAGGCAGGTGGATTGCTGTGAGTTCGAGGCCAGCCTGGTCTACAAAGCAAGTCTAGGACAGCCAAGGCTACACAGAGAAACCCTGTCTCGAAAAAACCATAAAGGAAAAATAATTTTCCCTAAGACTGTGTCTAGCCCACCCACCCTCCCTCCCTCTCTGCCTGGGCCCGTGTTCAGATGACCTCTTGGGTCAACAGGACCTCTAGGTGCTCAGGGCTATTGCAGCAATGCCAAACAGTCTAAGAGAGCTGTTCTCAACCTGTGTGTGGGTGGGGGTGTCAAATGACCCTTCCACACGGGTCACCTAAAACCATCAGAAAACACAGATATTTACATTATGATTCATGAAAGCAGCAAAATTATAGTCATAAAGTAGGAATGAAAAGAATTTTACTGTTGGGGGTCACCATAACATGAGGAACTGTATTAAAGGGCCACAGCGTTAGGAAGGTCGAGTGACTATTGATCTAAACTCTGCCACACGGATGCTCACCATTCCCCCAGACAGTGTGACTTGGATACAGGGCTCAAGCTGAGGCTTGGTGCCTTTACTCCCTGGCTCTTTCTGGAACTGGACATGCCCTTTCAAAACTTTTTTTTAAAATGATTTTATTCATGTGTGTGTAGCTGCTTGTCTGTACCTGCAGCATCTGGCCCTCTGAGGTGAGAAGAGGGTTTTAGGGGTGAGAGCTCCTGGAGCTGTAGTTCCAGATAGCTGGAAATAAAGCTGGACCCTCTGCACGAGCCATCTCTCCAGATCCTGGACATGTCACTTCAAATAGTCCAAAGGGATATTCCCTATCTATGTGTGTGTGGTGCTTGCCCATGCCTTGGATTCATCTCAACCTCAACATGAACTTCTTGTCCACTTCAGCCCCAAACCACACTGTCTGGGCAACCCAGAACCCTGTAGGAACTGGTATTTTCTATCTATCTGCCCCTGCTTGGAACACACAGTAGGTCCTCAGCAAATTCCCCCAGCTCTCTGAGAATGACCACCTTCTGTTCTCCTGGGACATATGAAAACCCTGCCACCCACTGGTCTCCACTTGTCTGTACTTTCTCTGGAAATACTCCATTGGAAGGTAGAAAATGGCAGGCCGGCAGGCCTTACTATGGAAGAGGAGGAGGCACCACTGAGTTTAGGGCAGGGTCCTTCTTCTCAAAGTCAGCATTGAGTTTATTAGCATCCTCAACAGAGGAAGTAGTAGTGACCACAAGAGCCCCCTCCCCTGGGCCCAGACAGTCCCATGGGAGGGTAGGAAGGTGAGGAAAAGCCTGGAATTGATGCTTATAATGAGATTTTAAAAGTTCCCCACCACATTTCCTCCCTTACACTTTCTATCTCTAAGACAAGTGACCCAGAATTGGCACTGTGACCTTGCCCCTGTGATGTCTGATGGTGCATTCGACTGTTTCTCACACAGAAGGGTGAGAAAGCTAACATGAACACTCCTAGAAGAGACTCGCGTGCAGGCCATCCCAGAGGATACACACTGTGCCTATAGGGGATTCACCGGAAGATCGCAAAGAGAGCAGGCCATAACAGGGGAGGAGAAATACAAGACTCTGAGTAGTGACAAAATAGATTGCTTTAATGGGAGGCTTCCTGAGATGGCTGTCCGCTAGTCAGTGTCCCTGTCCTGGGATGTTTTGTTTTGGGGATCCACTGGCTGAGCCTCAGGCCCACAGAAAGCGAGGGTATCATGCTGTTGCACTGTCCCACCCCTCTAGGGACCCAGACGTGTGTCCTAACATGGAGGGCGGCGACCCAGCTGGCAGTCTGTCCAAAGTATGCCATCCCTGTGTCCAGAGGGGTTGGTGGTGATGAGATCATTCCCCACTCCGGGGGGGGGGGTTTCCGTGGAGAAGGGGGAGAGAGCAAGTCACTCTTGGAATTTCAACTCCGACCTTTACAAAGAAAAGTGATAGACACTTTAGCATTATATACAGGAGTGGGGCAGATACATGGAAGGGAAATTGCACTTAATTACAGTAGTTTATAGTTTACACCCATTGGACAAATTTACTTCTTTAGAAGAAATCTTGAGATCATCTAGGATGGGGAGAAGGGGATCTGTCAGTATTTACAGTGTCTGGCTCAGTTCAATAGAACACATCCTCCTTGGACCTCCTCTCATTTCAGTAACAGATTCAAGTTTTTGCATCATTTTGTTCGATCAAGGGCTGTAGCGCAGACTCCGTGGTTTTCTCACTTCCCGTTGCACCGTTTTGCACCGGCTGGCCACCTCTGGAAGAACCGAGAGAGCTTGGCATCTTAGGAGAGGCATCAAAAGCGACAATACTGCCGAGAAGGGAAGCCGGGCTTCAGGCAGCACCTGTTGAGAATGGGTTGTCCAAGGTGCCGGCAGGATGTCAGGTAAGCAGGGACCTCTCCGGTGCTCCCTGATGCTTCTCAGGTCACTGGGCTTTTCTATGACAGCTGCCCCACAGCCTGATGGTGTGGAAAATGGGGTCCTCGTTGCTGCACACAAAGTGAGTGGTTTTGTGGGTATCACCAGGCTTGCAATGGGCACTGCAGAGGAACAGAAGGGGGAATGAACTTAGCTGTGTGTACACAGGCCATTAGTTTAGCTTCTCCGAGGGAGCTGACACCCGACTCAGCCAGCCAAGCGCTGGAGGTGGAGGGCTGGAATGGGGGGGCACTCAGCTGCACCGTGGTCGCTGGGGCGCATTCCCTTTAGGAAAGCTTTCCTGGGCACTTCTGAGGAAAGAGGCACATTGCTAAGGACCCTGAAATAGTCCTGATTTGCTGACCTTAAGCCCTGGAGTGGGGTGGGAATGGCATTTATACAGTACTCAGGGTGATCACAAAACAGCAGGGGTCGAGCTCTAGGTCCCAAGACCTCAAGGAGCATGCGCTCTAGACTCCTAAGCGCATGCGCCCTAGACCACTACTTCCCAAGCTTGGATAGAACAGGCAGGAACAAAGATGCTGCGAAAACACAGTTCCATTTCCGGCTCTTAAGCCTGAGTTAGGCCTAGGGTACATTTATTTACATGTATGTGCGTGCACTCACAGTGCACCTGTGGAGGTCCGAGGGCAGCTTACAGCAGTCTGGTCTCTCCTCCCACTATGCAACTTCCACAATCAAGCTCAGGGTATCAGGACTGGCGGAAGCTCCTTCACCAGCTGAGCCACCTCACGTGCCCCGGGAGTGTGCATTTCAGAGAGATTCCTTGGGTTCTGCTGACACGGCTCATCACCCAGGAGCAGCAAGGCCATAAAGCAAGTGAGGAAACGTCCCTTTGCTCAAAGTTTCCATCAGGGAGAGGGCTTTGGAAATCATAAGGAACTTTTTCAGGGGTTGTTCCCATCAGCAAAAGATCCCAAGGAACTGAAGATGGTCGATGCCACCTCAGGATGAGCCAGGGGAGACCTCAAGAGTATCCAGAGCCACCCTCTGAGGAGCCACAGGGCCCATGTGGGACAGCGTCCCCTTCCAGGCTTCATTCTCTGTGATCCATTCAGGAAAATCAGGAATCTCCTTATTTATTTATGAGTCACTCCCGCCGCCCCTCCCCCACCGTTTCTTCCCACCCTTTCACGTTTGTTAGCATTGAAGGTTTCCTGTCAGTCTAGCGGCTTGTTCTCTCAGGACGCTTGCTCCCTTCAAACACACATGCATCACACATGTACTCGTGCAACACACAGGCCGACTATTCCATTCTATTCTTACTAATCGGTGCTCTCAACCACGACCCCATGAGATCATCACAATGTCCATTGGACAGATTAAGAAAGCAAGGTTTAGAGTGAGCAGGGACAGTCCAGTGATTCAGACCCGGGAAAACTGCGGAGCCAGAGCCTCGGGTTGGTTTTGGGTGACCTCCAGCATGTGTCGGGGGCCAAGAGCATTCCTTCTACTCAGCCTTTGCTCTCAGCCAACTTATTCTTCGTGTTTCACAGTTTTTTCCTCTATAGAAGGGAGGCTGCCTCGGGCTTGGTTGCATTAGTACAGGTTACCCTTGCCTCAAAGGTGTGGCCATCTTGAATAACGCCCAGCATGGGCCCCTTCCTCTGTTCTTGCTGTTCTTGAGGTATCCTAAGAGGGGGCCTGAGCTATGCATCTGTGTGAGGAGGTGGTTTCTGGTCCTGCTACATTCTTGAGGCCTTGGTCAGGGCCCTCCGATACCCTTTGTCTCCTTTTCTAGCCTCAGCCCACCCCCCTCTCTCTAGTCTCTTTACTCCCCACTATCAGCCCCTCCCCTTTCTTCCTTCCAATTTTCAGATTTCAGGTGGAAGAGAGAGAAAATGGCTCGTGACCTCGCAGCTTTCAATAGAAGAGCAAACATGAAGGGCAGATAAGGAGACGCCAGTGAGACTATGACCTGTCATTAGGGATGGGCCTCCCCGCTATCAGCTGTTTGCCCACATAATAAAATGGTGGCAGAGCCCTAAGTGTTGTCAAGGAAACTGGAATGATTTTGCGCCCTTCAGAGTCTAAACACAAACAGCTGATAAGGTATGCACTGGGGTCCCAGTACACCCAACTTCATGGGGGCCCAGCCCAGAGGATCACTGTGTGTCCCTCATCCCCAGATGACTTGGTGGTGGCTGGTGCACACTGAAGTCCCATTGTGTGCAGACACTATGTTTAGGGCTTTGCACACACACACAACCTTCTCTTTACCATCGTTTCTTTTTATGTTTACTTATTGCGAGTGCACAGGCATTCACGTGCCACAACTTGTGTGTGGAGGTCAGGGGGCACCAAGTCTCCTTTTTTCACCTTGTGGATGCTGGGGATCCAACTCATGTCACCGGACTTTACCTACTGAGCCATCTTGCTGGCCTCCATCTGCCCTATGAGGTAGGTGGCTGTTATTCACTCACATAACCCATGCCTGGGTGCCTGCTATGTGTCCAGGGCCATGTGACTATGTACACGGCCTGCCTATAATTTTACGAAGTTTACATTCTAGTGAGCTTGAACAATGCGCTGCCACTAAACATTACACACATATTATCACATGTCAACAGCTTTTTATGTGGAGACGGATACTCTTGGAAAGCAAGCCTGGTAAGGTAGGCTGACAGTCAGGGAGAGAGGGGCATCATTTAGGGAATTGAACGAGATGACATTTTGAATTGAACGAGATGAAGGAGCAAGCATGTAAAGCCCCCCTTAAATTGTGTTCTAGGCAGAAGAGGGCAAATAGACAGTACTGGATGTGGTCACCTGCTGGCTGTGGTGAGTCCCTGGGCTCCCCACGTAAGCCCAGCGAACAAAGGAAGCACAGAAAGAAATATGGAGAGAGCAGCAAAGCCTTATCACCCACAGCCTTGAAGCCCTCCGGGGGTGTGTGTGTGAGAAGGACAAGTTTGCTTCCCTCTTCAAGAGATCGCTCCGGCTGCTGCAAGTAGACCACAGTGTTGTATGTAAGAGTAAAAGTGGGAGGCAAGATTCCTGAAAGAGAATAACCAAGAGAGGCCTGGCGTGGGCTAAGACGGTACCCCTGGGAGTGGTGAGGAGCGTCAGACTCAGAACAGATTCTAAAGGACTCCTAGCAGAACCTAACTGATGGGCAGGATGCAATAGAGAAAAGAGGGAAGGTTTTTAGAAACGGAATTGCAAAACAAGGAAGTGACTTGGGTAAGGAGAAACTGGGGCAAATGGAGAGCTCGTATTTTAGGTGGGCCCCGATTTGGGAGGCACGCGCTGCATGTATCAGGCATGCATGGGTCTCACTGAAGATGACACTGTCAGTGCACCCTCGGTGGGCAGGTCCACCCTGAAGACGGAACATAGGTACCATCAGTCTATGCATTTGGCCCAAAGTCTCAGGACTGGTGGTGTCAGATGGGAAGAAGCCAAAGAGTGACCCGTGGGCCCCTCGGCGCTCCAATGTTGGGATGAGCTACCAGCTAAGGGTAGGAGGAGGTGTGTTGGGTACCGCAGACTGATATGGTGCCCTAAAACCTGAGGGAAAAAGGAGGGAGCAATGGGCTGTGGCACGGCACCAGAAAGCAGCCGCTGAATCTGCAACACGGAGGAGGTGCTGGTGATATGAACACAGTGGAGGGTGAGGCTAGAAGCCAGCCTACACCGGTCTCAAAACTGAGTTGGGAGTAAGAAGAGAGAGAAGACTGAGGACTACAAACATCTCATGTCTATTGTTAATTTCTGTTAGGCTAATTGTAGCTTTATTAAGTGAAAGTAATCATTATATTTTATGATTTTAGAGATGCGGGGGACTACAATTTATACGGACTATCAGTAAAATGCATAAGGACCTACAGTGGCAAAGCTTCCACACTTAGCTGTGATGTAAGACCAGTGTCCTGGGGCCAGAGGGCTAGCTCAGAGGTTAAAAGAACCTGCTGCTCTTATAGAGGACTGGAGTTCCATTCCCAGCATTAATAACCATCTATAAATCCAGTCGCAGGGAAATCAACACCACTTTCTGGCCCTCTTGGGTACTACATGCACACGGTACACAGAGATACACGCAGGCAAAACACTAACACACATAAAGCAAAAATAAATGCATCTTTATAAAAAAAAATCTGAGTGGTGCTATAGGGGGAAAGAAGTTTTCTTGGTCATTTATAAACCTCTTTCTGAAACTCTGGAGATGTGCAGCGCTATTAGCAGGAGAAAGCAGATGCGACCCAGCTTCCATGACCTGGATGTTGTTCCCTTGGGTCAAACATGGAGGGATGCGTTCGACTGGGGTCTTCTCACAGTCAGTCCTTGCAATGATCCCATGAAAGAGATTTCATTGTGTGCAGAAGGAAACTGAGGCTCGACATGTTTCCCTGAGGGCATATGGATAGAAGGTAGTAGAATTTTTAATCTGGATCTGGTCAACTCCCAGGCCTGGCACTCCTAGCCATCAGACCATCTTGCTTCCCTCACCCTGACAATGAAGAAGGTTTGACAAGAAGGGACAGCTGATGGGGGAACTCATGGTGAAGCAGCCCACCTTCTCCTGTCAGCGCCTCTGAGGGCTTCTTTTGACCTCCCTATAAACTAGGAAGTGGAACAGTGGGTAGAAAGGGATATGGGAAGAGGAGTCAGCTCACAGCCTGCCTGCACTGATTCCTGCTGAAGCCATAGCTCGGTACACTCTTTTTCCTGGATCTATGGGGCACCGCTACCCAGGAGCTCAGACACAAACCCTCTCAGGACGTGACTCCCAAGACCCAAGAGTTGAAGAGGAAGAGGCAAATTCTCCTGAAACAGATGGAAGGAGCTGCCGAGGACTCTGGCAGCCTAGGAGTCCTGAGATTTGATGCTGGAAGGCCCCGAGGCAGGCCTGTGGTAGCAACAGTAAGTATGAGATTGGGCAGCTACAGGTTCACAGCCTATTTTGAGCCTTATACCTGCACAACCCTGCATCTTCATTATGGTGCTTCAGCATGCATCGCTACCAGAAGTCAAATATGGCGGCACACGCCTGCAATCCCAGCACTCGGGACCAGAGAAAGGAGGATTGCTGCAAAATTGATGTGAGATTTGCTTGTACAGTGAGTTCTAAGCCAGCCAGGGCTCCTTCCTCTTGGATCTACTTCCAATCAGTTTCCTTTCTGCTACCACATGAGCGCTCTCTCTCTCTCTCTCTCTCTCTCTCTCTCTCTCTCTCTCT
>OU015746.1:36181108-36202010 GCA_907169655.1 Acomys percivali
CCCAAACCATTATCTCAAAAAATAAAATAAAATAAAAAAGAAAGAAAGAAAAAATAATTGGGAGGTTTAATGGATCTGGAGTAAGAAGATTAGAGTCTGGTAGAAGTCCATTGTGTGAAATTATTCATCTCCCTCTTTATCTTCGAGCCTTAGTTTTCTGCATAAAAATATCTACCTAGCAGGAGGAGGAGGGTTAGCCAGATAATGTGCAGTAGAACAGCTCCTTGAATGCTTGCTGGAAAATTAGAAGTCCAAAAAATAGCACTTCTGGGCCCATTTCCCCATTTATCTACCTGGCTGGCCATCCATCCATCCATCCATCCATCCATCCATCCATCCAACCATCCATCCATCCATCCATCTATCCACCCACCCACTCACTGAACATTCACCATGGCTCAAGCATTTGGCAAAAACACAAAAGGCTTTGGTACTGTGGGTGGCTCCTGACCCACTTGCTTTTTTGCTGGAAGGTGGGAGAGAGGGTACCTGTCCAGTAGCAGCAATGGGAACAGGGACAAGATGGTGAGCCTGTAGGGGACATGGCCCCAATCATGAGACATTTTGCTGCCAAGGCCTCCTGTGAGTGCATTATAGAGCAAGCACTGAAGTGGATACTGAAGATGGCAGAAGGGAAGACAAGTGCCTCGCTAAGGAGCACAGACGGAGGAAGGAATATAGAGGGAGCTTCCTTCTGCATCCGACTATGTCCCTGACAGCTGTTAGACACTCGAGAGACAGGGTAGGGCCTTCCCCATTTATAAAGCAATTAACAATCTTGGCGCCCAAGTTTGCACAGCAGGAGCTGGTGGAGTCACAATTAACTCAGGTGCCTTGGCTTTTCCTGTCACTATACAATGCCAGCAAAATAGCATTGTCCAGGGTGTGTCCTCATGGCCCCGGGCATGGCACACACTAGTTGCTGGCACACACATAGACTGTTCTGAGAAATCCTTTGTAGCAAGCTCCATTTAACCTAGCAGTTCCCTTAACATACTCAATGAAGGACTCATTCTCTCCCACATATCTCACGTGCCCTAATGCCTAGCAATGGTTTTGAAATACCTAGCAGAAAACAATATGTTAAAATGAAGAATGGCCGGGCGTGGTGGTGCATGCCTTTAATCCCAGCACTCGGGAGGGCAGGGGCAGGTGGATCTCTGTGAGTTCGAGGCCAGCCTGGTCTACAAGCCTGGTCTAGGACAGCCAAGGCTACACAGTGAGACCCTATCTCAAAAAGCCAATAAATAAATAGATAAATAAATAAACAATGAATGAATGAATAAAAGCTGCTCATGTTGCTGGTGCCTCAGGAACAGAGAGTTCATTCGTAGATCATCTTTCCTTCAGACCACTCTTTTCCGTTCTTCCTTCTGTTTTGGCTTATAGGCAGGAAGTTTTGTGTTTGGAACTTTGCACCACGTGTTTAATTTTTACTCTGGTACTACTTACAGCAACAAAAGCATGGATGATTACAATGGGCACTCTTCAAGAGAGGGGGCAGGCATTTAAATGGAAAGAGTTCCGAATTTGAAGTCTAGAGGCCAAGTTCATCTGCATGCTCCTGGGTAGGTTACTTGCCATTCTCGTTTTCTTGAACTTAGAAGATTGCAATTAAGTGAAAATGACGAGATACTGTTCACCAGAGAGTGGCATAAACCATAAAGCATTATATTTTTCTCTTGAGACAATGCTCCTTCTGCCTCGGCCTCCTGTGTCTTGCTATTACAGGCATATGCCATCATGCCCACCTGAGTATTTTTTAAAAAAATTCTTATTAGTATAGTAATTGTCTTTGGGGGTCACAAAGATGAGGGTCTGATCCCTCATGAGATGTCCTGGAATACAGTGACATCTCCATAATAGGTTGTGGAAGCTGCTCATGCAACTTCAAGGTTGGCTAGACACCCCGCCTAGCGGAGGGCAGAAGCCACGTGGGGGTTGACGGCAGCATCTCTGGGAGCTTCTTGAAGCCAGTTAAGAGACCATTTCCTGAACCCAGAGGACTCGTTTCAACAAGCAGGCATCAAAGTCAATGTGGGAAAGACGGCGATAATTAATCACCGCCCTGTCTAGGGCTGCCCAAGCGGCAGATGGATTGATAAACCTTTAAAAGAAGGAGGTATTCCCAAGGAGGGCCGCTGCGCCTGGCTGCCCCCCTGATGGAGATTGGTGAGCACGGATAAATGTTTTCCCTGATGGTTACACAGAGTGGGAAATGGCACAGGAGTCGGGAGTCGGAGGCCAGGGCCACGGAGGGTTGTCTTTTCATCTTCTATTGGGTGAGAGAAGACTGGCAGAGAGGGTCCCACACACCTCTCCTTCTACCTCCCCGATTCCAGAGCCCAGCGACCCAAGCTATGCATTTAGCAGCCAGGATACAGTACCGAGCACTTAACGTACACAAGCCAGATCCTTGAAACTAGTAGCTGTTCCAACTGCCATTTTCAAGATGGAGAAATGAAAGCTCAAAAAAATTGGTAGTACCTTCTCTACTTCACACTAGGGCCAGAAGAAGATGAGTCAAGGAAAGAGTTGAGATTCCTAAGCCTGTCAAAGAGTCTGATCGGAAGCTAGTGGCAGTGGGCGAGGTGTGACTTTTGGGACCTGCGGGTGGGCAGAGACAATCAACAAGATCAAACCTCCATGAGTACTTCTGACATGAAGTTCAAGGTTGTCACCTCTTTATCTAGCAATCGATAGAGGCCAAACAGTTCCCACAGTACCTAGACCCTGGCTGCTGAAAGGTCCTATTGTGTTACCCTGGAATCCACAACTGCATTCAGACATCTTGTCCTGTTTTCTAGTTCTCGGTGTCCCCTGGTAGTCCAGCGCTCTGAGCTGCAGCCCTCCCTGTTGGCTAGCTCTTTATGATTCCATCAGCTCTTTGCGGGGGGGGGGGGATTACTCATCCCCGGAGGCACTGACTAAGCTGCTAGGTTTCCCCACTTTCTCTGCACCAGGAAGTTGAGTGTTAAGTTTCTTGATAAACCATCAAATGGGCACAGGCCTCTGAAAAGCTCACACTGTCCACTGTGGAGTCGTCAAAGGGTTAGCACAATTAGGTTATCTCTTGTGCTGATGGTGCCTCACGGTGGGATGGCTCCTAGACCAAGAGAATCAGTCCAAGGACCCCTGATTCTTCTTTCTCTTTCCCCACTGACCACCTCTGCATAGCTGTTGGCTCACCAGACATCCTGCCCTCCCCACCCCATCCTGGAAAAACCCTTTGCATAGATCATCAACCACCTCACTCAGGAATGCTCAATTCCAGGGTCTAACAGCACTATGTCATCCAGACTCCAGCGACCCGTCCAACTTTTCAGTCTTCATCTAATACTCTTGTTGGGGAGCAATAAGCTCTTTTGGCCTGTGGCCCATCTTTGCTGCCCCCTGACCTCAGGGGTTCTTTTTAGCAGCTAACTGAAGAAGAGTCTCATAAGAATAAAACCATGGCTGAGTATATACTCATTCCGTTGGTACCTTGAGAGTCTGAGTTTATGAGTACACACTCGCGAGCACGCATGCGCACGCGCACACATGCACTCTCTCCATCCAACCCCACCCTGCTCGCATTACCTGTTTACTGGAAGACATGCTGGTGAGGGTATTGATGCTACTGGTATCCGAGACCACCATCGCAGAGGGAAACCGGGAGGTATGGGAATACTGAGGGGGTTCCTGCTTATGTGCATACACTGGAGAGACAGAGAAAAGACAAACTCAGTGTACGCGCACACGGTCAAAATAACCCCATAAGCCACACTGTGGCTCCCATGTCCCTGGGGTGGTAGTCATATTGGGAAATGCAGTGTAATATGGAGAGACCTTGGTTCCTTAATCAAGGTACTTAATCTTGCTTTGGTTTCCTCTTATAAAACAAGGATGACATCCATTGTAGGAAAATATATTTTAACTGCTTGGAACTAAATATATAGCCTCGAGCACACTTGTTTCCTTGGCCTTGGGTAATAATATTAGGAGCTTAAGCATCAACAAGTAACCTTATGCATTTGGAGTATAGCTGCTGCCAAGGGATAGCATCTCCCCAGCTGTGTGATTAGTTTCTGCCACAATTCAAACACCACGTTTCTTTTCTGAGTTGTAGATTGGCTAATAATAGTAACTAGATGTACACGTAATTAATTGTCTAATTCTGAGCTATTCCAACTTTTACCACGGTGATATCAACGCCTTATGATGTCACATGAATATGAAGAGTAAACAAAAGGAGACTTGACTCAAATAAGACTTCCAGGGGCATGTGACTCCATATTTAGTTGTTTTGGTACCGGCCTACCACATCTGGAAGCTCATGACTCATGTTAGTCAACCATAAGAATCATGTAGATTCTAGGTCACCTGACTAATGAAAGCATGTGTTTGCTTGGCCATGAGGGAGGTAGCCAGCATGTTCCCAAAACACGGACCCTATTAAGGAGGCCTTCAGTATGAAACGGAGGCAAAGGTCACTCACTGGCTGATGGTTCTTTCCTGGTCTAGCCCACCTGGGCTCTCTCTTCATGGCTAGTCATAGTTTCTGGGTCTGAGAAAGCCCATGGATCATGGTGGACCACTGTGATGCTGTCCCATCCAGGCCTGTGAGGTGAGGTTGGAGGAGGGGGCGCACACTGCCTGTCTTTAGAGGCAGGAGAACGAGGCACAGGTGGGTGCTCAACTCTACTGCAGGCTGTGGCAGAATTTTAAAAGCCAAAGATACGTAATTGGAATGTGAGGTGCTGCTTAGAAACCAGCCCTGCAGGCTCAAGTCAGGGCTGAGCCCTGAGGATAGAAGGCTGACTGTGGCTGCTCAGCTCCAGACATGCCATTTGTCCAAGGCAGCTGGAAGAACAACTGAAATCCTCCTTTGCCCTCCTTGCCTCTTGAGAGTGACTTGGTAAACACGCCTTGCGTTTCTGCAACACTTTATTTATGCTTGCGAAAGGGAGGTCGGCCGTATTTTTATTTCATGTTCATAATGACCCCATAAGCATACTATTCCTATTTTATGTGTGAAGAAAATGAGACTTAGAGTAGCCAGAGGCTACACAGCTGTTTAAGACTAGTCTACACTGGATGCTTCCTGAAGCAGGCAAGGGGTCCATCCCTACTATAAGTCCTTCCCAAACTTGAAAATTGGGATTATCGCCAGGCTTGGCTCGAACTAGTGGAGTCCTGGGGACAGGAGGGAAGGCAGAGATAGGCAAGTGTAGGGGAGGCATAAAAGCAGAATGTGGGACCCTCTGGGCAAGGGGCAGAGACTTCTTGACTTGGTAGAGGGCGGGTAACATTTTCCACGTAGGTTGATGGCTTTGTTTGGTGCTTGCGTTGTGTATGTGTTCATGTGTGGGTACACATGTACTTATGAGTGTGTGCCTGCGTGCATGCATGTGTATGTAAGGCAGGGGGTGACCTCAGTTATTGAGCCTCTGGTGTTATCTATGTCACTCTTTGACATAGGGTCTTTCACTGGCTTCAACTCACCAAGTATGCTAAGCTGTTGGCCAGTGAGCCCTAGGGATCTGCCTGTCACCATCTCCGCAGGGCTTGGGCTATAGGTACATGTCACCACAGCCAGATTTTTGATGTGGTTCTGAGGACCCAAAGTCAGGTTCTGATGCTTGCAAAACAAGCAAGTTACAGATGGAGCTCTCTCCCAAGCCCTTGTTTGTTTTCCCCTCACTGCCAGGGATTGTTCAGATAGCCCTGTGCTTGTTAGGTGAGCGCTCTAGCATGGAGCTGGATTTCCAGCTCAAGCTTCATGGGTTCTGATTAGAGATTTCCAGGGCATGTAGACTATGGGCATGAGGACTCCAGAAGATTCTCGTCCCTTTCAGATAGACAGATAGATCACAAACAGCATGCTAGCTCTGACCATTTGGGGATGGCTGCTAAGGTGATGCTTAGGGGGAGGTGCTGTGGCTGACTTGTGAGACTTGTCAAGGGGCCAGAATGGGAAACTGCTCTGTGTGTTCCACATGCTTTGCCAACTCCCCTTTCCTGTATTTCCCTCTGCTAACATCCCCACCTTGGAGTCTTGGGGCCGAGGAAGAGGACAGAAAAGCAAGGATGACACACAGGAGCTGAGTGTGAGAAAATTGCCTTGGTTGCTGATAGGGAAATATCTAACCTTCCAGGAGACTTGCAAACCAACCCTCTTCCCCCCTCTCCTGGCACACTCGTGCCCTTACTGTGGGAGTTCTGTAGCTGAGTCACAGCAGCCATGAAGGGCTGCTGGGCCATGTGGCTGCCCGGGCTCTGCTGCATGAGGGGCTGCTGGTGAGGGCTGTGCAGCTGTTGGGAGAACTGGACAGGCTGTAGGGCCGCCAGGCTGCTAGCCACACTGTTGATGACTGGGACGCTCTGGGCTTGGGAGGTGTTGAGGCCTGTGGGAACAAAAGGGAGACGTCGTAGTGGGTACAGGGATGAGCAGAGGTGATGGGGGCAGCATCAGTCATAGATACAGGCCCTGCTCAGTGTGTCTGTGTTGGTCACTGGAATGGATGAATCTGTGATAGAAGAGATTGCGTGGGAAGTGACTTCACAAACAAGGGAAGTGTGACCCAGAGAGATAAATTCCTAATGCCTGAGAGTCTCCCCAAATCATCCTATAACCTCCCAAATTCAGCCCCCTTGAGGTCACAACAGCCCCGGGAGCACTGACCATTTGTCGATCTATCCATGCTGAACTCCAAGAAGCCTGCCCTGGTGTCCTCTGGTATAAATAAGGATGCCCACTTTAGGGTATGGCTTATTACCCAGACCTGTCTTTCCAGGAGAGGGTAGCAGTATGCAGAAGCCCTTGCTCCCCATCCCTAACGCCCTGCTGCCCTCAATTCAAAGGAAACCAAACCTTGCTCCACAGTCCTGTAAGGAAGAGGTCTGAGGATCCATAGGGCCCACAAGGCCCCTGGAGAGGTCGGGCACCGCTTGTTGACAGTAGCAGACAGAGGAAGAAAGCACAAGAATTCAGGCAGCCTGTAGAGTGGATCTGTACTAGGGATCCTGGTAGCTGAAGAACCATGTTTGAGGAAGAGGAGGAGGAAGCAGGAAGTTAACGTTATGGCAGTAGGTCCGACCATCTTTCAGTTCTGGGGTCATGGAGACGTCTGCGCTTTGGTACCATGCCTACATCCTGAGACCTCTTTTGAACCTCAGCCACTACTACAAGGCCTGGGCCTTCTGGTTTCCATACTCTAGCTGCTCCATGGCATGACCTTGGGAAAGGCAAGACAGGATCAGAGTGGAGGTCAGAGGACAAGAGGAGAAAATACCCCAGTCTCGGTCCTGGAGTTGCCAATATGCCTTAGTCCTTGCTTTCTGGGAGGTTGGTGGCGGGAGGTGGGGGAGGGGGACGGTGATGAAGAGGAAGATTCAGAGAAAGGCCTGTGGGAGGCAGGGGGCGGGCTGGAGGGTTGTCTGGAGAGCTCTTCTGAAAGGGAAACATCAGCAAGATTGTAAGATAAGTCCTCCAGGGAGATAGCACAAAGTCTTCAACAATTGCCCACTTGGAGCTCCAACAGATAGCATTATCAGAAACTTAAAAGGAAGGACAGATAACCCTCTTCCTGACTCCCTTGGGTGGGACATCAGGTGGGGGTAGGATCTCCCAATCACCCTCAAAATATCACTAGAATATTACCCTCTCCGTGCACTCAGTTTCTCCCCAGCTGTGCATCTCACCTGGTACCCTGATACTCTATTTCAATTCCCCCCTCTTACTGATGGCCTCTGGCTCCCAAGAAACCCTACGCATTTGCTGTTTATCCAGGAGCCTGTACCCACTACTCTCTTAGGGAAATCTCTGCCCAGAAAAGAATATTAGCCTGTCTAGACTGGATGACATTGACATTGAAGAACACAGTTTGGAAACATGCCTGAGCCTTAGAGCCACCCAGGGGACCTCTTTAAGAAATATACATTCTTGAGCCCCGCCCAGTGAGTCAAAACCTGCAGAGGTGGGGCCCAGGAATCTCATTTCAACAGTCTGCGATCCCAGTGTGCTTCTGTTCCAGGACCGAGCACCTCTGATGTCAACCTAGCTCCCCCAGTGTGTGTGACTCGTGGCCTTTTTATCCGGAAGAAGCATAGATAATGAGCATTTGGCAAGGACAAGTCACTTGTCCAGAGTCCTGAAGTGCTGAGGGAGGTCCCTTGTACATATGAGAAAACAAGAAACCTCTCTCTAACCAACTCTCCCTTAAAGGAGGGCATTGGGTCCCAGCCAAGCTTCCTGACAATCCTCACCATTCTTTATGCTCTGTCTACCCCAGTGCACATGTGCACGTGTGCCTAAGGTCAGCGTGCACCCCGGCCACATGCTGCAAGAGATGCTCTGAGGGGGCTGAGACGCATGGGTGCACATGATGGGAAGAACAAAGTTGGAAAATACAGAATGGCCCTAGGGAAAGCTTTAGTCTGGATAGCACATAAAATAGTACAGGTAAGTGTGTGTGTGCGTGTGTGTGTGCGTGTGTGTGTGTGTGTGTGCGCGTGCGTGCGTGTGCGTGTGTTAGTCAAAGCTTGGTATGGGAAGAAAGAAGTGGAGTAATCTGTGTATTATTTTGTTTGAAGAAATAAGGAAATAGCTATCTTACCCACAGGCCTTTCTCCCCCCCCCTCTCACACACACACACACACACACACACACACACACACACACACGTCAGAGGATAACTTGCAGGCATCAGTTCTATCCTTCCACCTTTATGTAGGTTCTGGGGATTAAACTCAGCTCATCAGACTTGGTGTCAAGCCCCTTTACCTGCTGGGCCATCTCCTCCCACCCCATGAAATCTTCTAGAAGCTAAACAAACTGGTTTAAGGCATCCTAGTCTTTATCCAGCACCTGGTGTTAGTTTGGTTGCCACAGTCCAAGAACCAGTGAAATGGAAGTGAATTTGAAGTAATTTTTAACCTTGGGAGTCTGAAGATTTCTTTATTTCCACTTCCCTTTTGTGGAGCATGTTTCCACCCCAGCAGCTAAGGACAGGGCGAGAGCTGTACACAGTCATTCAATAGATGTGTATGCTTTTCAGTGGTCCCTGTCCCGTTCTGCCCGCAAAGGAGGCAGAAGTGGTTTCAGTTCTTAGAAGGGAGCAGGGGAGGAAAGCTGAAAGCAGGAACAAGACAAGGTAGCAATCGCCATGGGGCCCTGGACACAAGGAAGGCCAAAAGGCTCATGGGACAAAGCTGAAAAAATGATGATCTATGCACTACCCTTGGGTATCCCTGGATCCTGTATGAGTAGCATTCCCCCAATGTCACAAAGATGGTTCTGAGGAACAATGACTTTGCTGAGTGGTCACAGTGAAGCTGAAAATATCCAATCACTTAGATAACTGGTTGGCAGTAAACCTAAAAAGTGTCCACACCCTCCGATGACCGTGCCTTTCACAGCCTGCCTCACTGAGAACTTCAGCCTTTCCATGGCCAGCAGTGGCCCGCCTGTGATGTGGCAAGGCTGGCTGCAGAACCAGAGTCTGCTTGAGCTATGAGGACCTGATCCATCCCTCATCTTCACACATTTCTTAAAAATTTTGAAATCTCAAGAGATACTAGGTCAGTGGCCTTCTCTGGGTCCTCTGTGTATTTTCAGCACTGGCCAACTAAGACTTGTCTATGACATGAGATGTCATCTTCAGAAACCCATCAAAGCCTTGCTCCATCCTCACCAACCCCAAGAATTTCCTAGAGAATACAGAGAGACAGGAATGAACCAGAAACGAATGTATAGGCACAGCTATGAGAGGTCTTGCTTTCCAGATTTACAAGCATGTCTCTATTCCTTATCACTGGATAGAGCTAACAGCTCATTTTATAGACGAGGAAATCACATCTCAGAAAGGTTCAGTGTGACTTGACCCAGTTACACAACTAGGAAATTGTGACCTGGACTCAAAGCCATTTAGGATAAATGTGCTACACGTTGCAGAGGAGAGCAGAAGAGCCAAGGAAGTGAAAAATCAAATCTACACACGTGCTGAGCACTGTTGAGTATGTCTATGGTCCTGACATCGAGGCACAGGCAGGAAGATGGCTGCGAGTTCCAAGGCAGCTTGATAATGACGCCCGGTCTCAGCCACCTTACCCAGGTGCACAAGAGGCTCTCCCAGGGGCCTTCGTGCCTTTTCCCGCCCGCACTGCTTTGCTTCCCATTTCTCTCCCTGCTCCCAGGCATACTGACCAGGAGGACTTACCCTGTGCTATGGCCATGACTCCGGACAGAGGAGTCATGATGAGGTTTTGAGATTGCTGGGGATTGTGGTGGGAGAGGCTGTGGATATTCGTCAGGGTGCTGACCGGGGGCAGTCCTCCTCCAGAGACCGCGATCTGCTGCAGAGAGCAAAGAGAAGCAGTGATTAGAGGCGTGTGGGTGGGATCAAACCCTGAAGGGCCGTTTTTCACAATGGCATGACTTATCAATGTATTCACAAACACAACGTAAGTGAAACGGTAGGGCAGGCTGTTCTGGACGCTGAGGACAGAGCAGTGAGAGAGGGGAGCTCTGACCTCATGGCGCTTGTTTTTGCCCAGTCTTTGGGTTGCCAGCCTGCTTCGGATGTTCCTCTGGCCACGTGTTAATCGTCAGCCGCTGCTCACTACCCATGTGCCCTCTCTCCCGGTTCCCTACCTTTTACGTCACTGACGCTAGAGAATGGCAACAGATAAAAGTACAACTGAGGACATGCTCAGGACTCTCCCCAGAGAGCGTGGACTAGGAGCCAGGAAGGAGCTACTGAGCTCTCCGTGGGCCCCACTCATGCATCAGCCCACCACAGTCCCAAGCGTTCCGACACACCCATTTCCCACATGAAAAACTAATGCCACCAGGAGCAGCTATGCAACCTGCCTGAGTTCCTGAAGCTAGGAAACAGTACAGCTGCTACTTAAGGCTGGATCAGTCTGACCTAGGATCCATTTTTAAATCTATTTTATAGGAGAGTCCCCAACTGAGGGTTGGGGAAGTTAAGAGTTTCCTGTTTTTCCGAATCTCCACCATACCTTTACAATCATTCTCCCCCCCCCCTTCCTTCTTTCTTCCTCCTCCTCCAGTCAAGGAGCTGACATCACTAGTGACAAAACAGCTAGGCCAGTCCTTCATTGTGGTCCGCTGTTACGTTTTAATGGGAGATTCATGGGTAAAAGCAACCAATTCTTGCATATCCACGATTGCTGTATTTAATTCTTTTATTTGTCCCCTACTAATGTCATCTTTCATGTTTCTAGTAGTTGTATAACAAGCATCAAATCCTATCAGAGATGTGTCTTTGATTTAACAAATGTGTTTATAGGTCTACCGACCAGAACTTTCTCAATAGTACGAAATAAAAACTGCAGTAGCCAGGTGGTGACGGCGCACGCCTTTAATCCCAGCACTCGGAGGGAGGCAGAGTCAGGTGGGTCTCTGTGAGTTCGAGGCCAGCCTGGTCTACAAAGTGAGTCCAGGACAGCCAAGGCTACACAGAGAAACCCTGTCTCGAAAAAGAAAAAGAAAAACAAACAAAGAAACAAAACTGCTGTAAAAATGTGTTGTTTTGATCCCAATATTGTGAGAAATACTTCTGTCATCTTACTAGTTACAATCACATATTATAAAAATCAGTTTTATATGTATGTGTTTTCATAATCAAGTAATTTACTATTCACAATTTTGAAATAATTTCTAATTATTTTTCTCTGTTTAGCCCTGGCTGTCCTGGAACTTCCTTAGTAGACCAGGAAAACCCCAAATTCAGAAATCTGCCTTCTCAGTGCTGGGATTAAAGGCATGCATCACCACCGCATGGCTCTGATTTTGTTCTTAAGAAAATACAGTGACGACTCCTCCTAAGCAGACCCAAGTGTTGCTGAGAGCATAAGGAGCCCTGAAGAAGGGTTACGGGGTCAGTTCCCTTATTTACCTCTTTCTGTTCCCTAGGGTGCTTCAGATTCTAGATCTCACACTGGTACCCAGAAAAACGACAGCTCATACCCTGTCCTTCTGGTCAACACCACTTTCCAAGGTTAACTTGAAAAAAAAAAAAATAGGCCAGGGAGGGGGGGAGGAGTGGGTGGGATCTTGAAGAGGTTTGTTTGTGTTTTTTTAAATGAACATCAAGAAATTAGTTAGAGGTCACATGACCAATAAGGAATTTTGACCACATCAAACAAGAGAGAACCAGCCTGTTTGCTGGACTTGTTCTTCAAAATGTCAGAATCATTAAAAAAAAGAAAGAAAGAAATCTGTGACCTGCCCTCAGACTAAATCTCTTGGGTAATATGGTCTTTCAGGGAAAGTCAATGGAGTGCAGGTCAATTCTGCAGCACTTCAGTTTGATGTGATACACAGAAATGTGGATGTCAATGGTGAAAATGATATATATGTATATGTGTGTGTGTATGTACATATATATGTATGTGTGTATATATACGGGGGCTGGAGAGACGGCTCAGTGGTTCAGAGAACTGGGTTCTCTTCCAGAGGACCTGGGTTCAATTCCAAGCAACCACATGGCAGCTCACAACTGTCTGTAACTCCAGTTCGTACAGGCAAAACTCTAATGCACATAAAATTAAAATAAAAAATTTAAATGATGTATATATAGCTTTACTGTTTTTAAGCCACTTTCCCAGAAGTGTCAGTCCATAATGACACAAACAGAGCAACCATTATGATTTTTGTCCCTGTGTTACATATTAAGAAACTGACACATAGCCGGGCATGGTGGCACACGCCTTTAATCCCAGCATTCAGGAGGCAGAGGCAGGTGGATCGCTGTGAGTTCGAGGCCAGCCTGGTCTACAAAGTGAGTCCAGGACAGCCAAGGCTACACAGAGAAACCCTGTCTCAAAAAACTTAAAGAAAAAAAAAAAAGAACCTGACACTTAGAAGAGACATACAGACGAGCTGTGTGTCACTTGACAGTAAAGTGTTGCTGGATTTTTCAGTCTCATCCACTTAACTCTGCTTAGCAACTCTGGTCAGGTGCCTTCCTACTTGAATCAGCAGCCATTACCTTGGTCTGGCTTATGGAAGCCAGAGAGTTGCCAAGGATACTGTGACGGCCCTTAACACAATTCGGAGAGCCTCCATTATATCATACCTTTGATGTGTCATTTTTTTTTAATGGGCTATAACATGTGAGGTTGGTGCTATTAGCCCAGTCCCGCAGAGAAAGAAAGAAGGTGGCATTCAGAGGGGTTAAGAAATGATTCTAAACTTTCTTTTTCAAGAAAAAGAAAGAAAAGAAAGGTCCCCAGTGGTAGACACCATAGCTGAAAGCAGGTTGCCTTCCTCTAACAGCTAAATTAACACTGACAGAGCTTTGCATGAGTTAAAAAAAAAAAATCAGCACACACAAATTATAGTCTTAAACTGGCTATGCTGTTGTGGCAGGGAGGGGGGCTTACTCCCAAGCAGAGATGCAAGTAATGTTTCCACCAACCCTCTCACACCAGCATGATTTCCTCTCATTTTGCAGGTGAAGATGCTGAAGCTAAGCAATTCTTTGACACTAGTGTTGGTAAACTTCAGACCCAAGACATCACATTTGGGTTCCCTTGCTCATGTTCCTGTTTTGTTTTGTTTTGTTTTGTTTTTGTGGTGTGTGTGTGTGTGTGTGTGTGTTTGTGACTTTTTGTGACTTCAAGCACACACTTTACAGTGCAATATGTGTGATGAGAGGGCAACTTCAGGTGTAAGTTTTCCCCTTATACCTTGTTCAAGACAGGGGCTCCTGTTGTTTGCCATTACAATGCCAGGCTGGCTAGACTAGCTGGCTTGCAAGCTTCCAGGAACTCTCTTGTTCCCTCATCCCATCTTACCTACTGTCCTATTGTGTCCAGTTTTATGTGGGTTCTGGGGATCCACACTCAGGCCCTTATGCCCATGCAGCAAGTGTGTTACCCTCTTGAGCCATGCCCCCAGCCCCTACCATGCTCTTTTTAACCATATTACACTCTTGTGTTGGTGCCCCGAGATCTGGGATGGACCTGTTATCCATTAACAGGGAACAGACTCTAGAAGCTGGGCACCCGGCAATGGTGACATAACATATGAACCAGGTGTTGGCGACAAGTGAAAAGCTGGTCCCTGCAAACAAACTTCCAGATGTTTGCTAACACTGAGGTGTGCAGTCTTGGTCAATCATCAATCTGATAGCACAGGCCCAGGGAGGGCAATGCTGAAAGAAAGCGTAAGAGCATGTCTGTGGGCTGCATGTGGAGCAGCCTGGAGCTGGGGGGGATGTAAAGGAAAGAGTGGGGGAGCTCAAAGAAGACCCTGAAGACCTTGAAGAAGAAAGAGCGAAGGTTCAGAATTCTATTTTACTTTACCTTTTTAGTGCTTGGAGCCTTGTTCCTCTAGGCAAAGCATCTCTGCTACTGAGCTACATCCTCAACCCAAAACCTGGGAGTTTATTTTTATTATTTTATTCTCTGTGTATGGATGTTTTGCCTGCACGTATATGTATCACTTGAGTGCCTAGTGCCTATGGAGATGACACCAAATCCATTAGAACTGGGGTTACAGACAGCTGTGAGCTACCATGTGGGAATTGAACTCTGGTCCTCTGAAAGACTAGCCAGGTGTCTGTCTGTCTGTCTGTCTGTCTCTCTCTCTCTCTCTCTTGGTTTTTCGAGACAGGGTTTCTCTGTGTAGCCTTGGCTATCCTGGACTCACTTTGTAGACCAGGCTGGCCTCGAACTCACAGTGATCCGCCTGTCTCTGCCTCCCAAATACTGGGATTAAAGGCGTGCTCACCACACCTGGCCTTAGCCAGTTCTCTTAATCACTGACCCAACTCACTGGGCCCACCTAGGAGGTTTTTTTTTTTTTAAGATTTATTATTTTTTATTATGTATATAGAGCTCTGCCTACATATACATCTGCAGGCCAGAGGAGGGTATCAGATCACATTATAGATGGTTGTGAGCCACCATGTGGTTGCTGGGAAGTGAACTCATGACCTCTGGAAGAACAGTCAGTGCTCTTAACCGCTGAGCCATCTCTCCAGCCCCGCCACCTAGGAGTTTTTAGCCTACTGAGAAGTAAAGGCTTCTCTTCCAGGGAAGCCTGAGTAACGCTTAAACTCTAACGTGTTTGTGTTTTAACTGTTAAGAAATGATAAAGACTTGGGGCTGGAGAGACTGCGCAGCAGCTAAGGAGCATTGACTGCTCTTCCAGAGGACCTGGGTTCAATTCCGAGCACCCACATGGCGGCTCTCAACTGTCTGTAACCCCAGTACCAGGGGTGTCTGAAACATCTGTACACATAGATACACATGTAGATAGAACATCCATTCACATAAAATAAAAGTAAAGGTTAAAAAAAAAAAAACCAGGAAGAAAAGAAACCATAAAAACTTACAAATGCCTCAGACAAGGCAGTGGGCACAAAGTGCTGTCAGGGAAGAAGGGTCTCTCTAGGGGGTGGGGTGAGCACAGGAGGGCCCTGACAAGCTCTCCACCTAGTTGCCCCAACACTTTTGTTTACAAAGACTCCCACTAGGGAGGCCAGCTCAGGTCTCCTGAAACTGGAGCTGTCCAGACCAGGGCTCCCCTCAAGACCTACATGTTTTTCTTCCAAGAAACTGGAGACTTGGTCACCTGTGACTCACTTCTCCTGTGTTGCCTACACAGCACACACGTCAAGGTCTAAAATGGCAAATGCTCCCAGCCGCACTCCACCCCCCCACCCCACCCCCACCCCCGCTGCTCCCCGCCAGCCATGGCCACCAGTGGGCGGCGGGTGGTGGAGGTCAGACCCCTTTCGGGAACGTTTGTGGCTCCACCTTTGGTGTGGAAGTCAGGAACCCTCAGCTCCTCCCTCCCATGAAGCGGAGCCTGACCTAGAGAATGAAGTTTTCCATTTCCTACCCTCACGGTTGGTGTTGTAACACTTCTGTTGTCTCAGAAGCCTTGTCTTGTGTCCTTGTGTTGCCAAAGACACGAATGGGGGAATGGGTCTCGGATGGTGGCAAGAAGATAGATGCAAAGGGAAGTTCAGAGAGGGTGTGTGTGTTGGGGGTGTGTGTGACGGAAATCAGAACGTACGTATGTGAAGCTGTCAAAGCACAAATTCAATAAAAGTCAAACATATTAAAAAAGAATCAGAACCTTGAAAATTCAAATGAGCCTTAATGTGCAGGATAAGGGTCCGTTCGTTGTGGGACTGTGATTAGACGTACGGAAAATTTCAACGAAAATGACACTGACACTGAAGGACCGGCACCACCATTCGTGAAATTTTTTACTGTGCCAAGTGTTTTCATATGTGCTATCACACTTCCGCAACAACCCTATTGCTGATAACCGCCTCCCCCGTTTTATAGACGAGGGAAAGAGAATCAAACTAGTTGTGTAATTTGCCCAAGGCTGCGCCACTATGAAGTGCTAGAGCTGAGATTTGAGAGCTGGTAACTGTGCTACTGAAGTCACTGTTTCTTATGCCAGGCATCACCCCACTGCACCTGCCATAGGGCATTTCTCCCAGCTCAGGAGTCACATCTCCTGCCATAATTACAAGCCTAACACTGTCCTCATCAGAAGCAAAGAAGTCAGAGGTAGTGTGGGTGGTAGGGGGTGTGTTTCAAAGTGAGGTGCTCTCTGGCTTTTTGTTGTTTTTTTGTTGTTTTTCTTTTTAAATCTGGTTTTGGAGGCCTTGGCGGGGAAGGATGAATGAACATTTTATCAACACAAATGTCATTGGCAGCCCCCAAAACAAACAGCGTCCCACCCAGCTTGCTTCTTTACGAGGCATTCAATCAATAAAATGAGAGCAGAACTCTGTCAGATTTATTGGCTGGGTTCAAACTGAACACCTCTTCTACCCGCCAAAGGCTGGGTCAGCAGCCTACCTTTCCGTTCCTGCTCTGAACGGGCCCCCATTTTCCCCTGTGGGGCTACAATGGTTCATTGTTTGAGGCAGGCCTTGTGAGAAGTTGTGTTTGTTTAGGGCTCTTATCTTATCAGCTCCAGTGCTACAATGGCCCAGGTGTACTCACCATTTTACCATCAGGTGAGAGGAGACTGTGGCCTGGGTCCAGGCTGGCTGGGGAGACTTGTTGTAAAACCGACTGGCTGGTCACCATGGCACTGTTGCCATGGTGACTGATTGTTGAAGAGGAAGTGACCTCATTGTTTCCCTGCTGGCTGTAGCGTACTCCTGCAAAACAACATGAACCCAGTAGGAGACATTAGTGTCACCAGGCTTTCCCACCGCCCCCCAACACTGACTCGGTGCCCCTTGTTTTCAATGGTTGGTGACAAGAAAACAAAATTTTCTTCTCCTCCATGTCCACTCACAAGATCTACCAGCCATCTTCCCCTGGGGTGAAGGTGGCGTGGCCTGTACTTCGATGGTAGAATATAAGATTACATATAAATATCATATAAAATATAACGTTTTGTTTTTTTGGGTTGGGAGCCTTAGCCTATAACCGCTGAGACACTTTGATCTATTTTGCTTTGTTCTTTGTGATACTGCCAGTGTTTTAGTGCTTGATAACCATTCAGTCACCTTGGAATGGAAAGGCTGGATGGGTGAAAAGCAGGAGGAGGAACTGAACCTTCTGAAGGCATGAGTCTCTCTGAAGACAGAGGCAGACGAACCCATCACGGGTGGAAACAGGTTTCCAATCAGTACAAGGGGCAGTGGGAAGGCTTTGGGGCATATGAACAGACAGGTTCAAATCCTGCCTTGGTTCTGCACCTCTACCTGCTCTTATGAAACAGAGAGACTGCTGCCTCTCCAGGGCTATTTGAGGATGGGAGGCAACTCTCTCCAGCTCCCAGCATGATGCCAAATAACCCCAGGACCGAAAGTGAGGATGCTTGCCAGGGAGAGCTGGTATTAGGTTAGGCCTTAAGACACGGATGCGAAGATTCTTGAATGCTAGGACTCTTCAGGTCAGATTCCAAGCACAGATGGAATCTGTTCCGGTAGAGAGCGGTTTCTAGAGGGTTCTGCTCTGGCAGCTGATTGATGCAATGTCCGGGGAAGCAACCTGGCAGGGGGCCTGGCTGCCACCCTTCTGCTCTTTCCTTCTTCCAAAGCATCTGGACTCCACTCCTATTCCGCCTGCATGTTTTGACTCTCTGGCCAGCTATTTACCTCCCCAAGATGCCCTGCTCCTGAGAGAACGGCGCGATAACCCTGGGAGCCAGGTGTGTGCTCACCTCCCAGCCTGTCCCCACCATCGATTGGGTCTCAAGTCAAACAGTCCCTGGACTTAGCGTATTTAATTTGGCTGAAGGAAAAGGGCCAGCCTTCTGACGATCAAATATGGGTCACAGGGAGCCTTCTCCCCTACCACGGGCTACATGATTATTTATTTAAAAATAATTAACTAAAGATATTCAGGGGACTATCCTTCACAAGGGGAGTATGGTAAGCATCCAGAGCCTCCCGCAGCACACCCCAAAAGTGGCTGCAGCTTGCAGGCTTTTTCTTTCCCCCAAAGAACTTTGTTGTATTCTAGCATCTGTGCTAATCACGGCCGGGTCTCTGCGTGATGGTGCACGCCTTTAATCCCAGCACTCAGGGAGGTAGAGGCAGGTGGACTGCTGTGAGTTCGAGGTCAGCCTGGTCTACAAAGTGAGTCCAGGACAGCCAAGGTTACACAGAGAAATCTTATCTTGAAAAACAAAAACAAACAAAACAAAACAAAACAACAACAAAAAACAAAAACAAAAAAACAAGCTCTCTGGCTGAGATTTGATCACAGCTTTACCATCTATCTCTGTCTACTAGGTGAGTTCCAGCTTCCTTATCTATAAGCAGGAGGAGGGGATACTGTGTGGAGGGGACACTGTGTGGAGGGGACTGTCATTAGCACAGTGTGGCAGGGAACTAGGTGGAAAGCTTGTAAGGTCTGGGTCCATTTTTTTTCCCTCCCCACTGATGCTCCTCTCATGGATGGAACAGTCCCTAGAGTTACATTCCGAAAGTAGGGACAGGAATGAACAGCTATTATGAGACTGCCCACAGGCCATACACCAGGAATAGATACATGCTCTTATATTAGAGAAATTGGAGCCCAGGTCTTCGTATAGTTCATGAATTCAGAAGAGCACTTGAAATTGCAAATGGATGAAGAAAGCAAAATGTGTAGGCTCTGGAGCCAGGTGACTGGGTTTAAATCCTGACTCTGCCATGCCATAGCCATATATGCCTGGGAGGTCATGAGCCTCCCTTGGACTTCAGCTTCCTTATTGTTAACAATATCTGTCTACCCCTTAGGTCACCATGCAGGTACTCAGGCCATGTGGGCATATAAGAGTTGCTCCAAGTATCTCCCCATCCTGGGCATATATACCCAAAAGATACTCCACTATACAATAAGGTTATTTGCTCAACTTATGTTCATAGCAGCTTTATTCATAATAGCCAGAATCTGGAAACAACCTAGATGTCTCTCAACCGAAGAATAGATAAAGAAACTGCGGTACATTTACACAACGGAATACTACTCAGCTATTAGAAACAAGGAAATCTTGAAAATTTCAGGCAAATGGACGGAACTAAAAAAAGACCATCCTGATGAAGTAACCCAGACCCAGAAAGACACACAAGGTATATACTCACTTATAAGCAGATATTAGCCACATAATACAGGATAACCACACTAGAATACAAAGACCTAAAGAAGCTAAATAACAAGGAGGACTCTAGGGTGGATGCTTAATTACCATTCAGAAGGGCAAATAGAATAGACACCCCTAAGAAGTTGAAGAAAAGGCACAGGATGACAGTCTACCACAGAAGTCCTCTGAAAGGCTCCACCCAGCAGAGGATTGAAGCAGATGCTGAGACTCACAGCCAAACTTTGGGGTGGAGTGCAGGGAGTCTTATGGAAGAGTTGGGGGATAGAAGGACCTGGAAGGGACAGGAGCTCCACAAGAAGACCAATGGAGCCAACAAATCTGGGTGGGGGAGGGTGATGCTGCAGAGATGGATGCACCAACTAAGGACCATGCATGGTGAGGACCTAGACCCTCTGCTCAGATGTAGTAGATAGGCAGCACAGTCTCCTTGTGGGTCCCCCTAATATGGAGAGTAGGAGCTACATCTGACATGGGCTCTGGTGCTAACACATTGATCACTTCCCCCTGTTGGGGTGGCCTTGTCAGGCCACAGAGAAGAGGATACAGGCAGTCCAGGTGAGACATGATAGGCTGAAGTCAGGTGATAGGGGAGGAGAGCTCCTCCTTTCTGAGGACTAGGGGAGGAGATAGGGGGGCTAGGAGGCGATAAGGGAGGGGCTACAATTGGGATGTAAGGTGAACAATTTAAAAAAATTAATTACTTAAAAAAACAACTCTCAAGTCGGGCGTGGTGGTGCACACCTTTAATCCTAGCACTTGGGAGGCAGAGGCAGGGGATCACTGTGAGTTCGAGGGCAGCATGGTCTACAAAAGCGAGTCCAGGATAGCCAGGACTGTTTTACACAGAGAAACCCTGTCTCCAAAAGCCTAAAAAAAAAAAAAAAAAAAAAAAAAACCAAACAAAAAACTGTCACAAAAGTCGTAGACATGTGCCCCACTCACTACTTCGCTCAAGTATGCCCCTATCATGGACCCTCTAAGCCACAGAAAGCAGATCCAGCAGTCAAGGCATCACAGTGCAAATCTAGAGACTTCTTCCAGGTGCTGGATGCCATTGTTCCCTGGGTATCATGGGCCTTGGGTTATTGCTGAGTTTCCAGCAACCTACGGAACAGACAAGTCACGTGGTTTCCACGCAGAAAGGCTGGCTAGAAGTGCCAAAAGGACAGAAGGAAATATTTGGTCCCAAGAGACAGCAACCCTGGCCTTACCTTCCTATGTCAGTACCCATCTCTAGGGTGCTCTTCACCCAGCTGTACCCCTAGGATGTGTGTGTGTGTGTGTGTGTGTGTGTGTGTGTGTGTGTGTGTGTGT
>OU015746.1:36202020-36220743 GCA_907169655.1 Acomys percivali
TGTGTGTGTGTGTGTGTGTGTGTGTGTGTGTGTGTGTGTGTGTGTGTGTTTGTCCTCAGGAACCACCCCATAACTATCCTTTTTTCTGCGAGGGTCTCTTACTAGCCTGGAACACATGAAGTACGCTATGAGAGCCAGCCAGCAAGCTCCAGGAATCTGCCCCTGTCTCTGCTTCCCTAGCACTGGGATTGCAAAACTGTATCACCAGCTTTTGCATGGGGCCAGGGATGGTCACTGGGGACCAAACTCAGGTCCTCAGGCTGGTGAGGCAAGTACTTCACGGACCGAGTTATCTCTCTCTCTGGTCTCTCTGCTCAGAAACTTCTGATGACCCCTTGCTGCTTTCTGAAGGAGCCCAAATACCTGTGACTGACAGAACAGGGAGCGGGGGTGGGAGTGGGAGTGTGCCCTGCATCTGCACTCTGTCTTATTTAAGATACCACATCCCTCATCACATTCCATGCGGTCACCTCAGATCTGATGGCTGTGCCACTGACTCTCTGCCTTGCCTATGCTGCTCCCTTCATTTGGACAGCTCTCTTCCCTATCGCATCTCTGGGAAAGATGTTCTTTGCCCCTGTTACTTAGGGGTTCTGTCCTTTACACTTCGAAGGCTCTAGACCAGCGGCTCTCAACCCCCAACCATAAAATTATTTTCATTACTACCTCGTCACTGTAATTTTGCTACTGTTATCAATCATAATGTGGATATCTGATAATGTGACCTCCTGGGAAAGGATCATTTGATTTCCCCCCCCCCCCCACACACACACAAAGGGTCATGACCCATAGGTTGAGAACTGCTACTCTAGACCCAGCCTCAGGAGCCGGCCTCCCTGTTCTATGATGTGTTTACTTTTCTCTCCCTCTCAAAGGAGGAGATGCCTTACTCATTGTTGCTTCCTCAGGCTCACGGAGCACCTGGCATTGTGCCTATTTACAGAATGAAGGAATGGGGCCTCGGCTGCTTTGAGGATCCATGCCTCCATCAAAGAACAAGCAGAAAGAGAAAGTATAGTCAGTTCTTAATTGAAAGTGTAAATCTGTTGCAGGTTTATGACTAGGGGACTGCCTGGGAGCCACACAAATGCCATGATTGAGAAGCAATAGATGAATGCAGAAATTTGCACGAAGCTGATTGGGGTCCCTCCGAGTATAAGAAACAGCCTTAAGCATGCACGCACACCTCCTGAACATCAGCCAGCCCCCTCGGTCACTCGAAGTGCTATACGCCACATGCCTGCCTATCAGGAATCAATTCCTTCTGACTGCAGACAATCGGCTGGCCACTGCCTCACAATAATGACCTGCAATCCTTTGGACACTACTTCCTTAGGCGAACTCCAGGACCCTCCCAAGCTCAAGTGCCGCATTAATTGTCAGACAATGCTTATGATCCTTGTAGCCAGCTAGTAGCTTGGGGCTCTAGATAATGTTTTTGATGAGAGGCTTATCGTCTTAAAAATGTGTCACTGATGGTGTGATTTCCCCAGCAGCCCTGTGACTGTTCTTGTCACTTAGGTACATGTGGTGTTTTTAGAGGCCTGCATTAGTTTATAGAAGACTGCTGTGCCTCGTGTGTTCAAAGACAACCATGACTTCTTTACAGGAAGACTCCAGAGAAGAAGTGCTCGGGTGTCAGAAATCTGTTCCAGGGACTTCCACCTATAGCTTGTAGAGCCCTGACTACGTAGCCCACTGAAGACCCTCAAAAAACAGCAAAGACTTCAAATCTGGGAACCAACAAAATACCAGTCCCTACACATTTAAAACTGTCTCTGTCCGTCTGTCTGTCTGTCTGTCTCCCCTTGAAGTCCATTGTAATTCTGCATCAGTCAACTCTTGAGGCTTTGACCTCCCCTCCCCCTCCTCTGTAAAATGGACATATAGATTTCCTTCCTCTGGTGATAGACGCTGGATTAATAAAATAACATAACAGAGGGACAGAATGCTGTGTGAACAGAAGAGTGATGCCAACCAGGAAATCAGGACTGGAATTTCTCTTGGATAAGAAGAGAGAGGAGAGTGGGGACTCTTCAGTAATATGGGCTTGGCTTGTCCCTCCCATGGCCTTTGGCACTGAAACTTGAGGGGCTCCCTTTACTGGGAACTCTAAGCTGTACCCAGAACCTGGGAGGGGGATGCCTTCACCCTTGACACTTCGTTTGGAAGCCAGCTCCTCTTTGTGATAATGCAGGAATGTTCTTCTAGTTGGTGGACCCGTGCCAGCTCGAGTGAGTGCCCCAGCCACCAACAGAGTAAACATTACTCAACTGGCCAGGGCTCTGTCACATTCTTTCTCTGTGTTCCTAACCTCATGCAGAGCACAGTCCAAACCCATTGGGTCTGAAAACTAGGGAGCAGAGCTGGGGTAGGAGGGAGCATGCAAAAGAGAAAGCACTTCCAAAGTGAAGCCCTCGTGTCCAGAAACCACGCACAGACAGATCTGCGTTCCCGATAAAGTCCCAGTCTTGCACTGGGAAGAGGAGAGGGGGTGCATTAAGATAGTGGTTCAGCTCTGTGTCCTCACGCCCTCCCTCCTCCCTCCACTAAGTCACTTTTACTGAGGACAGAGGCAGAGAGACAGCAGTCTGGTGGATTTCTCAGATACTCATTTGTCATTAAAAGAATGTGAACAATTCCTTGGCTCCAAGTCGGGGACCCGAGAAACCAAAGCTTCCAAACGAGTTAGCTGCCTCAGTTTCTCTGAGGGAAGCACCAGGGCTTTTGCCATTCTGAATACTATTTCTCCCTAAGGATAAAGACCTGTGTTTGCATGGGGCTTAGGAGATAGAAAGTCTGAAAGCCTAGGAAGGAAAAACAAAAACAAAACAAAACAAAAAAACCTGATGCAAAAGGAAAGCAGTTTAAACACTAGGGTGGTCTCAGTTCTAGATCCAAAAGGCCTCAGGTGGGAGCGCCATTTATTACAGGAGAGACACAGACATGCCTGGGAGGATGGCAAACATTCTCCACTCAAGGGGGAAAGCATTGGAGGACACTTCAGGGAAGCCCACACACTGGTTTTCTTATAAAAATCAAAGTAAATGCAAGCAGCAGCTAGAGGAAGAAAGAAAAGAAAGCAGCAGAGGGTAGGTGCTGATGTACATGGTGCCTTCAAACAGAAAGCTACAGGCAAGGAGGGAGGAGGGACGACACCCTATGTCCTTCCTTCCTCAGGGTTGGCCTTGGTAGGTATGCCCTCATGTCCTTGCCTGTTTTCTGAGAGCTGTTTTCTACAAGCAAACATCAGGTGGTTTGTAAGATCACTTCAGCCTGGAGCCACAGCCAAAAGAGCCTCCCTGGCATTGGTCAACTCTGGCAGGCCTCACCCAGGTGAAGATTTATATGGGGTTTCTTCCGTGGGTTGCAGGTACCCATGTGACACAGTGGACAAGTGGTTTCAAATACCTCTTGCCAAGGGTTACCTGGCAAGCCTGACATTCTGAAGCTGACCCCCTTCCCTCTTCTCTGTAACCCCCAAACGGACTTCCGATATGTAGTAAGCCACTTTATCGTGACCCACAGATAGTTTCAAATAGTTTTATGTGTTTTCAGCCTTGTTTCTTGGCTGCATCTCTCATGAGAATGTATGTACCCTGAGGCAGGCTGTCGTCTCCTCAGCAACTTTTAAGAAAGAATACATTTATTTTGTTATGTGAGTGCTCTGTCTGCATACACACCAGAAGAGGAAATCAGACTCCATCCCAGGTGGTTATGGGGTACCATGCAGTTGCTGAGAACTGAACTCTCAGGACATCTGGAAGAGCAGCCGCTGCTCTCAACCGCTAAGCCATCTCACCAGCTTCCCCCTCCCTGTCCAAATGACTTTTATATGGAGCCTGGCCTGCGTCAGGTACCCCAGGATTTGTGCAATGAGCCAATGAGAAAGAACAGCCTGACTGAGGGCTCCATTAGAAGCCACTGAAGTGTATGTGTATCCTCTAAGTCCTCTGTTTCTGTAGTGAGGAGAGATACACTCCTTTTAAGGATGAAAAAGGAAAGGGAAGAAGGAATTAAAACACAATTAAAATGGAGGAAATGTTCCTGGGGGGGTTTGAGCTACTTCATGTTAGGAGGCATCAGAGAGGAGTGTGGAAGGCTGTATGGGAGGATGCAGCAGGCTGATCTGCACCTGAGATCTCATCCTGTACTGAAATGGATAGTGGCATTAGGGGGTAGGGGACTCATTTATTCTCTAGTCTTTTTGTTTGTTTCTTTTGAGACAGGGTTTCTCTGCGTACCCCTGGCTGTCCTGGACTCACTTTGTAGACCAGGCTGGCTTCGAACTCTCAGAGATTGGCTTGCCTCTGCCTCCCAAGTGCTGGCATTGAAGGTGTGCTTTATTCTCTAGTTTTGCTGCTCAAGCATAGCATCTGGTCTGGGACCCTCTAAGGGGACAGAGCAAGTGCTTTCATTAATGTAAGTCTGAATGCTTCTAAAGTGAGGGTTAAAAGTGATAATAGCCCCTTGTTGGCAGAAAGGCCCTGTGGGAACACAGAGGAAGAGGATGTAGGCTGTGGTCAGATGGTGGGGGAGGAGGACCCCACCTGTCAGAGGTTTAGGGGAGGGGAATAGGGCAAAAGAGGGAGGGAGGGAAGATATGAGCAAGGGGGTAGCAACTGGGATGTAATGTGAATAAATTATAATAAAAAAGATTAAAAAGTGACATTGACAGAAAAAAAGTGGTAACACATATCCCACGTCATCTTACCGCTTGGCAAGGAAGACTCAGTGCCCCTGTAGAGCTATAAGGGAGTTGCCTAAGTTTATACCTAGCAAGTTAGAAGCCAATCTGTTGTCTGCTGGGCGGACTTTTGAGTTAAGGAAAAGGATTAGTTAATGGGCATTTACTGTGGCAATACAAGTAGCTTAAACTTGCTTAGAAAGAAAGAAAGAAAGAAAGAAAGAAAGAAAGAAAGAAAGAAAGAAAGAAAGAAAGAAATCAAGGTAAGAGCCTAAGAAGGGTTAATGATGGGCATCATTAGTCTAATGCCTGTGGGGGCAGACAGTGTCCTCTGGCAGTCTGGCTCCTGCGGTCCTGTGTTTTCTAAGAAGTTGCCTTTGCAGGCTTGGGTAATATGGCTGCAACAAAGGCTCCCGGGCTTGGCTGACAAGGAGAATGGTGATGCTCCTAGTGGGCTCAGCAATGGGAGGAAGGCCATAAAGCCATCAGAATACTGAGCCACTGGGTGTGCACACAAAGTGAGGACCTATAAACAGACATCTGTATTGTGACTGAAGGGCTAATAAAGTTGCCTTAAAAAAAGAGGTTTTCCACTGTGACTTATTCATATGCAATTCCCCCCACTGGGAGGGGATACCCAGGGACAAGATCCTTTAAGGCCTGATGAGTGTTAGAGCTGCCTTCTTATGGGGGTTTGCCTGGTCAAAACCAAGCCTCTTCATCACTACCACTGGGAAAGCTCCATCAGCATCATCACCATCATCATCACTATCATCAGCATCAGCATCAGCATGATAGATCGATGCTAATCACCCAGCAGGTTTATGAGTGGATGCTCGATCCAGGAAGCAGCAGGTATCAGGCACTGAGCCTTTGGCAGGTGGGTGATGACTGGCTTCTAGTCTGCTAGGAGAACAGGAGCACCAGGTGAGTGTTTGGGGAACACCATCAGAGATGCTCAGAGTCCAGCAAAATTTCTTCTGTCTCTTCAGGCAGCTGAGATGTAGAGTCTGGACCGCAGGTCTCTCAGTGGAAACTCAGAAAGACCCAGTGTCACACTCTTCTTGTCTAAGGAATGTTGCTTAGAAAGAGATTGTAAAACGATCTAAATCAGTAGACCATGAAACTAAACTAATACATCTGGACTAAGTGAGTGGTCTAAATCAGTAGACACCAAGCTAGGAGAACATTAGGGAGAAAGCCAGGCTGTGCTCTTTGACAAGTTTCTGGTAATGGCGGCACTATTTTGTGAACTCTAAACTTGAGATAAGAGATTGCACATCAGGACGTTGCTTGCGGAAAAGGGAAGATAGGCTTCAAATAATATTTACAGATGTCATAGAAAAATGAATGCTATTCTTGGTTTAACTATAAAAATGGAATAACAAACTTATAGTGCAGAGTATCAGATGCCATAAGCACTTGGTCAGGAACCTCTCTAGAACAGATATGTTCATTCCACAGTTAATCCCAGCACTCGGGAGGCAGAGGCAGGTGGATCGCTGTGAGTTCGAGGCCAGCCTGGTCTGCAAAGCGAGTCCAGAACAGCTAAGAATACACAAAGAAACCCTGTCTCGAAAAACCAAAAAAAAAAAGGAGGGTGGCTACCATGGTGCCAGGCCTCGCAGGAGAGACAGTGATGAATGCAGCAGGGGCTTGGCTGTGGCTCAGTTCAGGGTCTTACCACTCTGTGAGCCAGGTGTTTAGACACAACAGCTCCCTTCAGTATGGGAGCAAGGCAGAGCCGGCTCTGTTTCTCTTTGACAGGGAGGGATGCAAGGGAAGCCCTGGAGTAGCATTCTAGCTAAGAAAGACCATAGGCTACACAGGCAGTCTCTGTTCCCATTTGTAAAATACCTAGAGATCAACAAAGCACTACCTTGCACTCACTATGCAAACCGCAGGTGGTGTTGGGAGAGTTTCTGTCCTTGCCCCACAAGCACTCCATCAGGCAACTGCGCCATCAGAGCCCATCTGGCACCACTGAGCAAGAAGAGGCATCCTGCCACAGACAAGGTTCCAAGGCACGGGAATGCAGACTGCCACTCAAAAGCCCCGGAAGTGTGAACCTCTGGCAGTTATAGGTGCCTTGTTTATACCCAATATAAATCTGTTTGTTGTGACTGGCCCCACCCAATCTGCTGATGCTGTAAAGCCCTAATGGTCCCTAATAAAGGTGGAAGGCTTCTAACAGCGAAGAGGTCCTGAAACAGGGATGGAGTGAGGGAGGAGGGGGGAGAAGCGAGGGAGGGAGACAGATGATGAGCTTAACAATGAAGTATCAGGATGGCAAACCTCTCTCTGTACTTGAGCAGCAGAGTCCAAGGGTGGGGGTGGGGGACTATAGGGGGGTGGGGGAGCCTCAAGACTGGAATCAGCACGCAGTCCCCAAGTAAGACAGGTCCGAATCCTCAGTAAGTGTAACGATTTGTCCAATGTTGCTCCTGAATCCTAGTCCAGGGCTCCCGACCCCAGCTGCACCTCTGTTCCCAACCAAGCAAAGAACCGCTGGATTCTTGTCAACCCCAGAAATGTTTCTGCTCTGTCTAGCTGAGTGACAGGCAACCCCTGACCGTGTATGTCCTGGGACGTGTCTTGTAATGTTCTACACCCACATAACACTGCACATCAGCAATTTGATCCTATAGGGGTGTGTGGGGCTACCATGTCTAGTTTTAATGAGCTCCCCATATGGCTCTAATGTGCTTTAGGAAGGAGACTGGAGAATGCCAGATTTTGCCCGTGCTTTGGTTACATGTTTCTGGTTGTCACAAACGATGACCAAAGAACCCAAGGAGACCCAGAGCTCGTCCTTGGGAGGGTGGTGAATCTTCCTTGCTAAGCAATAGCATGACTTGGGGCAAATGTTATCGCTTTTAAGCCTCCCAATGGCCCTATTAGGTATTAGGACCCCTACTGGGCCAAAGAAGCTAGAGAACTTATTTGAGAATACACTGCTAGGTGGTAACAGAACCACAGTTCAAATGAACTATTTTGAGTGCTACACTTTGCTTCCAGGAACATCTTTCTCAGTGTGGTCCTAAAGGAACGGCTATCTGTACGCAGCAAACCTCTCAGCACCCCTATATTACATAGACTCCTCTTGGAAAAAGCCAGTAAGTGCCCAAGCCCATCTCTAAGATGTGCCTCGAACATCCAGATGTGCTACACAGGAAACTTTGCTTTTGATGTTCTCAGAGAATTAAAAGGATAAAGTCTTCCCCGACGAGGCCTCCATAGTGGCTGCTGCTACCCACTGTGCTACTATGGAGGGTCGGGGCAGAGTAGGAGCACAGGGTAAAAGTAAGCCGGTGCCCAAGGTGAGTAAAGTGACTTCCCAGGAGCTTTGAGGCTTCCTGTGTTCACTGCACGCTAGAGTCTACCCTCCCTTTTTTGCGGTCCCTCTGGCTGAAGTGGAAATCAGCTCCCCTTCTCAGAACAAAGGGCAGCAAGCTTCTCAGATGCACCCTTCACCAGGAAAGCACCACCATCCCTCTAGTGGGCAGCTTCCATGGCCCGGTTAGATACAAGCAATACATACAAATGGGGGCTCTTACACCTACTTTCATTAAAGGAGGAAAAATACCCTGCTAGGTACAGGGAAGCTATTGATCATCTGCTGCCTCTGACCTCGTGACATGTGGACCTGGTCCCTTAGCCCAACATCAGGCTACGCATGTTACAGCCTCTTTTCATCGGTACGAAATGCCCGTGACACTGAATACCCATTATGGATGTCACTGAGCGGTTCTGGGGAAGACGAGAAACTACTTTACACCTGCCAAGTGCCCGAGTTTACTGCACACATCTAGTTGGTGAGCATCTAGTTGGAAGTACCCAAATTCTCTAAAAATCAAGATCGAATGAGACTTCCAGTAGCTACAGGGAACTAACGGAACCCCTCACAATAGAAGAAACAACAGAAATAATAGCAGCAAACTAACCCTCTTCCAAATAACACACAACACATGCTAGCCTCTGCAGGGACTAATAATAGGCATCATTTAGGAGAGCCTGCTGCTATCTCTGGGGGCTTTCCCCAGGTACATATGCATCATACTATTTCCTCCTCCAGCTTGTTGTACAAGTGGTTGCATCCACTGGCCATTGAGGAACAGAGGCTCTGGTCCCAGAAGCTTGCCCAGCGTCCCACAGAAATCAATGATTAAGGCGGTGTTGGAACTGAGGTTCCCGCCACGCCCCATGGTTCTGCTGTCATGCCCACTGGATTTAGAAGAACTTTACAAAGACATGTTAAGTGGGACTGGTGATGTTCAGTCAAAGGAGGGTTGGGGGACAGGGGGCTACTAATGGAGTTGTTCCAAGCTACTCTCTCGCTCCTAGCAGTGAGGCCCCTGAGCCAGCCATCTCCTTGGCCAGCACCAAAATACAGAAACTCAGGCTCCCCTTCCGCCCCTCAACCCCTAACCAGAATACGCGTGTTGACACATACCCATGTAATGAGACTTCTCTTTAACATAGAGAAGCTTTAGAGTTAGTTCTCAACTCACAGTGGCCCACCGGGCTCACCTGGAAAGTATTAATAACCGCTGATGCTTGGCCTAACTCCCTAAAGAGTCTAACGTAATAGGGCTGGGCAATATTTGAGAGTTTTGCTCAACCAAGCAGCCTGCTTTCATATAATGTGTGAACTAAGAAGTCTATGTGTGTGTATGTACATGTGTATGTATGCATATAGATTCAAATTTCAGATCCCATACATAAGGGAGACAGCCATACATTCGTGTCTGCACAGTCTATGGCTGCATGTGTGCCACAAAGGCAGGCTGAATGGCTGTGCCGGGGACAGCCTAAACTAGTCACTTTTTGCTTCTTTAGTGAAAAATTTATTCTAGGACTCTATCCTAGAATAGCCCAGGCTGATAAGTAGGAGTGAATGTGTCATTTGACTTTATTTTCAAGATATGTTATAACTCTATTAATATAAATCAAATATTATATATAAAATGCACACATATATGTTCATATGTATGTATGCATATTATGTGTGTAGATGTACACACACACACACACAAACATGCAGGCTTGCCCCCTTGCTTCCTCATTTGTGTTTTCACTTCCTGTTGAAAAGTGGGTAGAGGCACAAGGCCAGCTCTTGTACCTTCTACTAAGCAGGCGGCTTCAAAGGCTCTTGCCCAGACCTCTGCCTCTCCCTGACCCTCCAGAGCTTCATTCTCTCCAGGTTTGTTACTTCCCATCAAACAGTCTACAAACAGATCCCAAGAGCACTTCTCCCATAAACCCGCAGGCTGGACTCCACGCTGCCTGGCAGCTTCCTTCCTCTTCAGAAGGGACTAGAGGTATCAAGGACTCCTCAAATCCTCTAAGGAGCCTTCAGAGGGATTAGGCATAGTCAGTGGGCTGCCTCGGGTGATAGGAGTTCTTTATCAGCTGAGGGTCCCTTTGTGCTGAGGCCAGGGCCCACCAGCCCTGCCCAGTGTCTTTGTATGCAGACCAGGGCTGGCCCCCTAGGGGGCTGGCAGCAGAATGAATGCCTTAAAGACTAGACCTCCTAATCTCATTAATATCCGGACTGTCTTCTCCAATCTAGTGGGAGTTGATGGGGTGGTACCCACAAGATAAAATGACCTCCAAATTCAGGAGATAAAATGACAGTCAGATTAAGTCCCCTAAGAAGCAGAACCCTGGAGCCTGTCCACTTCTGAACCACTAGAGCAAGCCAGGATCCCAGGCAGTTTTGTCTCCCCGAGGAAGGGACAATAGGGCTGGCTCATTTACTCTGGGAACCTTGCTGCTGAGATGAATATTTTTTTTTTTTACAGCTGCCCTCATAAACCCCCTTCTCTTGTCTGCTGCCCAGGGAGGGGGTGGAGCTCCCAGAGGTGAGCTGAGGTGCCTACCCTTGTCTCACAGGCCCCATTAAGTTGTTAAAGCTTTTAGTGCCCCAGACAGGGATGAATACAAGGGCAGTTCAAATCCCCATGCAGATAGGGATGGGCTTGGGCTAGAGAGGGGCTTCGTTTCTTTCCAAAGAATTCACCTTGCTCAGGGGCAGCAGCTGAGGAAGAAACAGAGAACTAGGTGGGCTCTGAGTCGTCTTCTCCTCTTTACCTCACCTCTGTCATTCAGATGGGAACAGCAGAAGGAAGCATGTCCCCCCACTTCAATGTGTGTGTGTATTGTGTGTGTGTGTGTGTGTGTGTGTGAGAGAGAGAGAGAGAAAGAGAGAGAGAGACAGAGACAGACAGAGACAGAGACAGAGACAGAATGTGCGTGTGTGACTGTGTGAGTTCTCATGTTTTAGTGTCTGCATAGAACAAACAAAGACAGATGGACAGAATATTACAGGTCGAAACCTGTCCCACTGCTGACTAACTCTACGAACTTGGACAAATTACTCACATTCTAAACATCTTAACTTCCCTTAGTTGACAAATGGGGATGCCAATACCGATAGCACTCATCCTCCAGGTTTTGGGGAACGTTAACGAGAGGAAGCACAGAGGTGCCCAGTCCAGGGGGTTGGTACCAGGGAAGTGCTGAATCAGCAAAGAATGTCAAAATTTCCCTTCTTCAGTCTCTGTCTTGCTCCTGGGCATGTAGGAGGTGTCCTTGGGTACAATATATTCTTGTGCTGTGGAGACGTGCATCTATACAGGCCATTCTCTGCCCTGGCCAGGAATGAGACTGCTTGGTTGGAAGCCGCAAGGTTAGATTCCTGCAGCCACTGGGCATGCAGCGCCACGTAGGCTAAGGGAGAAGGAGGAAGCAGGACTCTGTTTTCAAGTTCTGACACACAGGCTGGGTGTGGTGGCACATGCCTGTAATCCCAGCACCCAGTAGGCAGAGGTAGGTGGATCGCTGTGAGTTCAAGGCCAGCCTGGTCTACAAAGCGATTCCAGGACAGCCAAGGCTACACAGAGAATCCCTGTCTCCAAAACCAAAACCAAAATAACCAAAACCAAAACCAAAACCAAATCAAGTTCTGACATACGACAGGGGAAGTCAGGCCTACTGGGCTGGGAAAGTGGGGGTGGGGGGGGGGGAAGGTAGGGGGCTGGGGGGAATAGAGTTCAATGACAGGGCAAAGCAGCAGCCACAGAAACAATATGTCCTTTTAGGCTGTGACCCAGAGGCCCAAAACTTATCCCAGGGAAGTGTCTTCTCTTTTCTGTGACTCACTGACTTTGCTGAAAAACAAGTCCTCATTTCCTTCTGAAAAGATCATTTAAGAGTGAGGACATGTGTGGGAGAGAAAAGGCTGATGGGAACCTTGTGTCCCTCCCTTGTCTTCTTAGGAGGTAGCCAGGTGACTTAGGCTGAAGCAAGGTGTACAAAGAGCAAGGCCACCCAGATCAGGCCACAGATACCAGCCTTGGGCCAAGGCTAGCCCAGCTCCCATCCCACAACAACTTCCTCCTCCTCCTCCTCTGAGCCAATCAATACAAGTACCAGTCTCCAACCAGCTCCTCTCCCTGCCACAGCCCTGCCCTCTGACCTTTTGGGGCCTTTCCCTTGATTCAGCTCCAGAATGGAGTTAGAGGCCATCACTCCGGGACTGCTCAATGGCCCCAGAATGGGTTGTCACGGGAGGCCCTATAACCAGGGACAGCTCCTGCTGGCCAGAGCTGGAATAGGGAGGCCAACGGATAAAGGCCTTCTAGTCTGAAGATAAATGGCTGCCTGTAGCCCTGCTACAGTCACTTTAGGCCCCCAAGAAGAAGGGACAAAGGGTGTCCCTGTGACACTCAGTGGAAAGATGAAGGCCCAGCAGCAGCAGCCAGGCTGGTTCAAAGCTCCAGCTTAATTGTCAATTAAGCATGCATAAGAGAGACAAAGCCGTGACAACCCCTGGCTGCATGCTGGTGGGTGTGATTGTAAAGGCATAGAGGGGCAAGGCTGAAAACAGCTGATTCTGCTGAGTGTGTTTGTAGGGTACCTTGTAACCACCCTGCCGCTGACAGAGGCAAAGTGCTCCTCCTGCCATCCCTATTGTGTGGGACATTCCAGGAGCAGGGTCACCCTGTGGTCATCGTGGGCAAGTGGGGTGCATGCAGTAAGCATGGCAGGGGGAAGGAAGGGGTTTACATAGGAAAAGGAGGCTCAGCTTTCCAGGAAGAGGGCTCTGGGGGAAGACTCCTTTCTCTGGTGCAGCCAGACCTCCCAGCTCAGGGGCTGGGGTATGGAGAAGAGACGGTGGAGGGCAGGGAGCTTCAACCTGGAGGTCTTGCCCCTCCCCAGCTCGGCTTTAGAGTTCAGAGGATAAAAGAGCCCTGATATGTAAGCATAAGGACCAGAGTTCAGAGCTCCAGCACCTAAGTAAATGCTGGGCAGGCAAAGGGGCTGTCTATGATTCTGGCGCCTTGGGAGATGAAGACAGGGGCATCCTCAGAGTACAACAGCTACCCAGAATAATCAAATCAGTGAGCCCTGGGTTCAAATAAGAGACCGTATCTTAATACATAAGGCTGAGAGTCATCGAGAAAGGGACTGGACCTCAACCTACTTCTCTCTCAGCCTCCTTTGCACTCCATCCTTAGAGGCTTGCAGGAATGTCTAACCCAGTGGCTTAGGCATCACACACATAGAGTGTGAGTGTGTGTGCCCATACATATGTGGGTACATATACACACATGTGTGCATACACATATATGCACGAGAAGAGCGAGCACGAGAGAGTAAGCATGATAGGTCTACATGATAGGTAGGTAGGTAGATAGATAGATAGATAGATAGATAGATAGATAGATAGATGATGGACAGATGGACACAGATAACCAGTACTGACGCTGAGAGTTTGTTTCAAGTTTTAGGTTCCAAGTCAGCAATGCTTTTGGCATGGGATTGGGGAGGGAGGGGCTTGCATAGGAAAAGGAGGCTCAACTCTTCAGGAAGAGGGCTCTGGGGGTACAATGAGGGTCTACAGCCCAAAGCCTTCCTTGAGTACTTCTGTCTGCCTAGGCCTGGGGACAGTCCTAAGAGCCATCTTGGCAGCCTGAGGAGGGCATCTAGGGTTCTAATTCCAGTGCGACAGAGCACAGTAGTCACTCCTTTGCCAGTCCCGGATGAGAACGTGTCTCACTGCCACTTAGGAGTAACCTCCAAGTGGGTGAAACTAACGGAAAGCAGGTTCCTTTTGCCTGACCTTGCTCCCACTGCCCCCTGTTTATCCCCAGCAACACCGAGGTGACAGGCGTGATCTCACTGTGGTTGCCTGGGAAAGGTGGTATTTACAGGTCCACCCACTTAATCCTGGAGCTCACCCAGGATCCATTTGACGCATAGGAAACTCGGAACTTACGTGAATTAGTTACACACATCACCTGTCTGCTTAGAACCGAGGTTCAAAATTACACCCAGAGAATCCAGTCCCCCGGGGCGTGGGTCAATGACTCCTTGACGGGCTTTGAGTGAAAATGAAAGCCTAATCAGCCACTGAAAATATCCAGTGTCCCATAAGAATCCTCCTGAGATAGCTGTAGCATCTTCTCTCCCTAGAAAAGACCATGGAGCTCCCTGAGGTAACAGCACTTTCCTTCTCCTCCCTCTTTCTTTTAAGTTTAGAGATGCTGGCAAGGCACACACACAATCACTGAGCTACATCCCAATTTATATTGTCAGGACCTAGCTAGCACCTAACGCATATTTGTGGTTCAGGAATCAGCAGACTCGATGTCTAATCGTCATCTTGTGGGTTTTAACAAACTATCTCTTTCTGGGCCTCAGTTTCTTTCTTTGAAGGCCTTCTGGTTCTAGCCTTCCCATAATTTTTATAAAAGTCCAAAGTTTTGGGGCAGCCCAGAGACTCCATTTTCAGTGGATCGTACCCTTCTGAGACTCCCATCGGAGGCTGTCTCTTGTCCTTGTCCCTGCCTCTGCTCTGTTTCTAATACCTGGCCCTGCCGCCCTAGCTCTCTGGCTCTCCAGCCAGGGCACAGAAGAGCCAAAGCTAGCGACCCCACAGTGACCTCAGCACAACCCCAGCTTGTCAGAAAGCTGCTGGGCCTTTGTTTGGCTTTTGGGCTCCCTGACTTTGGTGTGGAGATCACAGGTCCCAGCACAATGGCCATTGTCTTCTCAACAATGCTCCTCGCCTCAACCACGCCCCCCACAGCTTCCAGATTCGGCTCTGTGGATCGCCATGGTGGGCAACCAACCGCTCCAGCCCTGCTCAGTACCGGCCCTAGCCATCCACCACCTACCGGCTGAACCACACTTTGTATTGTTATAAAGGGGTAGGGTTAGGGTGGCTTGGACCCTGTTCTGATGATTTGGATAACTCAACACGTGGGTCAGCTTGCAGCTCTTGGATCTTTCCCTTCAAAAAGATAACCAGCAGGTGAGGGGAGGAAGGGACATCAAGGGACTGTGGATTACAATAGCCAGTTTTCCTTTCTTAAGCTTTTCCTCAGATCAGAAAGCAGTGCTGTGTTTGGTATATGTGGGTACCAAACAACTCCTCATTTCTGGTAAGTCAGCTTTCTTAAAAGTAAGATGGCCCAGGAGAAGACATGGCAGACACAGTGCATGGCATATAGGGGTCCTTTTCCACACGAAGACGTAGGCTTTCTGTATTGACACGTTCAAACCCCACAACAGAGACACTCTGATCCAGGCCAACACAGTACAAACTCTTTAGCCAACTCATCACAGAAGATCTCAAGTGAGGGACCAAGAGCAGAGGCTACCCACCCAGTGGCCTTTCCCAAACAACCGTTTGACTCCTGCTGAAACTGGAGAGTGCCAGATAAATACTGCCCAGCATGGCAGAGGGTGGCTAGACCGCCCTTCTCCATCACAGTGACCCGTGATGCATCACTGCGATCTCCCTGCCTGCAGCTTGGACCTGGCATCCCCCAAAGCCACACAGAAACAACTAAGAAAAAGATAAAGGACTTCTTGAGGGCCAAGCAGCTGAGCAAGGAGTAGGAGGAAACCTAATCAGAGGCACACACTCTTTCACTTTTCTGGCAATGAGTAGAAAGCAGGTCTGCTGCCATCACAAATTATTCGCTCAAATGAAGCACCCTGTGGAACAGAGTGATGTGGTTGAGGGCGGCCAACAGTCGCTTCCAAGGCAGTGAGAACCTGGCTTTCTACTTACCTGACAGCTTGTTGGGAGGAGAGGAGCTGGGCTGGTGGTGGGGGGAGCCATGGGTGAGCAGCGGGTTCAGGTTGTGCGTCTGGTTGGAGCTATAGGCATCCATGGCCAGCTTCTGCCTGAACGCTTCTTCCTTGCGGCGGTTTGCAAACCAGTTATAGACACGGACCTCCGTGACCAAGTTGGAGCCTAGGCCGTGGGCTTTGGAGGGGGAGACCCCTCGTTGCAAACATTCTGCCCTGCAAAGAACAGAGGGGAGAGATGGTGAGGGTGGCTGGGGGATTGCGTGTGCTGGGCCCCAAACACAGTCATAGCAGAGGCGGAAGGTCTGTGGGGGCTGGGGATAAGATGGCCTCTCCAGAGAAGGGCCATGCAAACAGTATCTGAGAGGGCTGGAGGGAAACTTTAGTGCAGGTCCTGAGCAAGCCATGCTGCCTTGAAGGCAGAACACAGGCCCCTATGTGGCTCCTATCAGATGAATGCAAGCCAAGGATCAGCAATTTCAAGCAAATGCCCAGTGACAGGCCTCTTGACATCTTTTCCTCCTCACAGAAGGCAGAGCCCTTCGCTCACCCTGAGCCTCTTCCAGGCACTGTGGGAGACATTGTGGGGCTTTGGATCCCCCTAAAAGGTACAAGGAATCCAGATTCCAGATTCCTACTCCTGGGCAAAGAGCTAGTGGAGGGGCCCTTTAGAAGGGGGCGGCGGCTCTCTTGGTTTACGAACGAAACCCCCAGCCTGCCATAGCTCTGCTCTTGGAGAGGAAGGCTCTCAAGGCAGGAGGCACTCCTTGGCAAACTTGAAGACCTTGTGCCAAACTTGGGCTGCTTTCCCACCTGGCATGCCTGGCTCTATCGGTTTACTGCCAAAGGCTGCCCAGCTTGGAGACATAGCAAAGACTCCACAGGCCTCTGCCAGGGAAAGGAGAAAATGTCTTAGTGAACTAATACTGGAATGAAAGTGACCAGAGGAAGAATGAAGCTAAAAGGATTCTCCAAGGACTTCCAGTATTTACATTAAAATAAATTAAGATACAAGGAGGTGGAGGCTCAACACATCGAAGAATCTTCCAGTCCCTGGAATTCCCGTGTTTGTGGTTAAAAAAAAAAAAAAAAAATCAGGTGGATGGAAAATGATAACGGATTTGAGGGCCATAAACAAGGTGATTCAACCCATGGGTTCACTTCAACCTGGAATTCCTTTGTCTTCCTTGTTACCTAGGTCTTGACATAATTACAATTGATTTAAAAGATTGTTTTTTCACCATACCTCTACATGAGAAGGACAGGGAAAGGTTTGCTTTCTGAGTACCTACTCTGAACAGTAATTCTCCAATGAAGAGATATCATTGGAAGGTACTTCCACAGGGAATGTTGAATAGCCCAACTTCATGCCAGTATTTTGTGCAACAACCTTTAGAAATAACTCGTAGACAATTTCCTCAATCTATCATATCCCATTACATGGATGATATTCTGCTAGCTGATTCTGATCCTAGTGTTATAAAAAAAAATTGTTTCAGGAAGCACAAAGAATTCTGCCATGCTGGGGATTACAGACTGCTGTGAAAAAAAATACAAAGAGGAAATTCAATTACCTATTTAGGCTATAAAATAACTGAACAAAAAATTCGACCGCAAAAGGTACAGATCCGTAGAGATCAATTGCAAACTCTTAATGACTTTCAAAAATTATTGGGAGATTAACTGGTTAAGGCCTACAATCGGGTTAGCTACCTATGAGTTAAGTAACTTGTTTCACACATTACAAGGAGATTCAGATTTAAACAGTCCAAGGTGTCTAACTGCTGAGACCAAATAAGAGTTAATTCTGGTGGAACAAAAACTTCAAAAGACCTATGTGGATAGAATTGGTCCTAAACTTGGTTACATTCTGGTTATTTTGCCTTCAAAACATTCTCCTACTGGGCTTCTTATGCAAAGGGAAGACAGGATCATAGAATGGATATTCCTGGCAAATAAACAAAGCAAAAAATTAAAAACATATATTTTAAAAATTTCTGAATTGATTACAAAGGGAAGAATAAGGTTGTGCCAACTGTCAGGGATGGACCCAGAAGAAATTGTAGTGTCTATTACTGATTCTGAGATTATGTCATTATGGGTAATTAATGAAGATTGGAAAAAAGCCTGTAGTAACTATTTGGGAGATGTTAACGATACCCAAAAAGCAAACGTATACAGTTTATAAAAATAACTAATTGGATCCTTCCAAGCATTGTAAAGAGGTCACCAATCTCAGGGGCACCCACCTTCTTCACTGATGCAAATAAATCAGGTATGGCCGGTTATAAAGTCTGAGAAAATAACTAAGGCGATTAAAAGCCCATTTACATCAGTTCAAAAATCAGAACTATATGCAATCCTTATGGTATTGTTAGATTTTCCTGAATCTCTTAATATAATTACGGACTCTCAATAGTCTGTTAAATTGTGTGGACAGAGCAGATCCAACAGACTCCACCGATTCACAATCTCCTGCCAAATTTCCTTGGTTGTTCACTTGAGACAGGATCTCTCGCTGAAGCCCAGCTGGGCCCCCAGCTCTCTATCCTCCTTCCTCTGGCTCCCCAGTGCTGGGATCACAGGTGTGTGCCACTGTGCCAATCATTCTCAGAAAAACTGTGCCAGGCTCCAGATTCTTTCTGGTCTCATGGGGACAGAAAGGAGTGGGGGCCAGGATTAAGAAACAGTTTGGTGTTGCCTGTACGGGGTGGAAACATATCTCCCCAGCATTAATTTTATGTCAGAGTTTCTATAGCATCGCCCCTAAAGTAAACGCTTATAGGAATAATAATTTAGTATTCCACAGAGGTGAGAGTCCATGATCGAAAAACAACAATGCTACATGGGCTTCTAAAATACAGGGCTTCCTGGGTCTTTCTCGTGTGTGTGTGTGTGTGTGTGTGTGTGTGTGTGTGTGTGTGTGTGTG
>OU015746.1:36220753-36233838 GCA_907169655.1 Acomys percivali
TGTGTGTGTGTGTGTGTGTGTGTGTGTGTGTGTGTGTGTGTGTGTGTACACATGTGCACGCACTGTACTGAGTTTAGGACACTGGCAAGATTTGGTTCTCTCCCTCCATCATGTGGATTCTGGGCAGTCAGGCTTGGCACGAGTGCCTTAACCTTCTAATCATCTTGCCAGTATTCCTCAGAGCTTTTTTATGGTTTTTATTTTTCATTTATTTATTTATTTTTTAATTTTTATTTCATGTGCATTGGTGTTTTTGCCTGCATGTGTATTTTGCCTGTGTGAGGGTACTGGAGCCTCTGGAACAGGAGTTACTGACAATGGTGAGCTGCCACGTGGTAGCTGGGAATTGAACCCAGGACCTCTGGAAGAGCAGCCAGTGTTCTTAACCACTGAGCCATCTCTCTAGCCCCACTCCGAGCTTTTGAAATACTTTTTTAAAAAAATGCTGTGACTCCTGAAGAAGTTCTCCTGTGATGTGTCTCAAATCTATTTATTAATAGACTAAATTTGGGGTTCTGTAGAATACACTTTGGGAGAGCCTGATTTAGCCACACTTAGCTGGAGAACCGATACCTCAACACCACAGGCCCGAGGGGCTGCACCTTTGCCTGCCTTCTCCAGAGGGCCCCTCGCATTACCTGTTGCACTCCTCCACTAAGGCCTCCCTCTCTTCCTTGCTGGGGTTCTTTTGTCGGTCGTAGGCTTGGTACAAAATTTGCTGGGACGCGGGACCCCATTTGAATCGGTTGCGGCGCATCTTCTTGTTGGCGGGCTCAGAGCAGGTGTCCTCGGACTGCCCAGGCCCCTGGTTCTGTTGACTGAACTCTGGAAAGAGAAACAGCAGCTGATCCTGACTGCTTTTGTCTGTCATATTTCCAGAGCTCTGGACTGTCTGGTTGAACTCTGAAAAGAGAAAGGAGTAGATTTGATAGAGCCTGTAGCCTTCACTCCACAGACAGACAGACAGACAGACAGACAGACAGACAGACAGTCAATCACTACAGATGGACCAATGAACAAAGCCCCCCTAATTCCTCTCCCTTAAGCTTTATAGTCTGCTCCAGTCTCATGAGGAGATACAGAGGAGTCACCAAGGACAGGCTCCTCCCTGCCTGTCTTGTGTCCTCCAGCAAAGCCAACCTTTCCTTTCCTTTCTTGGACAGACGTAGCCAAGTAGATATTTTGAGGAAATTAATTTTTTCCCCTTTGATTCATTGGCCCTTTGACATGAAGCAACACTCTGAATCCTGAATGTTTGTTTGTTTAGATTTTGTTTTTTGTTTTTGTTTTTACGACGGGGCTTCTCTGTGTGTCCCTGGCTGTCCTGGAACTTGATCTGTAGATCAGGCTGACCTCAAACTCAGAGACCCACCTGCCTCTGCCTCCTGAGTGCTGGGATTAAAGGTGTGCGCCACCACTACCTGGCTCAGACTGCTTGTATTTTGATGACAAACGGATGAGCCCAATCAAGTCTTGGGCCCCGGGGGGGAAATTGTTCAAAGGTGTAATTTGCACTTGACTACCATATTTAGAGGCGGTGTGTAGCCCCCCCTCCATTCTTTACATATTCTGGGCATCTGTGTTCTAATGTGTAGGATCCTTGAAAAATCATAAAACCCCAAACCTTTAAAACTATGCTTTGAGGGCTGAAGAGATGGCTCAGAGGTTAAGAGCACTGACGGCTCATCCAAAGGTCCTGAGTTCAATTCCCAGCAACCACATGGTGGCTCACAGCCATCTATAATAAAATCTGGTGCCCTCTGTACATGCAGACAGAACACTGTATACATAATAAATAAATCTTTAAAAAGCCAAAACCATGCTTTGAAATAAATACGCCTAGAGCTTTGTTTCTGAAATAGAAGATGTTCTTTATACTTTTAGTATAATTGCAAAGGAAGTAGTATATATGTATATGTTGTGTGAGGTGTCTTTGTGTGTTGTATGTGTGGAATACATGTGACACGTGCACACGCGTGTGCACATGCATGTGTGTGTATGTGTGTGTGTGTGTGTCTCAGGGGACTTTTAATGAGGGAAATGGCTTATGATCTGCCCACATAATTTGAAAGACGGCAGGTACAGAGTCCAAATCAGAGTACCTTTCTAGGAATGGAGGAAGGCGGAAGGAAACGCCTATCTGCCACTTTCAGGCCCGGGCAGAGCCATCTCCAATCCATCTTCACCAGATAAGTGAAAAGCAGAGGACAGCCGGGCCCAGTGCAACATGGGCTCATATGGAGGGACTGAGGTTTGGTATTCACTATGCTGTTCTCTTCCCAGTGTCTGCATGGAGCAGGGGTCACACAGGCGCGGGTCGCGTACAATTCATCTCCTCGCTTCTGCTCCCCATGTCTGAACCTTGATATTTTTCTTTCTTAGTGCCCAAGGTCACTTTTGTAGTTTTCAGTGGCCGGCTATAACCACCAGAGGCCAACAGTAATGCCTCTGGTTGTGACACAATTTTCAAATGCTTTTTCGGATGGCTGGATCACCAACCCTCACTGCTTAATGTTTGGCACGCCCTCCCTCCCTTCCACAAGACCTCCCTAGACCTGTCGTGGGCTCTCCTTCCATTTGGCCCATCACAAGGAAGCGGTAGCTTCTTCTTAGCCAGGATATAGGATCCAGGCTGCAGGCAGGGCCAGCTTTGTTTAACCAGTGGCCAATGGCCAACTCAGAAGCAGCCTCCCAGGTGGCAGGCTGGCCTCCGCAAACCCTCATCGGAGCCTTTGATTTGGGATGGTCCTCAGGCCACCTTAGGGTTCTGTGCACACCAGAGCCCATGGTGTTTTTAGAAACCAGAGATGGCCTCTGCGAAATGTAAAAGCAGGGTGTCACTGGCTTCCCTGGGATAAAGTGAGGAAAAAGATAACTCCTCCCACAGTTAGATGGTTGCAGGTGTTTTCACCCTTTACATTACTTGGCCTTCACAGCAACTCTTTGGGTGCTGTTACTTGAGGGTGAAGGTAGAGACAAGTCCCCTGTTCGTTGGAAAAGGGGACTATTCAATGTCTCCTCCTTCTCGGCCTTGCCAAGGCATCCGTAGAGTCCCCTATGAGTTAATAGCCAAAGCCAGTGGGGATCACCCCAAGTATTGGGGATTCATTTGTGATTTTTCATCTGAAGTGAACAGATGTCACTACAGCTCACAGGCAGTGGTCCATCTCTCCAGTGCAACCCCCTCCGCTCATAACCCTTCACCTAATTCTCACAGCCTCTCTCCGGAAGGAATGTCATCATTCCCAAGAGTACACAAAGAAACTGGAGTTCAGCGTGGTTAAGTGAGGTACCCAACAAGTCACATGAGCCTAGGATGCCCTAGCGTTCCTAGCCATCAGCTTATGAAAGACCCCAAAACAACCCCCCAAGCTCTTCAAATCTGACTTTGGTGGAGGAGGCTTTTGCTGCATCCATTCCCTAGTATGGAGGCTTCTCTTTTGGGAGACTACAGCCTGCACAAGACATGATCCCAGAGCATTTGTGGGCCAGTCAGGGCCTATAGCCCTCAGGGACCTGGCCTAGCCACACCCAGTGTTTGAAGACCTGGATTCCCACAAGGCCTCCAGCTACCACCATCCCCCTCCACTTTCTTTCAAATTAAATGGAACAGAAAACATTTGATGCCCATTAAAAGGACATCGGAACACTTGCTTTAGCAGCCTTACTCAGGGCTTGGGAGCTAGTCAGGGAAGTTCTATGTATACAGACAAGCCTTTGAATTGTGCCATTTATTATTTTTATTTTTTCATGAAACTTTTGTGTGTCATTTTATTTTTCATCTCCCCAATTTTTGTCCCATGGCTGATGTATCCTTTTCTTTATCCTTCAAGACTTAATACAAATGCTACCTCTTCCTGGAAATCCTCCTGTAAATCCTCCTCCTGTAAATCCTCCAGGATTTCTCTAGGAGCTATAGTAATTGTTTTTTGTTTGGTTGGTTGGCTTTTGGGTTTTCGAAACAGGGTTTCTCTGTGTAGCTTTGGATGTTCTTGGACTCTCTTTGTAGACCAGGTTGGCCTAGAACTCACAGAGATCCTTCTGCCTCTGCCTCCTTGAATGCTGGGATTACAGGCGTGTGCCACTGTGCCCGGCTTGATATAGCAATTGTTTTGCTGCCCAGTCAATGCTTTTCAGAGGGCTTGGAAAACCACTTTCATGAATTATTCAAGTTTCCCAACTCCTTCAGGGGGGTGTGAATCCCCAGAGGCAAGGGCTTGTGTACCCCACAGCCTAGTATAGTGCCTGGGACATAACAGATTAATGTATGATAGTTACAAGGAGGATAATATGTCCTTAAGTTCTGTCTCCTGTATCCTTAAACCCAGTAACAACAATAACACTAAACAAAAATGTCCCTTGCAGACTGCTACCCACTTGGTCAATTCTCCCTTCCTGAGCACCCTGAGACTCTTTCTGGGGGCTTCCGTCTTATTAGACAGTCCCGTGATTTCTATGTCTCCCTGTCTGTCCTGGGAGAGCTGAGTGACTCCACCCTGATAGCTGAGCTAGGCCCAGGGCTATCTGGCTCTTCAGACTGTATCTCCTAACAATGTTCTGGGGCCATGCAGGAATGGCAGAAATGCTTCATGTCAGGAGGTCAACTCTTTAAATATGACCACCATGCAGGGGAGCCAACCCATACTCTAAAGGTTTGACCTATCTGCACAGCAAACATCCTCACAGTGCTTCTACTCTGTCCATACAAGGTGCCAACTCAAGGGTTAACCTCAGTCAGAGACAAGTGTCCAAACCTTTCTTTCCATGGATGGCCTTTCTGTCCACAGACACTGGCACAATAAACACAGATGTGATCATTTTGAAGCAGTGCACAAAAAAACAAAAAACAAAACAAAACAAAGCCCAGAAAGCCAAGAGTTAAAGGTGACTGTTCAGCCAGAGGAAAAAAATCCTACCCAGAAAAACGATGAAAATAAACATGTTGGCAAAGACACAGATGCTCACAGCTCAGAGAGGGAGAGAGGGAAAGAAGGAGAAAGGGAGAGAGGGAGAGGGAGGGAGGGAGGGGGAGAGAGAGAGAGAGAGAGAGAGAGAGAGAGAGAGAGAGAGAGAGAGAGAGACTGGGGGGGGCAGCAGCTGGACTGGGTCCAAGTAGTTCAAGTGTATGATCACCCCAAATAAAAACAGCTCAAGCTTCGAACTCCCCTCAACTTGACCCAAGCTTCTCAGGAGTTTTGGGTAGAAGGAATCTTGGGACAGAAAGAAGACCTGAAACTAAGAACTGAAGTAAGCTCTGGGTATAGTGAAGCACATCTTTAGACCCAGCATTTGGGAGGTAGAGGCAGGTGGATCTCTGAGTTCAAGGCTAGCTTGGTCTACAGAGCGATTCCAGGATAGCCAGTGCTACAAAGAGAAACCCTGTCTCAAAAACAAAAACCAAACCAACAACAAAAACTAAAACAACATCAAACCCCCCCAGACAAACAAACAAACAAACAACCCTGCAGTGATGAGAATTGGATCATCAAACCACCACATGTCATTTTGCATGAGGTAATCCACTATTAACATCATTATTGGGATAACCAATGATGTTCTAAGGAGATCAGAATTTTACATGGTAGGAGCATTTCAAAGGTAATCTGATAAATTTGATAGCTGTACAAAAAAAAAGTGTGGAATAACCCATTTGTATAACACACAAAGAGTAGGGGGATGGATTGTGTGGGCAACTTGTTGCAAAATTGTTCAGAGACCCCTCCTTGTTTTTCTTTAATAATTTCCTCCAACCTAAACCCATTTAATTAAAATTAAATATGTAAAAAAAATATTGGTTGGTCAGAGTTCCAAGTGCAGACACTTTAACTGTGTCCTGCCTCTGACAGGGAAGGAGGTCTTCACTAGAGGGAGTCCCAGCTCACTCCTAATTCTAATCCTGGTAAATGTTGAGTGATCGCTTTAAATTGTTTCTGGACTTAGTCCTCCAGCACTTCCAAGGAACAGGGTCAGGTTGATTATCTAAACAAACCCTTTAGCTATTTCTACCTTTTCCGGAGGGAAGGGAAATAACTGCAATGGTGATCAATATTGTTGACCACTATGTAATCTTTTCTTTGGAAACCCAGTCCTGTGGTCATGTCAACCAGAGACAATAAAAGGAAAGTTGGAAAGCAGGACTAAAGACATTCACAGCACATTGTATTTACTTTTCAGCGGGGAAGCGAGGGGATGTCTGGGAGAGAAAGGATACAAGATAAAAAACGATACAAGAAATGATCCCAGATAAGTCACAACTGCAAGGCCAAATCCACCTGCCAACTACTTATATTTCCCCAACTGCTTTAAAAGGCTTTCTTGATAGAGGGGAAACTGAGGCAGCCCGCGGGGTCAGAGTGAGAGTAAAAGTCACTGTAGGTTGAGAAGACAGAGGCAGGGTTAGAACACTTACGTCGGAGGATCTCCCGTTGCTTTCTGACATACCAGGTGTACAGGGCAGCTCGCTTCTGGGTCTTCATGGGGGTGCCCTTGTTGAGGTGCTGGGAGAGGTGGGATTGGTTCAGGCCTGTGACGTCAACCACCTCCCTCTGGGGGATGTTGTGCTGCTGCATGTAGCCCTTGATCATTTTGGCAGCCCTCCAAGGGTCCTCACTAGACAGATAAGCCGAGCATTAGGGTGCTGTTGGGAAATGCCCAAGGGAAAGTAGACACTTGTTAGGGGCAAAACCCATCTTCATGTATTTCTCTACCTGTCCAAACAACAGCCCTGAGGGAGGTGTGGCGCTAACTAAAAGGAAAACTAAAAGGGAGAAAAGAGTAGACGTCTCCCGCCTTGTGCTCATAAAGACACAGTTTTTGCTTCTGAGGTAGTCGCCGCTGAAGACCACTCATCTCTGAGTCCACCGCCACTCCCCTATTCCCACTCCCCGTCTCCTAGGCCCATGGAAGAAATGGCTATTGCTTTATTCTGCTTTCCTTGGACTGAAAGAGACTAAAAGAAAGAGTCTCCCTTGAGAGTGGAGATGCTAGAAGCCTGAGTTGGCCAAGCTGCTCCTACATGGAGCCGAATCAGTTTTTAAAGCGGCTCTGTTTCCGTCTAAAGCTCTCCAATGTTAGTCTCTTTCCAAAAAGGAGTCCCAGCCTGTTCAAAGAGGAGCAGGCCTGTGAGCCCACCTTCTGGGACACAAGCAGGAAAGACGCCTGTATAAAATTGTTTTTTGTTCGACGTGTTTAGAAACCTCTAGCAATCGAACTGAGATGTTTCACAAGCCTTTGAATAGTTGTGACTCCTTTCGTAGTAAAATTTCACATCGTTTTTTGGGGGGTTTTAAGAAAAGTGTTCTCAAATACAATGGCAACACTTCCTGGGGTTGAAGAAGCAGGACGCTTGCAAAGCTGGTAGGTTTGGTTTTGTTGTTTTGTTTTTTATTTTTTAATTATCCACAGCCCCGCCTCCAAAATAAAACCCATTGAGAAAGTGTAAAGGAAGTAAGACATAAATGATGCCAAATGCTGCATTTGCCTGTATGAGTGCATCTCTCCGATATGGAAAACTCCCCCCCCCCCCACCCCAGGCAGCAGCTCTCTCAGATTGTGTTTCTCACAAACACAGGCACAGCCAGCTGATCATTATAACAAGACACAGGGGCGTCTTCCAGGCTTTTTAAATTTAGAATGTTTTCGACTTTGCAGTTACTTTTCTTTTTTTCTTTTTTCTTTTTTGTTAAATAGATGACTTAGAATGAGAACTGTCATTGAAACTAAAAGACTAAGAAAGTTAAATATGTATATAACTTATCTAATGTAGTTACAGAAACAATCCTTCAATTCATGTTGATATATGTATATATGTATACATATATCATATATTAGCTCAATAGGACATTAAAAAATGAAGAGAAAACTGGGTTCAGATGAAACAATACAAATCGGCAATAAAGCTAAGGCCAAATTAGATACAGTGGTAAAAACAATTATTTTTCAATGGTACCTGTAAAAATCAATTAATTTGTTTAAAGTATTAAAATACTGCAGCAATCAAGGGAGATCTTTTATAGGTCTTTGAATTGTGACTATTTCAGCAAGCCTTGGTTATTGGATTCGCGAGAAGCCAGGCTTTGAATGAGATGTTTTTAGAAATGTCAACTTTCACATTATTTATACACAACGAATTTCTCAAGCATTTGTAAAGGCACAGAAAGTAAAAACAACGTAATAAGGTAGCAAGAACAAAGCAGAGGAAATGCGTTCCGGTGTCAGCGCTGGAGAATTCACCGTGAACAGGAGTGAAACAGGGCAATCAACATTTTAGACATGACCGCGTAAATACCAGCGAGCGTCTAAAAGCTCATTGCCGGCTAACATTTCCACAGGTATGTTCAGGGTCGAAAAACATTTCTAACAGGTACTAACAATAGCTTCAAAAGTCAGAGAAAACAGTATTTGGATTTTAAAAGTTAATACTGTATCGCTTTAACAGATCATTTGGCCATTTTCCCTTTGTTTAGCGTCTTTTACCTATTCTACGTGCCTAAGAAACCTAGCGAAATAGTGTGTTCTAAGTGTGAGTGGTTCTGTGAAGAGGAGGAATTAACTCAACAATGAGGAAAAGAAAAAGATAACACCCCCGTTCCCCCTTCCCTCCCCCTCCCCCAAAAAAAAGCCGTTGAGACAAAACCTTCAGGCCCGGAATTAAAAGATTTGAATTAGAAGTAAGATGGCGTAGTTAAGCTTTTTTTTTTTTTTTTTTTTTTTTTAACCTCTCAGACCCGAGAACGTCCTTCGTATTCCCTAAGGGAGAGCTCTGGGGCCCAGAGTTATTGGGAAATAGTTTCCTCGCCGGGTTAAGCTTGGGATCGCGAAAAGCGCTCACCCTTTGTGGAGCCAGCGCAGGTGTCAAAAGCAAGCCCGCGGTGGCCACTTTGTCTGCCCGGAAGGCTCCTTCCTCAGCGACGACATTGCTGCCCTGGAGTGCTGAAGCCCGGGGCCCCAGCCTGCGAGCCCCAAGAGCCTCGGTTCCTAGGAGGCGGCGGGCTCTCTCAAGCGCCCAGGGCACACCAGCCTCCAAGGCCAGGGACCCGCAGGGCAACGCAGTTTTCAACCTCTCTCACTCTCTCAGGCCAGCCTCTTCCAGCCCGGGTGAAGGCGTCCAGGCGCGCCACCGAGTGACCCTCCTCCTCCGCACACCTTTCTTTTCTTTCTGACTTACAGGGGAACTAGGGGCGGGGGTGAGGGGAGACTGTGCCTGGTACCCCGCAGTCGGCTGTGCAGTGACCTGGGAGCCGCTAACAATTTCTTGAAAAATTACTTTAATAAAGTCGGACGCTCCAGGCCCAGGGGAGGGAAGGAGGCACCAGCTTATGAAAGGGACAAAAGCCTCTGGGTGTGTCCTGGGTCCTCACCCCAGCTAGAGTCTGGGCTCCCTTCCTTCTGCTCCCCACCGGTTTAGGGGAGGGAAGAGAGCCCAAGTCCTTAGACCTCCAACTCGAACGGGCTCTGCGTCCGCGGGGCCCTACGGGTGTCGGCTTCCCGGAGTGGCACGGGGACCTGGGGGCGCGCCCTGCAGCGGTGCGCGTGTGCCCTCCGAGCACCCCCTCCTGCGTTTGGATTTCCTTCCCTTTCTAAGCCGAGTTTACAACTTCACCAATGAATAACCCGCCTCTCTTTTCAACCTAATCACGCTCTTTGTGTACTTTCTGTTGATGATTTATAGGAATAAATTAATAACACCCCAACTCCACGTGCTGCAGTTTATGTTACAGTCTCCGCCGTGTCCAGCCCGGCGTGGGGACCACGGTGGAAAGGCTCCCTGGGCCTCCCCCGCTTCCCTAAATCAGCTCGGAGGAGAGCTAGACCGTGGCTCAGGGCAAGCCAGGAGGAAGGGCCTAGGCCCTAGGGGGCTGGTGAAGGGATGCAGGGTTCCTAAAGTAGGCCCTGGACCAGCCTGCTTCCCACACGCTCGGAGGGGCTAGGCTCCCCAGTCGGTACTACTGCCTGACACCATGCAGGCTCCTAAGCCCCGGTCAGATAGAAATCACTGCCACATGGAGAAATAGCAAGGCAAGAAACACAAGCTTGTGAATTAGAGCAAAAACATTTTTAGAGGGGAAAAAAAATCTAAAAGTCCTCCAGGTTGCCTTGGCTAGTGGGTAAGTCCCTCAAAGCGCAAATTCAAATGCAAGGTCATATCCCACCCCCAAACGGCGCTGCGGGAGGGGGAGCCGAACTGCAGAGGCCAGGCATTCACTCCCACTCCGGGACTCTGAAACTTTGAAGCCGCAGGGCTCTGAGAGTCAGAGGCCACGCGAGGGGCTCCTTCCCGAAGCCAAGTGGCCCCGGAGCGACAGGCAGTCTAAGGGAGCTACTTGCCTCCTTGGATAATTAGTAACTAGCTGTCAAAGCGTAAGCTAGGGAGAGAGGACCCGCAAGTGATCCTAGCCTCCCGGGAAGCGGCCAGTCAGCCTGGGTTCTCCGGGGACTTCCAGGGTGTCGCTAGCGAGATGCGTACACGCCCACCTTTCCTAGGTTGGGATCCGGTGCTCTGCATAGGGGCGGGGGTGTCTTAGGGACGTGTACCCCATCTATTCTCTCTTCCTTTCATTCGTCTTTTGCCCGGCACGGGTGGCCCTACAACAAACTTTCCACTTTATAAATGTAAACCCGGTTGCTTGCAGCCGCGCTGCAGAAGCAAGGCCCTACCTAATCAAAGAACTTGCTTCCTAGGCCTCAGCCACCGACGCTGCCAGGCCCTTTGCAAAGAACTGCAGGTCTCGGGGGCGGAGGTGGGTGGGGGGTGAGTGTAGCTTGGGGTTTTGGAAGTTGGTGGGGACATAAGTCTCAGGTCCTCCGGGAATAGCAGCTGTTTCACTGCACCCGCCCCGCACCTCCAGTCATGTGACCTAAGGCTCCGCACCTTCGGTTCTAGTGCCTGGGTACCACCAACAAGGTGCTTGGGTTCAGGGTGCCCGCCTAGGTGGAGGCGGAGGAAGCCTCGGGTTCCAGGTCGTCCGGTGGAAGGCTAGGTTCAATTGCTGGCAGGGAAGCGGAGCGCCCCCGGGGGCATTTTTCCCGTGGAAAAGGGGCTTTCGGGGGGGGGGGAGCAGTCTGCACCGCTTGCCCTCAGCACCGGGCCGGGGACTCCACGGACTCCGCGGCCTCCCGACATGCCCAGTCCCTCGCTCACTGCCTACCTGAGCATCCGCTCCACCTCGGCTCGCTGCTCCGCGGCCTCCTCAGTGTTGAGCGCCTGCAGCTCCTTGAGGATGGGAGGGGTGTCATAGTCGTCGCCGTCCTCCGAGCCCTCGTCCCCAGACAAGCGGCCTTTGGCGTGGCCATTGGTGAGAGTATGGAAAACCGGCTTGGTGTCCAGATCTGGCCCGCTCCCAGGGGACAGAGGCAGGGTCTCCAGTTTCACCCCAAAATTCGGAGACGGCAGTAACTCCTCCAAGGCTTGGATCAGGACTTCTTTGGTCACCCCGGAGCTCAGTAGGGCGCTCAGGAGTTCTTGCTGGAGCGATGTGAGCTTGGACACCATTTTCCAAGGACAGAAAAAGAAGGGGGTGAGGGGATGGGTGGGTGTGAGAGAAGAGGGTGGAGGGGAGTTTTACAAGAGAACCCCAAGTCCTGGAACCCCTCCACCCTTTAGCTTTCAGACACCTGTTACTCCCCAGGGTCCCAGAGACTCCTCCGAGAGGAGTCAGAAAACTTCTAACTTGCCATGATCGCCACCATTAGGCCATATAAGATATGCAAATGAGTGGGAAGGGCTCAGCTTTCGGCAAGATGCAAATGGTGGTGGGGAGGGGGAAAAACCGAGTGAGTGGGAGAGCCTAAGGGACAGTCCAAAGGAGCCGGGAGACTTGGGCCAGGATCGGGACTTGCCAGGGCCCATTGTACTCACGCTGGGGGGCTCCAAATCTCCTCTACCGAGTCTGTTTATCAGCCAAACTTTAGCTGACCTTTGGACTTGTAAAGCAAGTGGCTTGCAGCTTAGGCTGTGTGGGGGTGGGCGGGGGCCCTTCCACTGGCGGCGGGTTCGGCTTTAGTCCAGAAAGAAGAAACTGCGCTTCGGGGGTTCAGGTGAGAGAGCTGGAGAAAGTTGGGGTGTCTTGGAAAAGGGGCATGGAGCGGGGTGAGGAGAGAGAGAGCCTCTAGGGTGTCCGCAGGTAGCAAACTTGGGGACGCAGCGGCGTGGTGGAGAATCCGATCCTTTGGGAGTGGGTGCCAGGAAGAAGAGAGGCTCTAGGCGAGGCTATAAGGAATTGGAGGGACCCCTTTTTATTTTTACCTTAGTTAATGCTCTTCAGGCCCTCCTGAGCCAGGCCTGGTAGTTTGGATTTGCAGGATTTCCGGCCCAGACCGCGTAGTTAGGGTAGAGTGGCAGCAGATTGAGGCATGCGGGACCCTTGAAAGGAGGCGCAACTAATTTATGATCAGAGGGAGTAGCGAAAGTGGAGCTGCCAGGCTGCACCAGCCGCACCGAACCAAGCGGGAGCAGGGTACCTGGAGCGCGCGCTCTAACCTAAACCCGGTATTGTAAAGCGCCTGGGCTCTGCAAGCAAATTTAGGGCTGCGGAGCCGCCTTGCTAGTAGTGAGTGCTTAGCGTGGCCTGTGGCTGGACCGATGGTTGTAGCTGTTGGTTACCCAGGCCCGCTTCTTTTTTTTTTTTTTTTTTTTTTTTTTTTTCTTCTTCTTTTTTCTTTTTTTTCTAAGTTCTAGGAGGTCCATGGTGCTGGGAGTTAGAGACGCGCTCTGTGGCCGTCTTAGGAGTCCTACGTGCCACCTAAAGCAGGCACCCCCACCCCCAAAGCCATAGAAGAAACTTTTTCTCCACCCAGGTTTGACCCGGAAGGGAGCCATGAACCTTTCGGCACGACACTGTAGGAGTTTCTGCCACATCTCCCCCGGGACACGGAGAGGAAGGAAGGCCGCACAGGCCGCACCCAGACCTCCAGGCTGGGACCTGATCTGCAGAAGGAACTGCTTAGACACGCGCGCGCGCTCACTCTCTCTCTCGCGCTCTCTCTCTCTCGCTCTCTCTCTCTCTCTCTCTCTCTCTCTCTCTCTCTCTCTCTCTCTCTCACACACACACACACACACACACACACACACACACACACACACACAC
>OU015746.1:36238371-36265069 GCA_907169655.1 Acomys percivali
AAAAAATGATGTGAAAGAACTCAGGTAAAGGAATGTACTGAGTCCCATGCAGAAAAAAAGAAAAATAAAAATAAAATAAAAAATAGATGGGCACAGCACAACGAAGCAACAGAAACAACAAAATGAAACCCCTAAAAAGCTGATGGTTCCTGCTTATAATCCCAGCACATAGGAAGCAGAGGCAGGAGCATTGCCTTAAGCTCAAGACCAGCCTAGGGTACATAGAGAATTTTAATATATGTAAGTTGAGGTATGGTCTCACTGTGTAGCATTGGTTGGCCGGGAACTCTCTATGTATGCCAGGCTGGCCTTGAACTCACAGAGATCCACTTGCCTATTTCCTGAGTGCTGGGATAAAAGATGTGTCCAACACACACACCCTCTAAACACTTTCCTTATACAGCAATGTCTGACGCATAGCAGAGTTCTTATCAGCTACTAAGGATGCTAGAACCCAGCGGGAGTGATCTTTAAGATGCACAAGAAGAAGCCATTAGTGTACAAATCCATGCCTAGCTAATGTGTTAGTCAAGAGTGAGTAAGAGCAATAGAGAAAGACATCTTTCAGATACAGAAGAGATCATCTGTCATAATCCCTCAATGAGAGGATTACTAAAGGTTGTGAGTTGTCTTCAAGAAGACAACTGAATCTACATGGAGTGCCATTGTAAGAAGCAACACAAAAATAAAATAAATATATAACCATGCATTTATATTTAAATAGTATCAGCTATAAATTATTTCATACAATAATTTTGCTGGATATAAAAATAAGATGAAACTGAAAAACTGAAACACAGAAAGGACTTGGGAAGGACTAAAGTATTCTAAGGTTTTCATATTTGGGGGAAAGAAATTGGAGATATTAACACATTAATATTTCAAGGGTTCTCACCTTAGGGAACAAAACAAGAAATAAAGTGTAGGGTTTCCAAACCAAAAGGAAAATAAAGTAAATAAGATTACACTGTTCAAGTGCAAAGACATAGACCAAGGAAGTAAAGATAAAAGATAAAATAAATAGGGGCTGGAGAGATGGCTCAGTGTTAAGAGCAATGGCTGCTCATCCGGGTGACCCAAGTTTGATTCCCAGCACCCATATGGTGGCTCATACAGATCTTTAACTGTAGTCTCACCCTCTTCTGGCTTCTTTGAGGACCAGACATGAAGGTGCACAGACATACATGCAAGCGAAGCAAAGCACTCATACACACTAAACAAACGAACGAATAAACCAATAGAATCTTTTCAAAAAGATAAAACGGATACCACCAATGGAGGCAATTGTAATCAGACGGAACCTGACGTGTCCGGGCTCGCACTTAATGCCAGACACGATACTGACATAGAACAGGTTAAGCAGCAACTTCTTCCATAAGCTCAGTCTAGCAAGGGACATCTAGAAGGGATATGGGCTAAGTCATGAAACTTCAAGCAGCGCCCTGAGGCTAAGGGAAGGGGCATGGGGAGAGGGCCAGGGATGGTTTTCTGAAGAAGGTGACCCCCCCTTCGCTGAATCCTAAAGGGTGAATGAGAAAGAAGAAACAGCACATACCAGGCCAGGGTGACAGCTCAGCTCGTGCAAAGGCATGGAACAGGGCCCAGGCTGCTCACGGTCTTCTTTTGCTACGGATGAGGAGTTTGAAGACCCAAAAAGGCAAGAAGACTGCCCCAAGGTCACCCAGCTAATTAGGAGCAGACTCAGAACCTATCCTAAGATTCCCTTCCTCACACACACGCACACACATACACCCCTCAGAGGGCCCCCAGTGCCTTAGGTTTTGCTCCAGAAAGGTTGGAGACTGCATGGTGTTGAGGTTCCAGACGACTTTGAGACGGTATGGCCTGTGGGTGTGGGCACTGGGTCTGTCTCTGGCCTGTGCCAGACTGGAACAGGGCCAGGAAGCCAGGCAGTTTCCAAGACTGAGCTGCCTGGCTCACCCCAAGGAAGCCTGGGCCTCCAGCCACGGCACCGACGCTGGGTTTAATCATTAACTCCAGGTTCACAGGGCTGGAGCTGGAATGCACAGGATCTGGGGAGCAGCCTGGGTCTCCAGGGAGCCAGGAGAAAGATGGCCCTGGAGGCGAAGGGGGCAAAGTTTAGAATGGGCTTGCTCATCCCTGAATGGATACACCCTGAGTACGGGGACAAGGGTTCTGACTGTGACTCTCAGTTTGGCTGGAATTTATACAATGTTTTGTAAGCACGATTTCAGGGTATCCTTTCAGTGTTCATAAGAGGCTGTATGTCTGTCTGCCTTGGCCTTCATCCTGCAAGATAAGGATTTACCTACCCATTTGTGCGCGCGCGCGCGCGCACACACACACACACACACACACACACACACCCAGCAGCCTAGTGCCTGGTACAACCTGGAATATAATCAATGCTGATTAAATATTTGCTGATTGAATGAAGCCCCAACTCTGCCTAAAAGTGTTTTTGAAGTATCCTCTTTTTAAAAAGAAATAAGAACTGATTTCATCATCGTCGTCCTCCTCATCATCATCATCAAGATAAAGTCTGACTCTGTAGTCCAGGCTGCCTTGGAAGTCATAACAATCCACCTGCCTCAGCCTTCCAAGCACTAGGATTACATATATAAAGCATCACTCTAGCTTGTTTTTAATACTGGGGGACAGCAGGGGACAGAGTAACACTATGAAGCCCAGGCTACATTCAAACCTGCTATTCTCCTGCCTCAGCTTCTTGAGTGCTGGGATTACATGTTTGCACCACCACGCCAAGCAACTGATTTTATTTAAAAATTTCAATAGAGCAGGGCACGGAGGAGCATTCGTTCCTTTCAGCCCAGCACTCAGGGTACAAAGGCAAGTGGGTCTCTGTGAGCTCAAGGCCAGTTTAGTCTACATAGAGAGTCTCAGGCCAGCCAGGGCACAGTGAGACCCTGTCTCAAAGAAAACAGCAGCAATAACAAAAAGTCCAGCGGAGGTTTGCAGACATCTCCTCTATAGTAGCAGAGCTTGGGTGAAGTCTCTGGGTCTCAAACAAGTGGCTGTCTTCTCCCCTTTGTTCCTAATGTCTGAGCAAAGGCAGCATATGCCTGACGCGGCTTTGGCGTTCTCCAGACACGGGTGTTATTCAAGCATGGGGCCACCACATTTGGCTGAGGAAATGAAAGCCCCATAGGGTAATTAAAGCTAACTGCCCCTCGTAATTTCTGAGATCTTGCAATGGGGACGAGTGTTGGCAGTACTGTTGCTACGTCCTGGGAACGCAATTCTTTAGAAGGTATTTCTGTATTCTACTAAAACAAAAGGGCAAAACCAGACCAGCAAACATGACCTTCTGTTTGGGAAGTAAGATGCAGGTGGCAGCAAGAGTTTAACTCCTGCTGATGTGCCTCCTTCTTGCTGGGTAAAGATGGCCGCCATGTCTTCTTCACAAAGCATTTGTGAGGCTTTAATGGCTGGGTGGCTTAGGAAATCCTTGGCAGCTAGAAGATGCTCGTACACTGTGCAAATACCTTCTGTCTCTTGAAGGTAAGACTCTAGGGTATCTCACAGAGCCAGGGGTGGAGATGCAGTCTGCTCCTAGAGGCCACTTGAGGCGAGGGCATCGCTTCAGAGCCCCAGGCTCATTCTGCAGATACGGCTTCAAGTGTAAACACTTGAAGGGTAGGAGAAGCTGGGAGAAGAAATTCCCTTCGCAGGAATAGTTACTGTCCTGGAAGAGCCAGCTTACCTTGTTGGAGCTGGGCCAAGGCTGACTCTCATCTCTAGCAAAAATCTGTATCAGGCCAAGGTCCCAGACAGTGGGGTGGGGGCAGAACTGGCCAATGTCAGGGAGCCTCCATTTGTACCACCTCTGGGTGTTTTATGTTAGCAGGCTGGCGGCATATATAGTATATAACCAATTTGCCCTTACCTCATTCTGTCGTGGGAACTTTGTCAGAGTTCTGAGAGTGTCTTAAGGTTCTAGCCCTCTGTGGTAGTCATGTTAGGAGGTTAAATCTGTTCAGAAAGGACCCTAGCATCCCACCCGCCCTCATCTCGGCACCAATCTCCAGCCCACGGGCTTGGCAAAGGGGACCCTCTGACCACCTGACTTTTCTCCCTGCCCCTCCCCCCTTTAAACCTCACTCTCTCGCCCTAAAATCTGAGATGAAATGTAAATTGCCCAGGGAGGTCCTCTCCTGGGGCAGATTTCCTGTCTTGGTTTACCAGCACGGAGACCCTGAGTGGGGAGGCCAGTGGCAGGGCACTCTCCCAGAACCAGCCCTGGGTGACAGGTGTATTAGAGATCAGCTCCTTCAGTGATGGGGGAGGGAGGAATAAAAAATTAAAAAAAAAAAAAAAAAAAAAAAAGGAGGAGGAGGAGGAAGAAGAAAGATCCTAAGGGCTGCCCCTGTTTTTATGTATGCCACCCAACTCGAAACTGCCTTCAGGAAAACACACACACACACACACACACACACACACACACACACAGAGAGAGAGAGGGGGGGGGGTTGAGGGAGAGAGAGAGAGGTGGGAGTGGGAGAAAGAGACAGGGAGGGGGAAATCAAAGAAAATTGCAAAAGTCAGTGGCCTGGAACCAGAGGCAGCCTCAGCAACTGCAGTGTGACTTTGATTCTCCTATCATAACCCTGAATTAAAAATTCAGGCAATTATCTGCTTGGCTTCCTTCTGATTAGAATGAGCCGGAGCCTCATTAATGCACAGACACAGAGGAAAACCATTAGGGTCTGTGAAATGGAATGTTTCTCTGGGAACAGGTTCCGCTTGGTGTAAAATGCCCAGCAAAAAGAAATTTCACACATTTTTTTGAGCTCAGAGTCACAGGACGGCACCCTGCTTCAGGGCTACAGCCACGGACCGTGCCACAGCCATCCCCTCTCAGCTGGCTCTGGGTGAAAGCCACCTTTGTCTCTCAGCCTCTCTCTCTCTGGCACCTCCACAAATGCTGTTGTGTGCAGGGAGGCCAGGGTCCCGAGGCATCGCCTCAGCCTGGGTCCCCCCATTCTCAAGGACCTTGAACCATGACGAGCACCTGATCTGTCTGGGAACGTGTTGTCCTCCTCTGCAGAAGACCTAGAAGCCTGCCCTGGACAGTGAACGTTCTAAACTCCAGGAAGGGTCAAAAGAGCTGCGTAGCCCACAACCATGTTGGTATTTTCTTATCCTTGTGGTGATCTGCGCATCACAAAGGAACCCATTGCAGGATGTGGCTGAGCTAGCCTTGGAGGCTGGTTGGTTGAAAGAGGGTGAGGGGTTGGAGATAAGAAAAGAAGGCATCCTTGGCTCATCCTTCAAGCTGTTAAGAACTGGGCTTCTAGGTGTGTAGATTTTACTGCCTGGTGCCTGTGTGGGTAGCTATCCTTTAGGCTTTAGAATGAAAACAAAACAAAACAACAACAACAAACAAACAAAAAGAAAACCCATAGTCAAGGATAACCTTGAACTTCTTATAGTGCCTGCGTCACCCTCACAAGTGACGGGATTGAAGCAGAGCATCACCACAATGGGTTTACCAAGTGTTGAGGGTCAAACTCTACACTCCCCACCCGACCCCAACTAACTCATTCGTGTGAAGCACTTTTTTTTTTTTTTTTTTTTTTTTTTTTTTTTTTTAGCATTTCTAGGAGTAAATTTCATTTTCCCTGGTGACTTATAGGGGAGCCAAGAGCACCTATAAGTACAAGTTCTCAACCGTTTCCTTTGCAGCGCCCCCCCACCCGAAGTCATATTTGGAAGAGGTGAATTTGACCCTAGAGTGTCTAAATTGGTGGTTCCCAATCTGTGGGTCGCGACCCCCACAGGGGTTGCACATCTGATCATTATGTTATGATTCACAACCGTAGCAAAATTACAGTTATGAAGTAACTGCATGAAAGTATGAAGCAATGAAAATACTGTTATGGTTGGGGGGATGGTCACCACAACATGAAGGACTGTATATTAAAGGGTCGCAGCATTAGGAAGGTTGAGAACCATGGTCTAGATTGTCTTCAAGCTAGTGAGCGGGCCCTGGGGTCCCTCCTTCCAGATCGCTCACATCCTAAAATAAGGATTCTTAAGTCATTAAATGTTTATCCTTGAGGCAAATAACATCAATAACTTCAGGAGAGAAGCCAATCTTGTGTAGCAAAATTCAAAATAATAATGAGACAATTTTTGTAGCAAGAGAGCTAGCCCCAGCCAACAGGATGCCAACCAGGAAAGCTCACCCTGCGAACTGCTAAGACTGCTAATTACTCGGCAGCCCCGTCAGAAAGTTACTGACAGACTTTGTATCAACAGCGCCCCCTACCGCTCACTCGCACAATGCAGCAAGCATTGTTCTTGTGTGTGTGTGTGTGTGTGTGTGTGTGTGTGTGTGTGTGTGTGTGGGTGTGTGTGTGTTAAAGTGTTTTCAGCTGACTCCCATCTTAGAGGGGTACATTCCTGGTCACCAACTGGATGCACCTGAGAGCTACTGGTGACTTCAGATGGTCCCCCAGTCAAGGGCCAACTTCCAGGCACCCACAGTCTAGAGTGGGCGGGGGGTTGTCTCTCTGGACTCACCAGTTGGAAAGAGTATTTGAAAGAAGCGAGCCAACGGCCAGGAATGGGGACATTTCCAGACAAGGAGGTCCGTGTCCAGCTCCACAGAACAGGCTTTTGCTTCTGGCTCAGGGACTGAGTACCTCAGCCCATCCATACGCTGTGCCTCTCACTGCTTTAGACGTGGTCCCACCCTCCCCCTCCATCCAAATCATTCTCTTCTTCCTGGGAGGGCTTACCTTCTGCAGCAAGACGAATGAGTGTATCTGGCATTGCGTTGTGAGTAAACACAGCTGGCTAAGGAGCACAAGGTGAAGATGGAGACTGCCTTACCAAGAGGCTTTGGGACCGCCTCTCTACAAAACTTTCCTGCTCCACTCTGGCAACTCGCCTTTCTCTCTCACCTTTCCAAACACGGCTTGCCTCTTTGACTAAAAGCTCTCCAGTTACCATTCACCCCTTCCTGGTTTTTACCAAACTTTAGCTTATCTCTACTCAGCCTTCATTTTGCACAGATTCATGGGTCATCACTTTGATTATAATAGTGAGGACAAGGACCTTGTCCTTTTCATGTGATACTGAGATGCAAGGGGCAGGGCAGCAGGTGTGCTAAAAGCGTGAACCCATCAATTTGTGGTGCCCGCACCACCTCGGTACTGAGTCGAGAGCGAGGGACTGCGGATTTAACTCATGCACACACACACACACATACACACACACACACACACACACACACACACACACACACACAATAACACAGTAGGTCCTTCATGCTAAGAGAGCAGCAGCCGCAGCAGCAGCTGTGGCAGCGGTTTATTATTCTCCTTCCTTCCCAGAGTTCCAAAAAGCCTTCTTATAGGCAGCAAAACAGGAATCCTCCTCCCAGGTGAAATCCCTCAAGAGGTGATTGCACACAGGAGGAAAAGTTTCGAGGAAGGGAGGGGCGCGTTCTCAGAGCAGTAAACATGACTAGCTAACCAAGATAAACACAGACATGGAAGCTGCTAGAAACAGGACATGAAACAGCAAGACAGGCAGGCAGCCCAGTTGGGCCTGGTTCCTACATCAATTCATTGAATCCCCACAAAATTCCTGCAGACTCAGTACTGTTGTCCCATCTCATGAATGAAGAAAGTAAGGCCTAGTTAATCCAGTGGCCGTACAGTGCCAAGTGGTGGGACTGGGTCTATCTAGTCTTTGGGGGCATCAGAGCCTCTACTCTTCCCATAGGATAGTGAGGGTACATTAGGGTCCATCGGTGAGTCAAGGATACAAGGAGGGGGTAGACTCAAGAATAGCCATGCAGAACTGATTAAACATCTCTCTCTCTCTCTCTCTCTCTCTCTCTCTCTCTCTCTCTCTCTCTCTGATTTTAAATCCTCCTTTTACTACAAATCAGGTAACCCTTAGCACACTATCTCCCTCTCTGGCCTCATAATCCCTCTCCGTAAACCAAGGTTAGATGGGATGGTTGCCCTGGAAGTTTCTGGCTTTCTAAGGACTATATCTCATGGGAGCTAGGTGTCCAGTGGGTTCTAGGAGTCAGGCGGCAGAGCAGGGATGGCTCAAGTGTTGGGCCTGAGTTAGCACACAGAGTTTGTGCTCGCAGGGTTAGAGTGTACTGCAGCAGGTCTGAGGGCAGATGGGAGGGGCGGGGAAGAAAGCCTCGCTCAGCCTAGTTTTCCTCTAGCACAACGGTTCTCAGCCTCCTTGGGAGGGTCCCATGTCAGATATTTACACTATGATTTGTAACAGCAAAATTACAGATATGAAGTAGCAACAAGACAATTTGATGGCTGGGGGGGGGGGTGTCACCTCAACGGGAGGAACTGTATTAAAGGGTCAAAGCATGGGAAGGCTGAGAATCACTGGTCTAACACAACATGGCAGCCAGAGAAACCAACACATATCTTTTTATGAGAAATGTGGAATAAAGGGAAGTTTTCGGACCTTAGGACAGGAACAGGAGAAAACATAGCCTGGGGGGGGGGGGTGGCTTGATGCCCAGGACTTCGATGTGGAGGGTGTGTGCAACTCATGGTTGTGGGGGGAAGTAGATCCTCATCTACTTTCTTCAGTGCTCTACCCTGTCCACGTGGGTCAGTCCATAACGGTCAGTTAACATCAGGCAGCTGGATGATATCTGCTGAAAGTCCTGGGCTCGGGACTTTGAGTTTAGACCTCCGCTGTGCCTTTTCTTATCGCTGCAACCCTCTACTTCCCCTGCCTCATCTGTAAAATGGGGCTAAGAATAGGGCTAAGATCTTACCAAGAGTGGGCATAGGTGAAGGACTTCACCTTCCCACTAGCATCAGTGTCAGTGTCCCGACTCCTGCCTCAGAGTTAGATGCTATCTCTGAAGAAAGGATAGGGCTCCTACTACATACAGTACAACAGGAACCAGATAGAAATTAAGCTAAGGCCTTTAATATATTTATTTACTCTGTGTGTGTGTGTGTGTGTGTGTGTGTGTGTGTGTGTGTGTGTTTGTGTGTCTTGTGGTGCACATGAGTTAGAGGAAAACTATGGGCATTGATTCTTCCCTTCTACCATGTGGACTCCAGGATTTGAACTCGGATCTTGAGGCTTGTTGGCAAGTACCTTTATCTGCTTACTGGTCTGAGAGAGGGGGGGGAGAGAGGAGGGAGGGAGGGAGGGAGGGAGGGAGGGAGAGAGAGAGAGAGAGAGAGAGAGAGAGAGAGAGAGAGAGAGAGAGAGAGAAGCATCCTCAAGCCAATCTCAGATATCTAACTCAGGAGCTGTCCACATTGCTTTTCATATAGGGACTCTTACTGTCACCTGAGACTCTCTGAGTAGGGGTAAACTTGTTGGCCAGTGAGCTCTAGGATAAGACTTTTTTGGGGGGGGGAGGCGGGGATTGAGCCTAAGAGCTCATGCCTGTGCCATGTTAATTGCCAACTTGACAGAATTCAGACTCTCCTGGGAGGTGGGGCTCTGGGCCTGTCTGTGGGTGAGGGATTATCTCATTATGTTAATAGATGCTGAAAGACCTGTTCTCTGGGCCAGGAATCCTGGAGTGCGTGAAATGGAGAAAAGAAAGCAAACTGGGCACCTGACATGCGTCATTACTGTCCGCTTTCCCATTGTGGACTCAATAGGACCAGGTTGGTTCAAGTCCCTGCCGCCTTGGCTTCCCTGCCTTGGACTTCGAGTCAGAACAAACCCTTTCCCCCTCTCATCAGGTTATTTTATCACAGTGACGACGACAAGAAGACAGACTAAGACGAGGTCAGGACTTTGCCTACTGAGCTGTCTCTTCTAATCCTTCTAAACAAAACGTTTACTCAATTATGCACAATCCAATTCATATCCCGCAAGGGAAATCAGGTGTCCCCAGGGGAGCCTTGCTGGCACTTAAACTTGAACAGTGAGCCTCCTCCTGTCAGGCATGTTTATATACAGGACAACATACCTGTCACCTGCTCACTTCCTCGAAAACCAAGTCCTTGGGTGAGTTGTCACTTGCAAGCCTGTTCACAAAGAGGTCAGCCCCAGGGCCAGGAGGCAACAGTAAACAGGGAGCCTTTTCCATGCTCCCTGAAGTGAGGTCAAAGCAAAGTTAGGTTTCTTGTTAACCTAGGAATTTCTGAAGGAGAGTGGTGATATTTAGATTTTTTGTTAGCTTTATTTTTTTTTAATTTGAAAATATCAATCCGCAATTAGCTGGCTTTCACAGTGGTCTAAATGCCAGTAAAGTGACCAGTATCCTATTTGCCTGGCATTGTCCCTGTCTGAGCACTGAAAACCCCGCTTCCTGGGAAACCTGGTAATACTGGACAAATTAAGATGCCCCGAATGTCCTGGACCAGCTCTATCTGTCAATCAATGGACAGTCTCAGGGATGCTCAGAGGCACTGGTGGAGAAGGGCACTCACTCTTTTTTTTTTTTTTTTTTTTTTGGTTTTTCGAGACAAGGTTTCTCTGTGTAGCCTTGGCTGTCCTGGACTCACTTTGTAGACCAGGCTGGCCTCGAACTCACAAAGATCCGCTTGCCTCTGCCTCCTGACTGCTGGGATTAAAGGTGTGCACCACCACGCCAGGCTAAGGGCATTCACTCTTTGGAAATCAGAAGAGCACACTGCCTATGGTGGGATGGCGAATGGTAGTAGTCTCTACTCTTTCCCCATCATCCAGGTTTGGCAGGCCTGACCCCAGGAGTCAAAATTCAGGCTATCCCTGCAGAGGAATGCTTTAGTCCTTTATGAAGAAATGGGAGGCAGGTGAAAAGAGGGCTGTCTCGAACAGTGAAGGGCCTGCCACACTTGTTACAATCTTCCCAAGAAGTTCCTTGCTTTGACTGAAGTCAGGCTCTGGTCCCCACCACACACCCGAGCCACTTCACCCAATCTCTCTGCCTAGGGAGGGGTAGGAGCCTTGAGACTTGTCTCTGTGCAAACACACAACCCTTCATGTGGAGGCTCCTCTCTGCATGCTCACAGTGGCCATCCAGACAAGGTGTACCCACATCCCTCAGGACCAGCAAGGGTCTTGCACAGCTGTGGCCCCCTCAGACCTCCCCAGTAGGTAGACTGCATGAGAAGGTTCTGGTCTCAGGGAATGCAATCCAGCCCATTCTGCTTCATGGCCATGGGAGAGACCCCCACCATGTGGGCAGTGAGATTTTGAGGCTGGATTCTTCAGACTGTAGGGTTGTTTCCACAGGCCAAGCCTGACCAACCAGCTTCTCTGCTGGTTGGGATGGCGTCTTCGCTTCTCACGCCAATCCCGAGCATCACCCGGACATAACAGAAAAGAAAGTCCTATTCTTTTTTATAGGCTGGTTTTATGCCAACTTGACACAAGCGAGAGTTATCAGAGAGGATGGAGCCTCAACGTCCTGATAAGATCTAGCTGTAGGGCATTTTCTTTTTCTTTTTTTTAAAAAAAACTATTGATTGATTGATTATTTATACAGTGCTCTGCCTGCATGTACAACTGCATGCCAGAAGAGGGCATTAGATTACATTCTAGATGGTTGTGAGCCACCATGTGATTGCTGGGAATTGAACTCAGGACCTCTGGAAGAGCAGTCAGTGCCCTTAACCTCTGAGCCATCTCTCCAGCCCCCCACCCCAGGGCATTTTCTTAATTAGAGATTGATAGAGGAGGGCCCAACCCATTGGTGGTACCATCGCTGGAATGGAGGTTCTGGGTTCTATAAGAAAGTAGGCTGAGCAGGACATGGGGAGCAAGCCAGTAAGCAGCACCCCTCCATAGCCTCCGCATCAGCCTCTGCCTCCAGGTTCCTTCCTGCCTGTTTAAGTTCCTGTCCTGACTCTCTTTGGTGATGAACAGTAATGTGGAGATGTAAGCTGACTAAATCCCTTCATCCCCAACTTGCTTTTTGGTCATGGTCTTTTGTTGCAGGAGTAGAAACCATAAGACACCTTCTTTCCCTGGGAAGCACAGGGGGAGATTCCCATCAAACTCACAGGTTTCAAACAAACAAACAAACAAACAAACAAACAAAAACCCTTCGATACTGTTAGGAACTATTATTCTCCATAGGTGAAACGAACGAGCTTTGCCTGCATAACTTGTAGAGCCGAGTATAAGAGGAAAAAGCAAGGGCTAAGAGCGACTCCTCCTGAGGTCCACTCAAGGACACCAGTGAAAGCTGGGTGCAGTGGGGACATCTGTAACCCCAGCACCCCTAAAGAGAAAAGATGGTGCAGACAGGAGAATGGGCCAGAAGCTGGAGGGCTAGCCTGGAGTACACAGCACAGCAGCACGAACGAACCACACAGAGGTACATGTGTACACACACACATACACACACACACACACACACACACACACACCTTGCCTGACTGTTCAGGTTCAAACACAGGAAGCTGATCAGACAATTAGGAATATGAGTCTGCCCCAAGCTTCTGCTAGAACAGGAGGGTTGTGAATTTGAGGCTAGCCTGAGCTACATAGTGACAACTTGCCTGAAAAAGAAAAATAATAGTTTTTGAAGTCAACAAATGCCATAAATACCACAAAATCCAGGAGAAAAAAATTGCAATTTAAAATATTAACCAATTGTACATATCTTTGAAATGCATTCATATATAAACTTTCATAGGCTTTTTTTTTTTCCAGTCTTTGTTAGACGGGGCCTACATAACTCAGGCTGGCCACATTCTCTGGGTGGCTGAGCTGGCTTTGAACTCCTTATCCACTCCCTATACCTCCCTGGTGCTGGGTACTGGGATTTCAGGAGTGCACCACCACACCACCGTGGCCGCCTTTGACTGCATAACTCTGAGCACTGTCGTCTGAAATGACAAGTTTGCATTAGTTTCTTTTTGTGTGTGTGTTTTTATTTAATTAATTAATTCAGATTACAACTAAATTGTTATCCCATCACTTGTATCCTCCCATTCCTCCCTCCCTCCCTCTTTCACCCTATTCCCCTCCCCTAGGTCTATGACCGAGGGGGACCTCCTCCCCCACTATATGGCCATAGGCTATCAAGTCTCATCTTGGTAACCTGCTTATTCATCCTTTGAGTGCCACAAACCTCCCCACAAAGGGGAGGTGGTCAAATATGGGCCTCCAGAGTTCATGTCAGAGTGAGTCCCCGCTCTCCACATAACTGTGGAGAATGTCCTGTCCATTGGCTAGATCAGAGTAGGAGTTCGATGTTTACTACTTGTATTGTCCTTGGTTAGTGCAATAGTTTGAGCAGAACCCCCGGGCCCTGATCCACCTATCACGATGTTCTTCTTGTAGGTTTCTAGGACCCTCTGAATCTTTCTATTTCCCCATCTCCTATATTTCTCTTACCTAGAGTCCCGGTAGGAAATCCTCACATCTATCCCAATCTCCTGGTAAGTGAAGACTTTCATGGGACGTGCCTTTTGGGCTAGTGCCCAATTATAAGTGAGTATATACCATGTGAGTCTTTCTGCTTCTGGGTTAACTCACTCAGTGTGATCATTTCTAGTTCCATCCATTTGTCCACAAATTTCAGGCTTTCCTTGTTTTTAATAGCTAAGTAGTATTCTATAGTGTAAATGTACCACGGTTTCTTTATCCATTCTTCAACTGAGGGACACTTAGGCTGTTTCCAGGTTCTGGCTATTATGAATAAGGATGCTATGAACATGGTTGAGCATATGTCCTTGTTGTGTGGTAGAACATTTTCTGGGTATATTCCAAAGAGTGGAATAGCTGGGTCTTGAGGAAGCCCTATTCCCAGTTTTCTGAGACAGTGCCAGATAGATTTCCAAAGTGGCTGTACAAGTTCGCACTCCCACCAGCAATGAAGGAGCCGTCCCCTTTCTCCACATCCTCGCCAGCATGAGGTGTCAGTTGCATTAGTTTCTATTCTTGAAAGAGAAAGGTCTCTTTCCGCTTTAATTAGCATAGCGGATCAACATTTGCTTTTGATTGAGAGCTTATCTCTCAATGTCACACTCAGTGTCACACACACTTTTAAGGTTGTTGTCAAATCTGGGACACCCCCCCACACACCGCACCCCACCACCACACACCCCCCGGAAGTGCAGGGTGGCAGGAAGGAAGTGCTCAGGACATAGGAGACAACCCTCTTCTTTCTACTGCATTACTTCAGGCTGAGTCAGACCCGGTCACATCCTAGGTGAGCTTTTTCCTTCTCCCGTAGCTCCCTTTGGCCCTGAGAAAATGGATACAAATGCACCAATGCTGTGGACGCAGAGAGAAGAGCCCTGGACCCAGCTGGGTAACTGGGCAGATTACACTATCTTTCTGTGTCAGTGTCCGTGTCCCGGTGCTGGGTTTGTGGTTTTAGGCATGGCTAGCCGGATCAAATAGAAGGGCTTTGAGGATTGCCAAGCAATTTTACTAATGTGAAGAATTTTTATTTGGGTCCTGGGGAATCAGATTGGACCTTATCCAATGTCCTGTTGAGTATCTTGCGTTCTTTGTTCTTGGAGGCCTGAAGGAATTGCACATTTAAATTTTGGATTTGAATCAAGTTTGGCCCAAATACCCAGACAGCAAAATAAGTCAGCAATTGCCACAAAAATATTTATCAAGCCTCAGCCATTGGCTATAATTTGTACTTGGAGATAGATAAGACACAGTCTTGGCCTTTGGGGAGGATGGCTTCGGCAAGTGGAACCCCAGATAGGCATTTCCAAGTGTGGGTTCAGCGCCCTCCCACCCCACTAAGTTTACAACGTGGGTGTCTCTGAGCCTCAGTGTCTCCTGCAGAGGCCCAGCTGACGGTGAGAGGCTCTTGGCGACTATGTGGGCAGGTGTCTGAGAAGACAGGACAAGCCTGAGGAGGCCTCTGGCTGAGACCAGTCCTTCTCCTTGAGGGAATGTGTGGAAAGCTTTGAACGGTCTCTTAGGATAGGGAGGCTGCCCCACCATGTAGGTGCCATCACTTGTAAATACAAGCCCCCCACGGAGCCCTGCCCCCCTGTAAGGGAAGACGGTGGAGGTGAGAGTTGCTGAAGTAAGAAAGTTGCTGGGCGCTAGTGGCCTAAAGACATTGACTGAAACTCCCGCGTTTCTCTCCTTAGAGCATAAGTATTTCCAGCTAAGATCACAGACTCCCTTTCCATAAAGTCAATGAAACCGCAAGGAAAATGATCTCCCGCATGACTGCCCGACTGCTATCTCAGATAGTTCTTTCCCCTCCCGAAGAAGACGCAACCAGGCTGGCGTTCAGGAATTGAAACCCAGGCACTGTGTGGAGATTATGAAGCCGTGAGGACATCGCCTAAGTTAGTCCACATCAATCTCATTTTACTTGAAGAACTGAGAGCAGAAGGTGCATTTTGTGAGAGGTGGCTCTGTGCCCTTCCTTACTGCAATGCTTGCTTGGTGTCAAGAGACATTCTCCAAGCTCAATTTCATGTGTACAAGGAAGGTAGTTGTTTAAATCCTACCTGTTTTATCAGAGAGGCAAAGAGATAAAAAGACATCTATCTATGCAATCGTCCTTTTTTTTTTTTTAATTGTAGTGCTGAGCATGGTAGTGAATGCCTTTAATCCCAGCACTCAGGAGGTAGAGGTAGGCGGATCTTTGTGAGTTTGAGGCCAGTCTGGAGTACAAAGTTAGTCCAGGAAACCTTGTCTCGAAAAACCAAAAAAAAAAAAGAAAAAGTAATCTGATAATTTATTTCACCACTGATTTAAGATACTTTAAAAAATATTTATTTATTCTTCTCTCACACAGTACATCTGTACCACAGCTTCCCCACCTCCTCCCAGTGGCCCCCATCAACCCTCTCCCCCAGATCTATTCCCTACCCCCACCTTCCTCCAGAAAAGAGCATCCCCCCCAGGGACATCAACCAAATACTGCACGACAAAATACAATACGACCAGGCACAAACCCTCACATCAAGGCTGGGTAAGGCAGCCCGGTAAGAGGGAAAGGGTCCCAAGGACAGGCAAAAGAGTTGGAGACACTCCACTCCCACTGTCAGGAGTGCCTCCCCAAACACCAAACCAACAACTATAACACAGACGCAGAGGACCAAGCTCAGACCCATGCAGGCTCCATCATTGCCACTAAATTTACAACCTGGGCATCTCTGAGCCTCAGTGTCTCCTGCAGAGGCCCAGCTGACTGTGAGAGGCTCTTGGCGACTATGTGGGCAGGTGTCTGAGAAGACAGGACAAGCCTGAGGAGGCCTCCTGTGAGCCCCTGTGAGTCTTGCTTAGTTGATTCTGCGATCCCTGCTCTTCAGGTGCCCTCCACCCCTCTGGCTAGCAGGTTTATGAAAAAAAGATACTGTCATAAGATTTTTAAAGTGCTTTGAATGCTAATGTTCCTACTACAGCTCCTTGTGACGTGTCCAGAGTTTGAGGTCAGCTTGGCCTTCAGCAGGGAGATCCTTTGACCTAAGTCCTTGAGAAGAGCAGCGACGGGATGCTCAGGTGAGACTAAGCCTGAGCAATGTCCCCATCTCCTCACTCTGCCTTCTGTGGCACACCCTCTGGCTTCAGCCATGTCCTTAGAGTCACGAATACCCACAGTGACTATAAGTCTCACGTGCTCACAGGAGTCCATCGGGGGAAAGAGAGGCCTTCTTCCTGATAATTTCCTCACAGGAGAGAGGGAGAAAGTGAGGAAACACCTTTTCCAGGTTTAGCTTCTGCTTCCGGGTTCACTGCTTCCATTTACTAGCCAGGGTAGGGGTAGGGAGGTAGGATAGGCTATCAAAGCCCAGTCCTGTCCAACCTATCCACATTTGGAGGTACTTTATCAGAAGGGTGATGCTGGCATGTAAAAATTCACACATAGTCCATACAGCCCACCTATTTCGCTGGCCCAGATACATGCTAGCAACGTCCCTTCCAACATGTCAACCTCCTGTAGTCAACCTCTTTCAGTTTCATCTGATTGTTACTGTCTGGATGACATGCTGTCCTTACAAGTAGAGTGCTTCTTGGTCCTGTGAGACTAAATGGTTAAATCTAGTCACCACCAATGGACGTACTTCATTAATAGTAGTGAAGGGGGCACAAGGAAATTGTGATTAAAAATTCTCAAGGGCACTGAGGGATGGCTCAGCTAATAACGCATGAGGGGAACGCTGGGGAGATGGCTTAGAGGTTAAGAGCACTGGCTGCTCCTCCAGAGGTCCTGAGTTCAATTCCCAGCAGCCACATGGTGGCTCACAACCATCTATAATGTGATCTGATGCCCCCTTCTGGCCTGAAGGTGTACACGCAGGCAGAGCACTGTATACATAATAATAAATACATATTTGAAATATAAAAAAGTAAAGCATGAGACCCTGAGCTCAGACCTCTAGCATCCGTGTAAATGCCAGTGTGGTGTAGTGGTCCAGTTATCATCCCAGCACTCAGGGGACAGAGACAGGAAGTGCCCAAACAAGTTGGCCAGCTAGACCAGTTGAATAAGAGACTCAGGGTCCAAGTTAGAGACTGTCTCAAGAAGTAAAGTGGAGAGCGATCAAGAAAGACATACAATATCATCCTCTGGCCTCTACATGCATGTAACACACACACACACACACACACACACACACACTTGCAACACATGCAACACATATACCACACAAATGCCCCCCAAGCCCCGGCCTCATTGTGCCATAAACCACACAGATGTGCTGTTTGGGTGTGAGGACATGGCTGGTCTTGAGTCTTCCCTCTACAAGATTCCCTTTCCCTGTGGTCCTGCCACTTCTCTCCAGGAGAATCTGTCCTCTGGATTGCATTTTATAGGATTATACTGCATGCACACCGGGAAGAATGTCCCCTCCGAATATTATACCATTCTGTTAGGTCTCTTCCTGTGAATGTGAGCCGGGGGAGGGGGTGGAGTCTGGAATGATTTTCATAGAGCGTTGTGGCCCAGGCTTGAGGGGTATTTTTTGTTTGTTTGTTTGTTTGTTTTGTTTTAACCAAATGCCACTCTTAAAACATTCACGAGACTCTGGCTCTTTGGGATTCTGGCCAACACTATAGATACTCTTTACAGTCAGAGATTTTATCACATCCCAGCTTTGAAAGAAGAGCCTTTCCTGGCCCCGTCGCTCTGCAAGCATTGGCCCAGGTGCCCTGGCATCCCCTTGCGCCTGGAGCATAAATGTTTCTGTCTTGGCCTCTATTCAGAAATGTGCAAAACAATAGGCTTGATGGGAGTAGCTCACAAACTCACCCATCTTTCTCAATAACCACAAAAATTATTAAGGATGGCATTTATCAATCACTTTCCTTCTTGAGCTTTAAGACAACCCCGTGAGATAGGGAACTGATGACACCAGCAGTTCTGAAACTAGTCACAAAGCTATAAAGATCAGAAAACAGAGTTTCTCTGTGTAACCTTGGCTGTCCTGGACTCACTTTGTAGACCAGGCCGGCCTCGAACTCACAGAGATCTGCCTGCCTCTGTCTCCCAAGTGCTGGGATTACAGGTGTGCACCGCCACGCCCAGCCTGGATGTTATTTTTTGATTTATTATAATTGATTCACATTACATCCCAATTGTTACCCCCTTGCTCCTATCTTCCCATTCCCACCCTCCCTTTTCTGCCCTATTCCCCTCCCCTAGACCTCTGACAGAAGGGGACCTCCTCCATATGACCACAGCCTATGAGGTCTCATCCAGTTAGCCTGTGGATCCCCTTCCTCTGTGTGCCCACTGGGCCTCCTCACCATGGGCAAGTGATCAAATTGGAAGCACTAGACTTCATGTCAGAGACAGTCCTTGCTCCCCCAACAACTGTGGAGGATGAGCTGTTCATTGGCTATTTCTGAACAGGAGGGCTAGATTTACGGCATGCATTGTCCTTGGTGTGCCTGTACACTTGTGCACACACACGCAGAAGAATAAAAAAAAAATAGATAAGGACATCATTAGAGGGCTAGAGGACACAAAGCACTCAATCTAAATGCAGCAAAGTTCTCTTGTGCCTGGAACCACTGGTCTGATGCAACCATTTGTGCAGGGCCCCCTGTCTTCTGCTCATTTTAACCCGAAGGTGGAGAACACAGCTTTTGCCCCCACTCCTGGGCAACTGCAGGCCACTGGCAAACAGGCAGCTCTCAGATACCTGGTGTCTCTTCCTCTCATGCTTTCAAAGCAGCCCGCTTCTGTCTGCTCTTAGGCTTCTCTTTCTTCTGCACACTCTAAAATGAAAACTTTCCCTACAGTATCCTTCGTTGTCACACCCCAGGGAAGCCAGGAAAGGGTTAACAGATAATGGTTCATTTGTTCACTGCAGCCTAGCAGAGAATGGCTGAATGTTCATGGACCAACTCTTATCTTTTTGCTCAAATGCCAGAGCTTAGCCTTCTCACACCCCACTTCTGACAGCAGAGTTTGCATTCATCAGGAGTCTTCGGAATGCCACTCAAACAAACGTAAGCAAAAGAGTTTCCTAGACAGGCACAGTGGCATGACTTCTCAGGCAGCTGAGGGAGGAGGCTTACTCTTGACTTCGGGAATTTGAGGCCAATATGAGGAGATGAAAGAGGAAGGGAAGCAAAGAGAAAAGGAGACTGCAGCAGTGTGAGTGAAAATGGACCCCATAGGCTCATAGGAAGTGGCACTATTTGAAAGGGTTAGGAGGTGTGGCCTTGTTGGAGGGAGTGAGGGAGTGTGTCACTGGGGATGGGCTTTGGGATTTCAAGTGCTCAAGCCAGGCCTAGTCAGTCAGTCAGTCAGTCAGTCAGTCGGTCAGTCAGTCAGTCAGTCTGTCTGTCTGTCTGTCTGTCTGTCTCTGTCTCCCTGTCTGTCTGTCTCTGTCTCTGTCTCTGTCCCTGTCCCTGTCCCTCTCCCCCTCCCTCCCTCCCTTCATCCCTCCCTCTCTCCCCCCCCCCTCTCTCCCTGCTACCTGAGATCTGGATGTAGAACTCTCAACTAGCTCTCTAGCACCATGTCTGCCTGCATGCTGCCATGCTTCCCACCATGATGATAATGGTCTAAACCTCTCAAACCATAAGCCAGCCCCAATGAAATGTTTTCCTTTATAAGACATAGTAGTCATGGTGTTTCTTCACAGCAATAGAAACCCTAACTAAGACAGAGACAGAGAGAGAGGACAGACGGACAGACGGACAGACGGATGGATGGATTTCATGGCATGCTCCCAGAGGCTAAAAACATTAGCAGGAAACTAGAGGATGAGGCTGGGAAATCTCAGCATGGACCCAGGGAGGGGCTGCTCTTGTCAATTGCTTGCCAGAGTGTCACAGCCAATCACTGCTGATTTGCTCTTTGCTCAAACTCCAACCCAAGAAAGGAACATCCAGTTGATCAGTCACCTCCCCAGCTGCTCAGTCAAAGATCTGTAGGACCTACCAGACCATGCCTGGTGCAGAAGAGGAAGGTGAGCAAAGGGAACAAAGAAGAGGCTAGAAGAGAATGCTCAGTGATGGACAGACACGAAGACCTGAGGACCAGATGCCCGGTACCCATGTCAAAAGCGGATGTGGTACTCCACATCTGTAATCCCAGCACTAGGAAGGCAGAGACAGTTGCTGGCCAGCTAGTCTAGCCAATCTGAGAGGGAGCTCCAGGTTCAGTGAGAGACTCTGTCTCAAAATCTAAGGTGAAGGGGCTAGAGTGATAGTTCAGTGATGATAGCTCACCTTACGCAGAGCAGCCAGGTTCGGTTCCCAACACCCAAGTGCAGGGTCACAACTGTCTGTGACCGCAGTTCCAAGAGGATTGAACACCCTTTTCTGGCTTCTGTGAGTATCAGGCATACACAGAGTGCACATGCACACACACACACGCACACACACACACATACACACACGTATATATGTGCAGTCAAAACACTCATACACATAAAATTAAAATGAAAAACAAGTTAACTTAAAACAAAAAGAAGGTGGAGGTAAATTGAAGAAGACATTGACCCTGACCTCTGGCCTCCATACCCATATGCACGCACATGCATACACACCTGCACACTTGTGCACGCACACTCAGAAGAATAAAAAAAAAATAGACAAGGACATCATTAGAGGGCTAGAGGACACAAGGCAGTCAAATCTAAATGCAGCAAAGTTCTCTTGTGCCTGGACTGGTCTTCCAGCAGCATGTTTACTATTCCACGTCAGCTATGGCAGGGGAGGATCTGCATAGAGAGGCCTAGAGGACATCAAATAGAGTCAGGGAGTGCGAGTTAGGTTCTTGGCAGGGGTTAAAAGTCATGTTTAATGCTGTCTTTTGTCAAGTACTTGTGTCTAAGGGAATGCCAGCACGGTTTTCACTCCTCCACTCCAAGGCTGAACTAAGAAGTAATTTAAGTGTTGCGGGTTTTCTTAGTCCCAGGACCTAACTAGGAGCAGAGGAGGCACAACTGCACATAATATAATGTATCTTTCAGGTGACAGTGAATGACAGCAGCACAGCAGAATACTTTAGTCTATCAGTTTGAAGGGCTCTGAGGTCAGACATAGAAAAGTGCAGTGTTGGGGAAGGGGGTCAAACTCTGGTCACATGACTGTAAACAAGTTGCCTCTTCTTTCCAAACCTCAATTTTCTTATTTCTGTATTGGGGATGGCTCCATATGCAGAGCACTATGCTCTCTTCAGATTGATGGCTAGAATGAATATGATTCCAATCAGAATACCAACTTAAAAATGTATGTGTGTTTGCACATGGTGTGTGCACACATGTGGGTACACATACTTTGACACATGTGGAGACCAGAGGAGGATGTCAGGTCTCCTGCTCTGTCACTCTCAGCCTATTCTCTTGACATCACGTCTCTGAGTGACCTAGGAGTTAGCTGATTCCCCTATAGGGTGGCAGCTGGCCATCCCCATTTGCATGGGTGTCAGGGGTTTGAACTCAAGAGATCTTACTTGCTGAGCCATTTCTCCAACCTTCTGAACATCCTTTTAATAAATATATTTTGGGATGGGGCCTGGGAGGAGATGAGGGAGGGGGCTACAATCTGGATGTAAAGTGAATAAAAATAAAAAATAGGAGCTGGAGAGATGGCTCAGCGGTTCAGAGCACTGTCTGCTCTTCCAGAGGTCCTGAGTTCAATTCCTAGCAACCATCTGTAATGGAATCTGATTCCCTTTTCTGGTGTGCATGAAAACAGAGCCCTCATATACATAAAATAAATCTTTAAAAACAAAATAAAATAAAAAATATATTTTGATGAACATAGGTACACATGACTGTTGGATATTTATCCAGGAACAGAACTGCTACAGCATAGAATATGAATATGTTCTACTTTAATGTCTATTTTCTTTAAAAGTTATTTATTTATTTATTATGTATACAGTGTTCCGTCAGCATGTACACCTGCAGGACAGAAGAGGGCATCAGATCACATTATAGATGGCCCTGTGCCACTATGTACTTGCTGGGAATTGAACTCAGGACCTTTGGAAGAACAGGAGGCGCTCTTAACCTCTGAGCCATCTCTCCAGCCCCCTTAATGTCTATTTTCGAAGTGACTGATAAATATACATTCTACTGTAGTTTAGAAGAATTCTAGGAACTCCAAATATTTCCTGAAATTTTATAGTATTTGTCTTTCTCACTATAGCTGTTCTGGGGATTGTAATAGTGTACTGTGCTTGGAATATATTTGTTAGTTAGTTAGTTTGTTTGTTTGGGGGTTTCATTTTTTGTTTTTTGTTTGTTTTTTCGTTTTTGTTTTTTCGTTTTTGTTTTTTTTGAGACAGGGTTTCTCTGTGTAGCCTTGGCTGTCCTGGACTCACTTTGTAGACCAGGCTGGCCTCGAACTCACAGTGATCCACCTGCCTCTGCCTCCCGAGTGGTGGAGTTAAAGGCGTATGCCATCACACTGGCTCGGGGGTTTTGTTTTATTTGTTTGTTTTGAGACAGGATTTCTCTGTGTGTAACCCTGGCTATCCTGGACTCACTTTGTAGACCAGGCTGGCCTCAAACTCACTGAGATCCGCCTCTTGCCTCTGCTTCCCAAGTGCTGGGATTAAAAGTGTACATCACCATGCCCAGCTTTGTTTGTTTGCTTGTTTGTTTTTTAAGAAAAATGAAACTGAGTCATTTTCTCCTTTCTCTTCCTTCTACTTCCTTCTTCTCTTCTTTCCTTCTTCTCTCCCTCCCTCCCTCCCCCCATTCCCTTTGTAATACCTGAAATTGAACCCAGGACGTTGAACTCCCCAGGCAAGCACTCTGCCACAGCTCCACTTCCCAACTCTCAAGACTGTTTTCGTGTGAATAGCTTCCCTTGTGTAATGTCTGCTAACGTCTCTTGCGACTTGTCTACTGGGATGTCTTCCTTTTTCTTACTAATTGTGAAAAATGCTTTGTATATTAGTAAGATCGGTATCTGTGTGTTGTATATTGAATAATATGGCATCTTCGTTTTGCTCGTCTAATGTCTTTAAATCAACATAAAATTTTAATTTAATCTAGTCTGACTCACTAAGTTTTATCTTTTTTTTTTTTTTTTTTTTTTTTTTTGGTTTTTTTGAGACAGAGTCTCTCTGTAGCCTTGGCTGTCCTGGACTTGTAGACCAGGCTGGCCTTGAACTCACAGCGATCCGCCTGCCTCTGCTTCCTGAGTGCTGGGATTAAAGGTGTGTGCTACCACACCCGGCACACTAAGTTTTGTCTTAATGGTTTATATTTTTCGCTTAAGACTCAGCCATCCTTGCAGTCTTGATGGTCCCAGCTTATCACTGTCAAAGGGTCACCTCCGATCACCTCTGATCATCTCCGACCGCCTTCATCCACTGGAGGCTTCACAGCCACCAGCAAGGATGGAGGGGCGTGGGCCCATGGAGACGTTTTTTTCAGACCTGTGGTACCCATAGGCTCATGGCCATCCCCTAACACAAGATGCATTCTGTCCTACTTAAAGAGTCCTTGCAGTCTTGATGGTACCAGGATGGTTCAAAAACCCAAAGCTCAAAGCTCTTTTGAAACACTCAAAACTCTTAGCTGTGAGTCTCTCTAAAATTGAAAACAAAAAATAAAAAATGAAAAACCCACCTCAATCCAAGGTGCTTATCTAATATACAAAGGCATAGAGTGTGCACTGCGAGTCCCAACAGGAAGAGTGGGGGCCATAGCGAGGAAAGACCCGACTAAAGCAAGACAGAAAACCCGGCAGGGCACACCTCCTGTAGCTCCATGCCTGCCAGCTGGGTCACATGATGGCAGGGTGAGAGCTCCAACAGGCTTGGGAAGGCCCACCCCTGTGCGTCTGTCACCTGCACCAATGCTTGGCTTCGCTCTTAGACCACTCCCACTGGGTGCCTGCAAGTCTCCCGGTCCCCCATGCCCCGTCCTAGGATTTCCAAGCATCTCCAGGGCTCCACTACAGCCTGGGTTTCACCTTTGGGGCTTTACACACTGAACCCGCTGGGCCTCCCTGTGGGGAGCCTGACCCTCTGCACATCACCTAAGGGCGGGGTCTGGCTGTGCTGGTAAGGTGTCTGTAAATCCCAATGTTCGGGCAGCTGAGGCAGGAGTGCCTGCCTGCGTGCGTGCGTTCGTGATTGAGGTCAACCTGGGCTACGTAGGGGAGGCCCTGCTTCAGAAAGAACTAAAGAAAACAAAAGGACAAACTAAAGACAGTTCAAGAATTCAGAAAATGTACCTATAAGGCAGAAGGTAGGAGCTGATGATGCAAATACTACCATAACAACAACAACAGCTCACGTTCCCCGGGAAACGGTTGGAGGTGGAGGCTAGATGCTTTTGATTATCGTCAGTTTCCACTTCTGTAGCCTCGGATCCATGTCCCACAATGTGGCTCCAATGACCTCGGTCACATTTTAGAAGACCTCCCTTGCTCTCTCTGTTAAAAATCCTTTAAGTGGCTCCTTGTGGGTTTTAAAATCAAACCTAATCTTCAGTGTGTATAAAAAGCCCTTTGTTGCTGACTGCTGACTGCCTCTTCATCTCCCGCCGCTGGCTGAGGCTCCCCGGCTGGCCGGTCTGTAGGCATCAGCTCTGCTACTGATACAGCTTTACTTAATTATCGACTCGCTTATCCGTTCTCCCTAGATTACAACCGCCTTGAGAAGAGGCTCTGAATTCGAATTGTCGTGGAAGTCAGACGAGCTGAGGTTAGCGTCTCGGCTGCCTCTCTTGCTATGCTATCTTTGGAACCCCACTCTGCTCTCCCACTTGCAGTCTGGTGGTTTGTTTGTTTGTTTGTTTTAATCTGTGGTACGGGACATAGAAAGGGTACTCAAAAATGTGTGCAGTGAGTCTGTTGCAATTGGCAGAGTTTGCAGGTTGAGACAGAACTTCTGAGAGGGGAGCGAGGGCAGCCTGCTCCAGCTGGTTTTTTTTTTTTTTTTTTCCCGAGACAGGGTCTCTCTGTGTAGCCTTGGCTGTCCTAGACTCACTTTGTAGACCAGGCTGGCCTTGAACTCACAGTGATCCGTGTGCCTCTGCCTCCGGCGTGCTGGAATTAAAGGTGTGCGCCACCCCCCTCCCCAGCAATGGTGTGACCCTTTAATACAGGTCCTCCTGGTGTGGTGACTCCTAAACCATAAAGTTATTTTTGTTGCTACTTCATAACTGTAATTTTTCTGTTAGGGAGCATAATGTAAACAGCTGTTTTGCGATGGTCTCCTGCCTGTGACCGTCAGGTTGAGAACCCTTGGTCTAAGGACTACAGACACTCACAGACCACTCTTATTTAGTGTTTTGTTTTGTTTTGTTTGTTTGTTTGTTTGTTTGTTTCTGAGTCATGGTTTCTCTTGTGTAGCCCTGGCTTTCCTGGACTCGAACTCACAGTGATCCACCTGCCTCTGCCTCCTGAGTGCTGGGATTAAAGGTGCACACCATTTCAAAGACCCGGCTTTCAAAGACCGTTCTTATGAGCCCGTCAAGCAGGGTATTCATTTAGGACCCAACTTTTTCTTCTAAATGTGAGTCTATTAATTATCAGTCCCTGAGCGGGGGTTGAGGGTGTAGCTCAGTGGCAGAACACTCACCCAGCATGTGAAAGGCCCTGGGTTGGGTTCCCAGCTCTACAAGCAAAGGAAAGAGAAAGCGAAGGGAAGCACAGGGCTGTGCACCCATTTTGCAAGTGGCAACCTTGTGACCCTCTCTCAATTCCTCAGAGCCTGAAGACTTACACAGCTCCTCAGCATTCTACCAAGAGGTCCCTGCCCCCCCCCCCATCCTCCTTGTTAAATGGATGTTCTCTTTCTTTTTGCCCTGATAGTGGGAGCACCATCCTGTGGGGTTGTTCTGCTTTGAGTGGGTTTCTGGACACAAGTGAGTGGATTCTTCTCAACGTGTCAGCAGATGGGCGGCGCGGCGGGTGAGGGCTGGACTGAACCTTCTGGGCGCTGTGCTCTGCATCCCTTGTGGCTTGAGACTCAGGCCTCCGACCCTCGGCCCCCGCCTTCCTCTTGCTCAGAGGAGAGTAGCAGAGGTGGCGCGGCGCCAAGGGGGCTCTTTCATGCAGAGTTTTCTCAACTCCCTTCTGTCTTTTCCCTCTTCTATCCCCAGGGACACAGTATTCACACAGGTAGAGCCGCAGACCACAGTTGGTGACATCGTTGTGCAGGCAGTACAGTGAGTGTGACACTGATTTGGGGTGGGGTGCTGTGAATTTGAGCCTGTGCTGGGGTGTTGAAGAGCAAGAGCCCAGGATTCCAATTTCCTGCTTTCCTTCCCCACCCCCCACCCCCCCCAGCCCCCTCCCCTCCAACTCCCCAACCCTCACCCCCACCTCCACCCCCGCTCCATGAAGTGTTAAACTTGAGGCTGCCCAAGAGATG
>OU015746.1:36268543-36289270 GCA_907169655.1 Acomys percivali
CTCTCTCTCTCTCTCTCTCTCTCTCTCTCTCTCTCTCTCTCTCTCTCCAGGGTCTTTCTATGTAGTCCTGGCTATGTGTAAGGTGAATAAACAGGCCTTTAATTGACATATAAATGTGAGTTGACATTCGTTCTTGTTCCCCTCATTGTTTCTTTGGGGTGACATTAGTTGGTCAGCCCAGCCCACTCTCTTGGCCTCTATGGAACTGGGAAGTTGACTCCAGCCACTGGCCAGGCTGAGTCCTCTTCCTACCATGTGCGGTTTATGTATTATGAAACGACCCCAGCTCCTCTCTGTGTCCAGTGACTGTCACAGCCTGGATGTCCGTTTCTTCCACATCAACCTGGGTTGTTACATTGAGGTGACTCGAACTTCACCCCCAACATCATTTCATAAGGGAAACAAGCCCCCAGAATGTGGCTCCCCGCCTCCAGGGACCCAGTGAGCATCGCAAGGCAACAACACCTGGATTAGGACTAGGATGAGAGAGCGTGTCCTGGCTGTCCCAGTACCCCTGCTGACACAGCGCAAAGCCCAGAGTGATGGGGGTGGGGTGGGGGAGGGGCGTCACAGACCGATCCACGTATGCAGGGCCACAGCGGAGACTCTCTCGCCCCAAGGGGCTGTTTTGGTTCAGCAGCTCCTGTGGCTCGAATACGTTAATCACTGATGACGAGATTAATTTATAACTGGACGGCAGACAAGATAGTTCAGGTCTCAGCGGGCGGCACTGAACTGTAGCGGGGCACGGCTCAGGAGACACCTGGGTGTGCAGCTCGGTGCTGAGGCTGGGAACTCCCAGATCCTCCTTGTTTCCTCACAGGCACCTGCTGAGGCCTCTCCCTTCCTCTCCCCAGTGTAGCTGTTTGTCTTAGAAAAAGTCAGCATGCTAGCCCAGCCAGGCCTGGAGGCCACCTGTGTGGGACTAGGTATGGAGAGAAAGGAGGTGACCAGAAAATGTGGAGGGAGGGACGGGAGGCAGACAGCTTGCCGATTCCCCCCAGGAAAGCAGGCCTTTGAAGACATGCATCCCAACCCACAGGCCTCCCTTCTGTCACTCCCTCCTTCGGCTGCTTCATTCTGTTCCTCCCCAAAGACAGAAGTGAGAACAGATGGGCAGGTCTGTCTGCGGCCTGCTCTTGTGTTGAATAAAATGGCTCTTCCTGCTACACTGGAGCTGCATGGCTGTGTGTGTCAGGGATGACCTCCGCCACCACTCTGCCAGCTGCAGCCATCTCTGATGCACTCACTCTAGAAGCCCAGCTGGCCTCAAGCTCACGGAGATCTTCCTGCCTCTTTTCTGCCCTCTGAGTGCTGGTGGGTTTAGGATTTTTATGTCTGGCTTGAATCTGTAATGAAGGCCCCAGGTTAGGCTGGGCCAGAGGGCCAAGGCTGAGCCTTGAGTGAGAGGGAGCCCCTTTGGCATCTATTTCTGGAGGCATTTGGGGGAAGAAAGAGTCCCTCAGGGCAACCAATTTAAAACAACGGCATCTCCTGGTTCACCCCGCACTGTGTTCCTATTCTTTGCTCTGGCTCAAGCCTTTGGGAAACGCCATGCATATTAGTAAGTTGGAGCAGCAGTGCTAACACACACAAGTGCCCCTGCCGAATTCCACCTGTACCTCCGTTGAATGCACAGAGCTAGGCGCGGGCCTTGGCCGGTGAATTCCCATCCCTACTCCAGCCTGCTCTCCTCAGTCAGGCACCCCTGTGTGGGGAACAGTGTACACATCTTCTGTGGTGGCTCTGCAGGTGTGCCCCTTGAGCATAACAGGTTGGCTCTTGGCCCTTCCCTACTGCCCGAGAGTTCCTTTATCTTATAAGGACAAAGTTAGATCTTCTATGGGCATAAATCGGTTTGGCTATTTAGAGAGGCATTGGTGTGTACCTTTCTGAGGCTCTGGTTATTTTTCTTAACTAAGTTGAAATGGTGATTCTTTTCAATAGGGTCCAACTAAGTTCTTTCATATGATAATTCATACACATGCTGGCTGATAAGCCTTAGACTTGGCATAAGGTTCAAAGCAGAAATCGAGTTCCGAAGAGGAAGAGGGATGCTTTGAGGTCACTGGCACTGGGGCCAGTTTGGTCTCTGTGGCAGGTGCAGGGTGGGGAAAGGAAAACCTTGCAAAAACCAGATTTTGTAAAAGACCCCAAACATAGTACACCAAAAGCAGAGAGGAGGTGTTGCTGCTTGGGAGAGCTGGAAAAGGAAACATTTTCTGGAGGAAGATGACATGCTTCGTATGGTCACCAAACGGAGGCGTCCCTGGAGTGGCCCTCAAGAGACACTTCTTCCAGATCCATCCACAGTGGAGAAACTGTGGCTAGGAAAGAAAGGGTTTGCTTAGGTCACAGTGGGAGTGGGAGAACCGGACTGGGGTCTGGTAGGTGCTTGCTTCTACACCTGAGCCTGGTGCTGCTGGCTTCTTCAGAGAGGGGCCGTGGTACCCGCCACGAGGGTGGTCACTCAGTGTGGCATCAAGGACAGAGTGGCCCCTGGGAGGGATGGAAGAGGCTGCTCTCGCAGATATGAGACCAGCTGTGAATTATATGGTACCTCCACCACCATTTCCCAAGGCACAGTAATAATTGTTTCTAGGGTTGGAGGATTGGGGGAGTCAAGATGGCACCCACCCTTGGGTAGGTACTATTGGACACCTGGAGAAGCATCTTCAGTGATGAGCTAGCACCTGGCACCCAGGAGTCCTTGGTAAACAGTCACCTCTCTCCATAGAGACCCTGTTAAGAAAAGAGACAGAGGAGCTACGAACAACAGTCCTCTCAATGGTGCTTTGTAAAGCAGACAGGATGAATTCCCTGCCTCTCCTGGTCCGATGCTATTTCTCCAGGGCCAGGTCAGTGTTTGGATACAGGAGTCCCTTTCCTAAAGCTCTGAAGTCCAGGAGCATTGTAAGAAGCACCCAGGCACGTATCTATTTCACCGCAAGACCATCCTGTTTTCATAGGCCCATGCACCATTGGTGAGCCAGGACCCTTTCTAGCTAAGTCATGCTTTGAGGTCAGTGCAGGGGCTGAGGGAGTGGCTTGGTGGTAGAGTTCTTGTCTGCAGTGCACGGGGCCCTGGGTTCAGTCCCCAGCACCGCACACAACAACCTCGGAGTCAGCACAGATTCCTCTCTGAGGCTGCTTCCTGTCAGTGAGCAACACTGCCCTTTGTCACCAGGACCTCTTCTTTCCTTTGTCTCTGGGTTACTGTATGTCCCAGGGAGGGACAACTTAAAGTGAAGTTCTTCAGTAAAGCACTGTGATAGAAGAGGCAAGGCTTACTTTACCACTGACCCCTAAAGCCCAGCGGGCACTAGTTCCAGTCTGGTTGCGCATGCGTGTGGCCATAGACCACAGGGGTCTAACGCTGAAGGGCACAGGCGGAAGCATTCTAGCGTAGGAGAGAAGAGACTTAATAACATTATGGGCTTGATTCAGCAAGTCGCTTAGCTTCTCTGGGCCCAAATGCCTGTGGAAGAACTTTCTAGTGCAAATATAGATTAAAACACTGACAGAATCTTCTCAATAATACGGTTCCTTTGTGGTGCCAGCTGTACGTTCCCAGCTGTGCTTAGGTCTTTTTCTTAATGTTTTTGTTTTGTTTTGTTTTTGTTTTGTTTTAGGACAGGGTTTTGCTCCGTTGCCCTGGATACCCTGGAACTCACGTTGTAGACCAGACTAGCCTTGAACTCCTGCCCCTAATCCTTCATGTGGGGATTAAAGGCACCTGCTGCTCTGCCAAGCATAGGATCACCTCTTGACAGGAATAAAGCACGTAAAAACTACGGCTTCTTTCTAGCAGGGGCCCTGAGCCTGAGTCCGGATGGCTGACTGCAGAGTCACAGGCATTTTACACTGTAAGTGTCTCCCACTTGTTTCAAGTCAAACCTGGAAGATGCGGAGGCAGGGCTTCCAAACTGCAAAGTTGGCCCATGTCACCAGCTGTTCCTTCTCAGTTTACCAATGTGGAGGCCCAGAGTCAAGGAAAGAGCCTCAAGGTCCAGGAGAATGTGAGACAGACCTGAAGTCAATACTTCCTGCCACCATGGCTGTCCCGTGCCACCCCCTGCCTGTGATTGCTTCTCTGCAGAAGTGAAATCTGGCTGGAGGGTCAAAGGATGGCAGAGACCCAGGCCGGCCAGTCAGGAGAACATTACCGAGAGTAAACAGGCCCAGAGAGTTTGATTTGCATTTTCAGTTTAACACACATCTTCGAATACCACTCCTGATTTGCATTTCCTGAAACCACCAGGTGAGCAGCTGTGACATAGATTTAGAAAGACTCGTCAAGGCTGAACGCACACGGACGCTTTCTGTGCGCTTCACTCAGCAGGTTCCGGTATGACCCCTACAGAGCGTGGACTCTGCACGGCTCTGGCATTCTCTGCGCTCAGTGACCATTCCGCACAGCGAATTCATCTGCGCAATTGTGCTTAGCTGTCCCCAGATTAACTCTATGTCTGCATGAAGATCAAAATGCTTACTTAAAAAAAAGTCTGGTTGTCTTCGATCATGCCTGCGTTATCTGGGAAGGCATTCCTGCCTGGACTCTCCTGGACTTTTCTTTTTTTAAATCTCTTGAGGGAACGAAGAATGTGAGGGCAGAGGTGTAGGGGGTGGGTGCCTTTGCTTTTATCATTCTGGCTTTTTTTCCCCTCTGAAATAACAAATGATTCTTCTTCTTCACTTTCTTGGTGTTCTCTGGACAGCTGGGCATCTTACAGTGGTCATAGCTTTTTGGCCTAACCTAAATCCCACCTTACTTAGAGCACAGCCTTGATCCCACCTTGTTACATGTTTTCTTTTGAATTATCATTTATACACACAAGGAATCCATACACACAGCACTCACGTGAAGGACAGAAAAGAACTTTGCGGGGTGGGGTGGGGGAAGCAGTGGGGGTAGGCGGGTGGAGGGGTGGGGGTCAGTTCTTGCCTTCCACCAGGTGGGTCCTGAGGACCCAGCTCGGGTCCCAGGGCTTGGCAGCACATGTCTTTACCCACTGAGCCATGCCACTGGCCCATTATGCTTATAGCTCTGTTTCAGTCATATCTTAAAGTTCATAGCTACCTGGGAGCCAGATGCCCGATCTGGACTTTTCCAAGTGTAGGAACAGCTTAGGGAGGAGGCGCTGGTAGGCTTTCCGAACGCCATGACAGTAGCACGATCCAAATCAGAAGGGCTCACTGTCTACTGTTTCACATCCCTGGGACTCCAGCGGTTGGAAGATGCTGGCAGGCGCATGGTAACCTGGGTTCTCAGTGGTCCTCTGCAGGGAAAAGTGAGCTTCTGAATGCGGGCAGAGCGTTCTACTTAATCATTATACTGCTGACATTAATGAAAAGTAAGGAATGTGTGTCCCCAGCACAGGACCCACGATGAGAGGAAAGAAGGCCAGGTTCTGAGTAAGCGAGGGGGCGGGGCAGGCAGAGGCTGGGGAGTAGTGTGGCATGAATCACAGCCTCGCCGGCAATCATCTTTCATGGTTAAAGGTGACACACGGACCCCAGCGGGAGAGCGGAAGTGTGCTTTTCACACCCTAGAGGGTGAGAGGGCGGACTCTGGGCAGCCTTGAGAACAGACATCTTTTCTCCAAATAGGAAGCTGGCTATTTCCTTACACTATGGATGCTCTAAGAAGGCTGTATAAGCGGAGCCATGGTTCCTGGGCTTTCAGCTGACCCCTAGGCAAGTTCCAGAGGTTTCTTCCAGAGGAAAGAGATTGCTGGGCTCTGGTGTTGAGTGCTGGAAGCAACTCAGCAGAAGGCAGCTTTCTTATGCAGATGATGACCGCGTGTGGGGAGCCTGTAAAACTACCAACTTATCAGGCCTGTGCCAGTTCTGAGTCTGAGGCCTCCCAGGCCAAGTAGAGGCCACTATACTCTGCCTTCAAAATTCATTTTGTGACATGTTAAAGATTGGACAAGGAGGCTGGAGTGGTTAAGACCACTGGTTGCTATTCTAGAGGGCCCAGGTTCGATTCCCAGCACCTACATGGCAATGCACAGTGGCCTATAACTCCAGTTCTAGGAGAGTCAATGCCCTCCTCTGGCCTTTGAGGGCACCAGCGTGCCTTGGTGCACAGACATGCACGCAGGCAAAGTACCCACACATGAAATAAAAAAATAAAAGTGAAAAGAGACCTGATATGCTGTGATCTTATAGTGGTGGACAAGGTCCCTTTCTGTCACAGACCTAGGGGAGGGGAATAGGATGAAAGAGTAAGGGAGGAGAAATGGGAAGATATCAGCGAGGGGATAACAATTGAGATGTAATCTGAATAAATAACTTAAATAAACAATTTTTTAAAATTAGTGAATTGGATATGGTGGAGCACACCTTTAATCCTAGCATTGGGAGGTGGAAGCAGGTGGATCGCTGTACATTTGAGGCTAGCCTGGTCTACAAATGGAGCTCCAAGACCGCCAGGGCTGTTACACAGAGAAACCCTGTCTCTCAAAAACAAACAAACAAACAAACACAAAACAAAACAAAAACAAGTGGGGCATGGTGGTGCATGCTTTTAATCCCAGCACTTAGGAGGCAGAGGCAGGCAGATCTCTGTGAGTTCAAGGCCAGCCTGGTCTACAAAGTGAGTTCCAGGACAGTCAAGGCGACACAGAGAAACTGTATCTCAAAAACAAACAAACAACAAAGGGCAAGTCAGGGGCAGCCAAAATGACTCAGCAGGTGAAGGCGCTTGCTGCCAAGCCTGACAACCTGAGTTCAATTCCTGGGCCCTATATGACAGAAGGGGAGAACTGACTCCTCAGGGACAACTTGCCCCTTCCCAAAGAACACAAGATAAATAAATAAAATAAACATAATCAAGAAATTTAGACAAGCAGAACACTGATATGGACAGGGCCCCCAAATATGAAACTGTGTATTCAGTCAACAGCGGGCGGGACACGGCAGTGTGGACTGCCTAGGGTGTGCAGCGCTGGCACTATGGACCAAGGTGAATTTAAAGTGAGAGCAGCCGGCTCAAATCTTGCTCAGCCACACGTTTGAGGTGTGCGTGAGGAGTAAGGTTTACCCAGGACCGTGCACTGTGAGGCAGGGAAGGGGTACAGGACTGGGGGTTCATTCACAAGGGAGTTGAGAACTGATACCCAAAAGATGTGATCTGACCTCCATATGCGCCAAACATCACATATAGGAAGGAAGGGAGGGAGGGAGGTGGTCATGGTATTTAAAAATAAACTTTATCCTTTTTTTTTAATTTTAATTTTAAAAATTACATTTATGGAAGGGGGGAAGACTGAGGGAGAGACTGGGGGTTGGGGGAGGGGAAATGCCCTCATGCCACAAGTTGTGTGTGGAGGTCAGAGGACATTTCTCTCCTTCTGCCAGGTCATCAGGCCGAGTGGCGAGTACCTTCGCCCACCAAGCCGTCTTGCCGACCTCTTTTCTGCTTAAACGAACACTTGTCTTGCATCCCAACCCTTGCCTGGTTTATCTTCCCCTTGGTTCTTGGTCCTCTCTGTAAGAGAGAAATGGTGTGCGTGCATCTGTCCAGATGAGTGATGTAGAGTCCCCACCCCAAACCCCGCTGAAGCTCATGTATCTGTGGGTTATTTTCCCCCTGGGGATCCCCACAACTGAGTGGGCCCATCCCTGATGTGTTGGGAACCTGAAGTAAAATACTCACGGGGCATCTGGTCTCTGCTGCGTGTGTCTCAGATGGCAGTTTTTTGACTTTGTAGCTAGAAAAGTGTGAAGAGGAGGAAGTTGGCATCAGGCTGGGAGTTAGACCTGGGTTCTAACCCAAACCTGGGTCATTTACCTTCCCTCTCAGTCCTCAGTTTCCTCATCTGTATATTGGGTGGGTACAAATTCACTCAGCCTTTAAAACACATTTCACTTTATGTGTAAGTGAGCATGTGCCTGAGTATGTATGCCACATGTGTGCAAGAGTTTACACATGTCAGAAGAAATCATTGGTTCCTCTGAAACTGGAGTTAAAGATGATTGTAAGGTACCATGTGTGGGGCCTAGGCACCAAATATGGGTCCTCTGCAACATTAGTAAGTGCTATTAACCCCAATGCACATCTTGTCAGGCTCTAACCTTTTTTTTTAAATAACCAATTTTTAAAAATTTACTTGTGTAAACTGTGAGTGTGTATGTTGGGGGAAGCGGGGACATGCCATTGCATGTGTGTGGGCATCAAAGAACAACTTGCACAGATTCTGTCTTTCCCCGACGTGGGTCCCAGGGATCGAACTCAGGTCATGAGGCTTGACCACAAGCACCTGTATCTGCTGAGCCATCTTGCTGGCCCTCCACTCTGATCTGGCTTCCACTGTTTTTTCCTGCACTGGTGGCTCCCTTTTCTCTTCCATAACTTGCCAGGCCTGTTTCAGATTCAGGACTGGCACAGTGGTGACGATCTTATGGGTCAACAGATCCTGAAATGTAAGTAAATGGTGAAGACATTGAAAAATGATAGCAGGCAAACACCAAGCTCTCCCTTTGGTACTGTAAGAGGAATGGAAAGGTGCTGATGGTAGAAACACCTGTCCCTGAGTTCGAAACCAGGTGAGCAAGTGACCATGTGGCAGTGAAGTCCGCAGGTGCTAGGAATAATGCATGCTACACTCCAGGATGCTAGAACATGGGTGTTTGGGGTGGCAGTTGGGCAAATCATTAAAAAAAACAAAAACAAAAACAAAAAACCAACCTAGATCTCCATTGAGGAGCTCACGCTCAGTCTTTCTGAAGCCCTTAGGCGTTTGTTCCTGGGATGAAGCTTTTTTTTTTTTTTTTTGGTTTTTCGAGACAGGGTCTCTCTGTGTAGCCTTGGCTGTCCTAGACTCACTTTGTAGACCAGGCTGGCCTCGAACTCACAGCGATCCGCCTGCCTCTGCCTCCCGAGTGCTGGGATTAAAGGCGTGCGCCACCACCTGGCGGGATGAAGCATTTTTAAATGACTCTTACATCCTTACTAATAGGTCTTGCCCTCTCCACAAACACTGCCTCCTGCCCCTACTAAAGTGGGCACCAGTTGGTGTCCACTGTATATGTGTCAGGGACTGTGCCACCTGACTCTACTTAGTGGCCTATCAGTCCCCAAGCAGCTGCCCTGCCCTGTGTTACAGAGAGTACTATCACACTATTACATGAGTGAGACATTTGAGGGATGATGGAAAGACAGAGACACAGAGAGAGATAGAGACACACACACAGAGAAAGAGACAGAGATGGACACAGAGAGAAGACAGACAGAGAGACACACAGAGAAAGAGGCAGAGACAGAGATGAACACACACACACACACATACACACAGAGAGAGAGGTGGGGGGCCTTGGAAATGATTGTGGGTATGCTGTGCAAAGCCTGATGACCTGAGTTTGACCCCTAGGATCCATATGGTAGGAGAGAGCCATCTCCTCTACATTATCCTCTGGCCTGCGCAGGCATACTGCAGCATTGGAGCTCCCCGCCCCACCCCAAGTAAAATTGATATTAACGAGCTCTATTCTTTAAGAAATTGCTGGGCGTGGTGGTGCCACACCTTTAATCCCAGCACTTGGGAGGCAGAGGCAGGCAGATCTCTGTGAGTTCGAGGCTAGCCTGGTCTACAAAGTGAGTCCAGGACACCAGGACAGCCAGGAATGTTACACAAAGAAACCCCGTCTCGAAAAACCAAACCAAAAAATAATAATAATAATAATAATAATAAATAAAATAAAATAAATTAAAAAAAAATAGCCCTGCCCCAAATCCCTGTAATTACTCCCCATCCAAGCAGCTGCGTCATCTGCTTCCTTTCCCAACGCTACTTCAACCTGTGCTGCCTTCAATGCTGCCATAAACCACAATTAGAAGCTTCAAGAAGCCAGCATTGGGCATTGGCATTAAGGAGCACGCGTCCCGATGGTGCTCTAACAATGTTATTCAAGATTCCTAGTCTGCGAGTCACAGAACAGGAAGGATAACATTGTGTCACATATAGAAGATAGTCACGAAGTGCCCCAATAGTCGACGGGCTTCCCTCCCAGACAACTGCGACTCGCTCTCCTTTTTCTCCAGCTTCCTACCACTCCCTCCCCATGGTGGGGAGGGGCAGAAAGCTCAAGTAATTCTTCTGGTACCTTCTCCAGTGCCTTACACATATCCTTGTTCAAGCCTTCTGGTGTTGTTCCTCATCCCAGGGTGTGGAAGTTGCTGAACTCACTTGTCTAGCTGCTCGAGAGAGACAGCTTGTCCTACAGGTCTCCCGGCCACCTCATGTCCAGCCTTTCAGAACCAGAGCTCCTGGGGTCCACGCCCGCTACAACCTAAAGTGATGGCTCTCCACTGTGGGAGTCTTAGCCCTCCAGGGGACATTTGGTGAGGCATGAGATACTGTGGGTTGTCACAGCTAGGGGGAGGGATTCTTTCTGGCATCTGGTAAGAGGTCTGAGATGTTGACAAACAACCCACGATGCATCCTGAGGAACCAACCTGCCCTAGGCATCAATACTGTCATGGCGGAAAACCTTGACTTAGAGGGGACCTTTCATTAGGACAAGTCTGGTCATGGCAAAGCTCTGCTCACAGCCGTCCATGGTTCCCCTGTTCTTCCTCTTCCAGGTTGAGGACAAAGCCAGCGGTGTCCCACACCCCAGTTGCCGTGCCCACCCTCTTCCTGTTCCCCCCAGCTGCTCTGCTTTGCTGCCTGCTGTCCCTCAAACATGCTCCATGTGCCCTACATACCACCTGCCTGTACAGCTCTTCTGCTGTCGCCCCCAAGTTCACCTCCTGCCCATCTCTGGTCAAAGGTGGCCTTCCCAGGGGAGAACTCCCCTAACAACTACAATTTACCAAGCTACAATTTGCCCAGAACTTTCTACCCTCCCTTGATCATGGCTCTGACCCTCGGGACCCCAGTTCACTGATTATGTTAGATTACTGTCCTGCTGAAGTATAAGCTCTGCAGGAAAGTTTTTGTTTGTTTGTTTGTTTTTGTTTTTGGTCTTGTTCCTTGATATTTTTCTCCTGCCGGGTTCTCACAATGTATTTGCTAAATTCTTCTGGTATCTTCTCCAGTGAATGAATGAATACATGAATGAGTGAGTGAATGAAAATCATACTGTTCTGAAGCTGCTGCTCTGACTCGTGTCATTGCTTTATGAAGTCATGCTTGTCTCATACTGAAATGTCATGTGAGTGCAGTTGCCCTCAGTGTCCAGAAGAGGGCACTGGATCCCCTGGAGCTGGAGTGACAGGTGGCTGTGAGCCGCTGTACATGGGGAGTGGGAACCCAACTCAGGTACTTTCCCTTATTATCCCCGACACCTGTTTCTTCCTAAGCTCAGGCAACCAGTTAATCTGTTTCTGACTGTGAGGTTTGCCAATTCTGAACATCTCATGTAAACGAAAACCTACAATCTATGTGACTGGTTTCTTCGACTTAGCATGGCATTTCAGGACTCACCCAGGATGTGGAGTATATTAATCTTTCATCTTTTCTATAGCCTAATCATACTCCACAGAGTAGAAGAGCAACATGTCATTCTCCAATCATCAACTCACCAGCTGTTTCTTGTGTGGGGCTATGCTGAATGCTGCGGCCGCAGGCAGTACTGTACTTGTTCACACCTTTTGTTGGGGGTGTCACTGCATCACATGGTGACTGTGTGGAAACTTTGGAGGGCGCTTCAGCTGTGGTTTCTTCCTAGCTTTTTAGATGCACATCCAGACAAGGGCTGGCCTTCTCCTGTCTGTGCTCCCTTTGGCCCTGCCTAGCCTCCTCTGCATGTCACACTTGGGAGGCTCCTGTGCCTCCTGAGGGGATCCCTGTATGGCCAACACCTCAGTCACAAGGGAGGGAGTTTCAATATCCCAGGGCCCAGGCTACACCTGCAGCAGATAACAGTAACTTCCCTCAGGTGTGGCTGGGTGCTGCGGCTTCCTCAGGCAAAGCTTTGCTATGACTACAGTGCAGCTGCCCGCCCGTGAGAGCCCTCACCTCCTCCCTTCCGTCCGTGCTCCACTTGCTACCTGAGTGCTTCCTAAAGCAAATCTTTCCAAGGTACCCACAGGTCTGGTAAGCCTCCCCAACACTGCCTGTGACTTCTACCTGCTCATCAAGCTGGGGACCACACACTAACCCCTCAGAGCCCGTCTGCTTAGCCTCTCATCTCCCTGCCTTGCAGTAGGCCACGCCCTCCTCTTCCTGCCCTTGGGCAGGAAGAACTGCCTGACTGGCTCCATCTTCTTTGGTCCCCTGCTGGCCTCTGTCCAGCCCCCATCGCCCTCATCTGGGCATGCCTCCTGGCTTGAACTGGTTCAAACATTCACCTTTGAATCTGCAAAATCTGCACCTGCCTGGTTTTTAGTAGGTTACCCTTGCTAGGGGGAGGTGACAAATGAAGGGATGAAGGAGGCTGAGTGCCTACCGCTTAGGTAGGGGAGGGCCCATCAAGGCAATCTTGCCAAGGGTGGGACAGGCACTCCCTTGACTGTGAGTCTCACTTATTTTCATGCCCCCTACCTTCATTTCCCCCGGGCTCAGGCCTGTGTCTGTCCCATTTCTAGCTATGAGCACAAGTGCCAAGCAAGTATTGCATGGTTAGGGTAGGACAGTTCTTGAAGTCCAAGGTAAAGCCTCAACCAGAAGACGCAAGCCACAAATCTACATTCCGAGAGCCAGAGTTCAGTGGAAGGCTTTCCTTCGCCTCTAGTCTCTAGGCTTGGAAAGGTGATGCCCTCCTCTTGTGTAAGACTGAGACCTCTAGAGAGATCTCTAGTCTATTCCCGGAGTCCCCACTAAGAGACAGAGTCCATTGTCGATGCAAATGCATAGGAATAGGAATTTATTGAGCCATCGAGATGGGGTCTGTCCAGCTCTTTCAAGCTGCAGGCCCTGAGAAACAGAGGCCTTTTATAGGTTTTAGACAAAAAAATGAGTTTTACAGTATGTGATTGGTTGGCATTTGGGCAGAAAAGCTGCAAGCAGGGAGTTACAAGTCTTGGCGTTTGGTGGTTGGATAGTGGGTGGACGGTCAAGTTAACCTATGGAAAAGATTGGTTGAAGCAGTCACAGGGGGCGTTTAGGAACTTTTTTAGTTGGGGAGGGGTAGTGGAAATTTTAAACACAGCTGGTTGTCCTTGACTCCAGCTGGACCCTGAGCACAGACTGAGACCTTAAGTCAAGTTGGATTCTTCAAAGTTTTTTCTGTCCCTGCCACACACACACAGTGATCTGATATCTGTCTGTCCTTGGTTCAAGCTGGACCCTCTAGAAACTTACATGCTTTGGCCTTAATGGGGGTCTTTAAGGGAGGACTGAGTAGGCTGACTTTTACATTTTTCCAGACTTTGGCCTTAATGGGGGTCCTTAAGGGGGCTGGTTCCTTCACTTGCCAAAGGAGAGATGGCTCAGCAGTTAAGAACACTGGCTGTACTCCTAGAGGGCCTGCGTTCAATTCCTAGCATCCCCATGACTGCTTACAACCAGCCGTAATTCAGGTTCCAGGAGATCCAATGCCCTTTTCTGGCCTCAGCGTGAACTGCATGCGTGTGGTACAGCCATACAAGCAGGCAAGACACCCGTACACGTAAAATAAAATGTCTGTGCTATGTGTATGCCTGTGTGGTGTGTGTGTGAGACTCCCCTTTCCAAGGTTTGCTTTGTGGTGAAGGGAGGTGGGGTGGGGTGGGGTGAGGTGGGGGTGGAGGAAGGTGGCGGCTGGGGCTGGGACTAGTCAGCTTCACTAGCCTTGTCTCAGCACTACCTAAGTCCCTGAATGATAGGAAAAGCCATATTTGGGAAGTCAAAATTTGGTAAAAACAAAAATAAAACCCCAAGCTTAGAAATTATAGTCTTTATATGTTGAATTCCTCCCATCTTTGGGTTTCACATTTGGATGGTAGCAGAGTTGTGTAGGAGACAGTACGAGATAAAGAAAGCTCCCAGACCTGAACATCCATTCCCACTGTCCCCCTTGGTGAGGCTGGTCATGGGGGCCGCCATGTCCCCACTGAGGCCTTGGTGCTCATCTGTACAAGGGGATGTTTGATACCTTCCCAATCCACCCAGCAGTCTCTTGCCACACCCCATTCAGTGTGGCCAGGCAAGAAGGACCAAGAAGACACCAAGTGACTTAAATCCAGCTGGGAGACAACAGACGAACAGGCAGAAGAACACAACAGCGTAGTAATGGATGCTCTGGTTTCTGTTTTGTTTTGTTTGTTTGTTTTTGTTTTTCTAGACAGGGTTTCTCTGTGTAGCCTTGGCTGCCCTGGACTCACTTTGTAGACCAGGCTGGCCTCGAACTCACAGCGATCCGCCTGCCTCTGCTGGGATTAAAGGTGTGCGCCGGGCACCATTCTTTCTCTGTGTGCTCTTAAAGACGGGAACTGGGGCTAGAGAGGAGAGTAAGTTTGCCCCTCAGTTGGGAAGTACGACTTTCCAAGCCAATATTCAAAGTCCAGTGACAACTGTCTCAGCAGAGGGTCCCAAGCAGAAAAGGCTCCAGGAAGGTGAGGATGGAACCAAGGAATGAGGGGCATTCGGAGGCTGGAGGATGGCTTGAATACTAGAGCAGTGGTCCAGGGACAGGCAGCGATGTGCTTAGAAACACTGTCACTCTCCTACCTCAGATCACGCCAAATGCCTACTGAAGGGTAAAGTCCTGGGTGTGGAGCCCGCGATCCCAGCACTGGCTGGAAAGGCTGAGGTAGGAAGGCCATAAATGCAACTCCAGCCTGCGGATGTGGTGACAGACCATCTCAAAACAAACAAGCAAACAAACAATAAAGCCGGAGAGGTGGCTCAGTAGTCAAGGGCACTTGCTGTTCTTGCAGAGGACCTGGGATTAGTTCCCAGCACACTCAGCAAATAGCTCCCAATGCCTATAACTTCAGTTTTAGGGGATCCAACACCCTCTTTGGGATTCCTCAGATACCTGTACACAGGTGTCCATACCAGCAGACACGAACATACATAGGTAAAATAAGCAGGCAAATAGATGTTTTAAAAATTATTTTATTTATTTATTTATTTTTTTGTGTTCATTGGTGTTTTGCCTGCATGTATGTCTGTGTGAGGGTATCAGATCTTGGAGACAGTTGTGAGCTGCCATGTGGCTGCTGGGAATTGAACCTTGGTCCTCTCGAAGAGCAGTCAGTGCTCTTAACCTCTGAGCCATCTCTTCAGGCCCAATAAATGTTTTTAAATGATTTTTTTAAAAAACAAAACAAAACAAAACCCAAACACTTCCAAAAGCTCTCCTCACAAAACCCCAGCAAACTAGAGTCATGTGTGCGTCACGCTGAGGTTAGAAAACACCATGCCACAGCAGGGATGTGCTTAAAGGACTGTGTGTCCGAGCAATGGGCAGCAGCCTGGGCAGCAAAGCCACGCTTTCGCCAAGTCGCCTGTGCTCACCACCTGGCAAGCCAATTGCCCCACTGTAAATAATCTTTAGTGAAACCACAGTTCTGGAGCTTAATGACCCACAGTGTATCCGGGATCACGTGCACACGCACACGGGTTTGGACTGTGAGTTCACAAATACAATGTAGACTCACATACATACACATGTCCTCTAAAAAGCCTGTAATGACACGCACATCCAGATGGTGGTAGTGATGGCTTTGGCGAGATGGTTTTATCCACAGCCTTCTGCTTTTTGTCTTTTCCACAACAAAGATTGTTACTTTTGAAACGTGGAAGGCAACAGACAGATGTCATTTAGAGATTAACTTATAATGGCTTATAATGTAAAAATAATGTACACAGTTTTGCACAAGGAAGTGAAGGCGAGCCGTGGGGAGTGGAGCCCGCGAAGACTGGGGACACAGTGGGCTGAGCTGTCTGCCTTTCTCCAGACACTCCATCACAAGACTTTGTGAACTTAGCCGTGTGTGATGGCACACACCTTTAATCTCAGCACCCGGGAGGCAGAGGCAGGTGGATTACTGTGAGTTCGAGGCCAACCTTGTCTACAAAGCGAGTCTAGGACAGCTAAGGCTACAGAGAGAACTCCTGTCTTGAAAAACAAAAACAAACAAACAAAACCCCAAAAACAAACAAACAGACTTTGTGAACTCCTTGGCAGCGCAGAGGAGACTCTCCTGGCTCTGGGGAGGAAAATGCCTGGATGCCACAAGGAATCTCACGTGAGAATTCTGTGCCCGCGCCACCGCCGTACGGAGTCGAGGGTGAGGGACTGCGGATTTAACTCATGCACACACATGCGCGCGCGCGCGCACACACACACACACACACACACACACACACACACACACACGCACACACAATAACACAGCGGGTCCTTTGTGCTAAGAGAGCAGCAGCCGCAGCAGCGGTTTATTATTCTCCTCCCCGCCAGAGTTCCAAAGAGCCTTCTTTTTTTTTTTTTTTTTTTTTTGGTTTTTCGAGACAGGGTCTCTCTGTGTAGCCTTGGCTGTCCCGGACTCGCTTTGTAGACCAGGCTGGCCTCGAACTCACAGCGATCCGCCTGCCTCTGCCTCCCGAGTGCTGGGATTAAAGGCGTGCGCCACCACCGCCCTTCTTAGAGGCAGCAAAACAGGAATCTCCTCCCAGGTGAAATCCCTCAAGAGGTGATTGCACACAGGAGGACAAGTCTTGAAGATTGGAGGGGCGCGTTCTCAGAGCAGTAAACATAACTAACCAAGATAAACACAGACATGGAAGCTGCTAGAAACAGGACATGAACCAGCAAGACAGGCAGGCAGCCCAGTCAGGCCTGGTTCCTACAAGAATGAGATTAGTACTAACTATATTGCTTTTTCTCTTCAATTTTTTTTTTGTTAATGAAATTCCTATTATCTATCTATCTATCTATCTATCTATCTACCTATTCAATGCATCCAGGGAATCTCACTATGTCGCTTTGGCTAGCCTGGAACTTGTTTTGTAGGACAGACTGGCTTTGAATTCAGAGCTCTGCCTCCCTCTGCCTCTGAGGGCTGGGGTGAATGGCCCACACCCAGCCTGATTATATTTTATTAACTCACGCTTACTGTATTATCATCATCGAATATGCTGACTTTTGAGAACAAAGACTATACAGCAGCGGCCAGGGTTCCGTAAATTCTTCCGAGATTCTGTAACACACCAACTGGCTCTCACAGCATATCCTGAAATCTTAGACGTTGCTGGAAGCAGAAACAATAATACAACCAATAAAAAAAATTCTCAAAGCGCCAGGTGTAGTGGTGTACGCCTTTAATCCCAGCACTCTGGGGGGCAGAGGCAGGCAGTTTGTTTGAGGCAGTGAGTTTGAGGCTAACCTGGTCTACATAGTGAGTCCAGGACAGCCAGGGCTGTTACACAGAGAAACCCTGTCTCGAAGGAGGAACAAAAAAGCTCAAAGCAATGGCTAGCATACCTCAGACCACTCAGCTCAGAATCTGTTTAAAGTTGTTCCAGGTGATTTCAATGCAAAGCTAGCCCCCGCCCGCCCTATGGTTTCTAATGAGAGCAACCTGATACCCACCTCCCTCCCCCACGTGGACCCTAAATGTCTTTGCGTTCTCTGTCTCCACCTGCTGGCCATTAAACCAAACTGCAGGAGTTCTGTGTTATTTGTATATCTAATAAGACAGTACTACCTGTACTTTTAAAAAGCTTACTAAATGGGCTGGGAGGTAATGGAGCATGCCTTTAATCTTAGTACTCGGAGGCAGAGGCAGGTGGATCACTCTGAGTTCGAGATCATCCTGGTCTACCAGTTCCAGGACAGCCAGAGCTGCACAGAGAAACCCTATCTTGAAAAACAAAAACAAACAAACGAAATTGCTAAATGGGTTAAAAAAAAAAAAAAAAAAAAAAAAGAATCAGAGAGTCAGGCCTTGAATTCACATCGATCCGCCTGCCTCTGCCTCCTGAGTGCTGGGATTAAAGGCCTGTGCCACCATGCCTGGCCCCAAAAATCTTAATAAAAATATGTAAAAGAGCTGGGCGCTGGTAGAGCACGCCTTTAATCCCAGCACTCAGGAGGCAGAGGCAGGTGGATCTCCGTGAGTTCGAGATCAGCCTGGACTACAGAGCGAGTTCCAGGACAGCCAGAGCTGTTACACAGAGAAACCCTGTCTTGAAAAAAAAAATGTAAAAGTGATATCCTTTCCTATAGTGAGGTTGTCTAAGAGTCTTAAATACACTAGGATAACGCATGTAGTATAGTTAAGTATGAGACAGACTCCTTCTGTTGGGTACCAACGATTCATTTTCAATGAATTCTTTTCATTAATTCAAAGTATATTTAGTCTTATTTTGGCTGATATATTTTTGACTATGGGTACTTAGTGATGAAGGGACGTGGGAGAATACAGGTCTTGGGGCTGGAGAGATGGCTTAGTGGTTAAAAGCACTTGTTGCTCTTTCAGAGGACCCAGGTTTAGTTCCCAGCCCCTACATGGCAGCTCACAACCTCTTGTTACTGCCGGTCCGGGGAGGATCTGATGCCCTCTTCTGGCCTCTGTAGGCACTGCACACACCGTGCACAGGCATACACAGATTCCAAACACCCACACATGTAAAAAGTAAGATAGGAAAAAAAATAATTTGCATGGCTGGGGAAATGTCTCGAGGAATAAGAACACTTGTTATGCAATCTTGAGGACCTGTATTCACATCCCAGTGCCCACATAAAAAACTGGGCATGATCAAGTGCATGTAACCCCAGCACTCGGGGGTGGGGGGGTGGGGGAGGGGGGAGGCCACAACAGGAGGATAGATCACTGGGGCTTGCTGGTAGCCAGCCTACCTCTGGGTTCAGCAAGAGACCCAGTCTCAGAGGAATACAGCAAGTGAGAGAACACCAGATGCCCTTCTCTTAACAAACTCTCAAAAAGGTGCATACCCAGAGACGCACAACCACCACACACACACACACACACCACGTACATACACACATACACTCCACCACTACGACCACACACACATACACATATACACACACACACCACACACACACACCACACACACACCACACACACACCACACACACACCACATACACACCACTACCACCATACACACATACACATATACACACACACACACCACACACACACCACCACCACCACCATCACCATACAAATATATGAATACACAAAATCTAAATTTGATTCTCATGAAAATGTAAATTTATAGATTTTTATACTAATGAGTTATTCAGCCTAGGAACATGATATATTTTCTCTTTTTGTGTCTTCTTTTATATCTTCAGTAACATTTTTATTTCTATCATAAAATATGTGCAGGGACTTTCATTATACTTATTCTAGGTATTCTATTATTCATGTTGCCACCGTGAATGTTAACATAAAAAAACAAATTGATTATTGCTGATATATAGAAAGGCTACTGATTTTGGCATATTTACTTTTTAGCTGGCTGCCTTATAGGCTCTTTATATATTCTGTTATTTTTCTGAGTTGATTTTCTTGGTTTTCTGCACATGTTGTATCTCAGACTGGCTTTATACAAGAAATGATCATTTAGATTCTTTTAAAAATATTTTTAAATGTTATTTTTGTTTTTAATCACATTGGAAATTAATTCTTGTACAATGTTAGTTAGCAGTAGTGAGTCAAGCTTGCTTGGTTTGACATTTTAATTAAATGCACTATTAATTGCACACATTTTATTATGTTAATGAACTACTTATTTGTTTGTTTTTGTTTTTTTGAGACAGGGTGTCACATGGAGTCCTGGATGGCCTGGAGCTATGTAGACCAAGCTGGCTTTGAACTCACAGAGATTCTCCTGCCTCCGCCTCCCAGGTGCTGGGATTAAAGGCGTGCAACACTACACTTGGCTAATGAACTACTTTTTATTTTCTTCTTGTCTTTACATATTTTGAAAATAGATTCCAACTAAAAGACTTTAAATTATGTGCATATATGTGTGTGTGAGTGTGGGTTTGTGCACAAGAGTGAGTGCCCACAGAGCCAGAACAGGATTCATCTCCTGGAGCTGGCTTCACAGGAGGCTGTAACTGTCAGATGTGCACACGGGTAAGCGAACTTATGTTCTCTGTAAGATCATAAAGCTCTCTTGACCCCTAAGGCATCTCTCCAACACCTCTTCTCTAATTTTGAAGACGAATATTGAGTGGAAAAGGACAGTATGTTTTGTGTTTGTTTGTTTTGGTTTTTTGAGACAGGGTTTCTCTGTGTAGCCCTGGTTGTACTGGACTCACTTGGTAGACCAGGCTGGCCTCGAACTCACAGTGATCTGCCTGCCTCTGCCTCCTGAGTGCTGGGACTAAAGGCGTGCACCACCACACCGGGCTGCATTTTACTGTTTTATCATCCACAGAGATGGTTTCTCCTGCTTGACACGAAATGATAATATTTACTGCTAGAACTTGGCTGCATTCCCACAGCATCGCCCCTCATTGGCCCGGCTTAGGCTAGACCAAGGGGTCTCATGAGTCTGCCCCAGAGATGTGTCCCACCACTGCCCTCCTCTCCTCACCCTTCCCATGGGCCGCTGTAACTGATAGCCATGCTGTGATCCTTGGCTGTGTGGACAGAGATGCTGTCTTAGTTTGGCTTTCTTGCTGTGAACAGACACCATGACCACAGCAACTCTTACAAAGGAAAACATTTCATTGGGGCTGGCTTGCAGTTCAGAGGTTCAGTCCATTGTCATCATGGTGGGAAGTGTGGCAGTGTGCAGGCTGGGAAAGGAGCAGAGAGTTCTACATCTTGATCCTCAGGCAGCAGGAGACTGTGTGGCAAACAGGC
>OU015746.1:36294270-36309931 GCA_907169655.1 Acomys percivali
CTCAGTCTATCACAAGGTATTCATGGGGTGCCCCAAGGGTAAAGCCCGCCAAGACTGCTTCCACCTGTGACAAAGCTTAATCTTTCCCACACATGCCTGTAGTGTGTGTGTGCACGTGTGCATGCCTGTGTGTGTGTGTGTGTGTGTGTGTGTGTGTGTGTGCAGGCCTGAGGTAGACGTGAGGATTCTTCCTCTGCTGGTCTCCACCTTATATTCATTGAAGCAGGTCTCAACCGAACCCAGAGCTTGCTATGAGGATCCTGTCTCTGCTAACATAGTGCCCACCTAGCTTTTTGGTGGTTTCGGGGGATTCACACTCCAGTTGTCACTAGCACAAGCACTTTTACCACTGAGCACCCCCCCAGCCCCTGCTGGGTGTTTGTTTGTTTGAGACAGGCTTCCAGCTCCTGGCCCTCCTGCCTTAGAGTCCCTGGCGCAGGGTTACAGGTGCGGACCAGCACAGCTAGCGCTGCTGTAGTGTTCTGAGACAGGGTCTCGCTAGCCCAGGATGGCATTAAGGTTGCTACTCTTCTAGCCCGGCCTCCAGAGTGCTGGGCTAACAGAAATGTGCAACCATGCCCTAGCTTAAGTCTCATAATTAAACAAATACCACTAGGACCAAATCACTGCATGCTTTAATTTATCCCACATCAAATGTAAGTGGGATGTGGTTTAATTGGTCCTTATATAACCCGACATGTCTGTTGGAAATAATTTTACTAGATTGGGGTCGAAAGTGCAAAATCAAAATGTAAACAATTATTCAGCCAGAAAATACTTTTAACAGATGCTTGACATTAATAAATAGAATTTTAAATTCTTTGAGACCTTTAAATGATAGAAATAACCTTTTTTGAAGATACAAATTAAAGAGTGCTTGGTCAAACAGCATATTTAACATGTGGGACCTTATTATCCTGAAGGGTCATTTGTGAATTTAGAGACAAGTTGGTGCTGCTCAGGCTCCTGGACTGTGGGGAGATGGAAGGAGCCTGGTGTGTGTGTGTGTGTGGTGTGTGTGGTGTGTGTGTGCGCACACACTCATCAGGGGGTACTCCTGTAGGCGTTCCCAGCTGCTGCAGCTGTGTCAACAGATACCACATGAGAACCTGCTCCACTTGTTGCTATGTTTTTTAAAGATCAGTTTGTTATTAAAAAAGCCTTGAAAACACAATTCTAATGAGACTCTAATTTATGAACCTGTTTTCTTTCTTCAAGACTAACCACTTCCAGCCCTCTAGTTGTCTGACCTTGGTTGTTAGGGTTAGAATGGCCAGCAGTGGAAACACTCTCCAAAGTGGCTGAGCCCTTTGAGACCATGTTAAATAGCCACTAACCTATCCTAAGCAAATGCTGGCAGCTGTTCCTGCCCTACGAGGAAACTGAGGACCAAACGCACAAGCTCGTTCTCTGATTCTCATTTATAACACTTGAAGGGAGGGTGGAAAGTCACCGATCTGATGACCCGAGGAGGGCCACTTGTCCCCCCAAGGAGTCACAGTGAGCCCTCAGGATATCGTCTAAGAAGCCCACGACGACCCCTTGGGCTGTGTCTCCAGACAGTGCCTGCACGCTGCGTGTGTGCTTCAGGGCCGCCCTGACCATCTGGTCTCTCTCCTGGGGGGTGTGGACGGCTCCAGGATCATCTCCCTCTGCTCCTGACTTTAAGAACTGTAGGACGTAGGACCGGATCATATCCCCATTCAGCTCCAGAGTTTCTTGAATGTTGGGGAGGTCCGAGGCGCTGGCGAGGCTCAGGAGGTGAAGCAGGGCCTGGCAGATGTGAGTCCGGAGGCTGGCGCAGTACTTGAATTCCAGAAAGTCTGTAGTGTCCTCGCTCTTCTGCAAGGCAGTGACCAAGGCATCCCAGATCTGAGTGAACTGTTCTCGAGACCCATACTGCGCTCTCTTGCTGGGAATGGAAAGGGCTGCGGCAGATCGGATGCGCACTTTGAAGTTCTTGCATGACATCACAACTGATGTTAGGGCCTTGTAGGCCTGGGAGGTCCACGGGGCTGTGCCTAGGAAGAATCCAGTAACTGAAACTAGTGAACGCTTAGATATGAGCCAGGAGAGGTGAGGGGTGGAGGAGGCATGCACTTTATGTTGACTCCACTCTCATGATAACCCCATGAGGTGGTCTGAGTAAGAATGGCCTCATGGGGGCTGGAGAGATGGCTCAGCGGTTAAGAGCACTGGCTGCTCTTCCAAAGGTCCTGAGTTCAATTCCCAGCAACCACATGGTGGCTCACAACCATCTATAATGTGATCTGATGCCCTCCTCTGGACTGCTGGTGTACGTGTAGGCAGAGCACTGTATATATAATAATAAATAAGTTAAAAAAAAAAAAGAATGGCCTCATAGGCACATATATTTAAATGCTTAGTCACTAGGGAACTGGCACTATTGGAGGCCAATTAGGAGGCGTGGCCTTGTTGGAGGAAGTGTGCCACTTGGGATGGGCTCTGCGGGCTCCAAAGCCCATGTGAGGCCCAGCCTCTCTCTGCTTGTGGATCAGGGTGTGGCTCTCAGCTATTGCTCCAGCTGCTCTTCACATGGTGCCTGGTCGGCTGGCCCACATGGTCCACCCCCTCCTCAGGGACACACCCTTAGCTCTGTCAGAGGCAGAGATGTAGGGCAGTGCTGGCATTCACTGTGGCTAGGGTCTGTACACAGAAGAAGCTACTCGCTCAGGATGACAGCTCAAGCAAGGCTCATGGTATTCAGGACAGTAGGATGGAGACAGAAGCCCTGAGCATCCATATCTGAACCCAGAACTTGTGAGATTTGAGTTTGTACCCTCTATACCAGAGTGACTCTGTGGATTTGGCCAATTTCCTGTCTATCTTTTCTCCTAAGTATTTAATGAGATGATACTGTAGAAATGAGTCAAAAATCTCATTTTGGTTTGCTTAACAGAAGAAGTATTTTCTCAGATTATAAAAAGGATCTTTGTAAATATACTTTTTAAATGGCAATAAAACACACACACACACACACACACACACACACACACACACACACACACACTTCATCTTTCCACTAAACTTGGTTCCTGCTGTTTTCTAGACCTGCAACAAAAGCCATTGTGACAAAGGTCTTTAACAACAGCACACACTGGCATGTTCCTTCCCAGGAGGCTTGTGACAGGCAAGGAGGGGGAAACCATCTTACCAAGTGGAAGAGCGGGGTTTTTAAAAACATTTCCCATCGCATAACAAGCATTCCATCGGACCTTCATGGCAGCCTCGTGGACAACGGTGGAGATCAGGGCCTGGATGGCCTCCTCGATGACCTCAGCAAACCTGGGCCTTTCTATGTGAGCGGGCTGCAGAAAGTGAAGCAAATTCCCGAGGGCCCGGACCGCATTGCTCTTGACCTAGAATAAAATGTAAAAAAGGCCTCAGAGCTATTTTGCCAGGGACGTTTCAGAATATATAAACTTCACTTAAAAATAACCCCACCCCCTGTCTCCCCACCCCGTCATAGAGCACAAGATTAATGACGGCACGAGCCCTGTGAGGGCGCTGAGTCCTAGACCTGTGCAAGCTCACCCGACCTAACGCCGATCCCAGCCTATTAAATGTACCGAGTAGCGGTCACACAGGCTCTTTATCTTTCTTTCTTTCTTTTTTCTCTTATCTTTCTTACTTGTCAATTACACTTAAGGATGTACTTTCTCTTCTTTCTTTCTTTCTTTCTTTCTTTCTTTCTTTTCTTTCTAAACAGCAGATAAGCATGAACATATACTGAGTGACAACAAGGGGACAAGAGGCAATGCTCCTGGGAACGCAGGGCGGCTGGTGGCAGTCAGGCCGCCCCGCTGGAGCAGCTGTGCCAAGTGCGCACCCTCGCCATGCTGTGGGTACCTTGTCCTTGTCTGTGGAGGCCTGGATCGCAGACTGCAACATTTTCAAGAGCAGGAGACCAGAGAACTCATCCTGAAAACTTGGGTCTGGCATGTCCCTGTCCCATCCAAGGCACAAGGCGGGGTAAAAAAGAAAAAGAAAATAATTTAAATGCGTGCAGACAAAGACATAGTCACCGAGTACAGGAGGGTAAAAACTTCAGGAAAACAGCTCGACAGATGTCTCCAGACTATATTAAGAACTTACATCTCTCTCTCTCTCTTTTTTTTTTTTTTATTCTGTTTGTTTGCTTTTGAACCAGGACCTCTTTTTTTTTTTTTTTTTTAATTTATTTATTATGTATATAGTGCTCTGCCTGTACACCTGCACACCAGAAGAGGACACCAAATCACATTATATGTGGTTGCTGGGAACTGAACTCAGGACCTCTGGAAGAGCAGTCAGTGCCCTTAACCTCTGAGCCATCTCTCTTATAGTGTGGACAGGCCTGCAACTTGGTCTGGAGCCTATGTTGACTTCAAATTTGTGATCCTCCTGCTTCAGCCTCCTGAGTGCTGGGATTACAGGTACACGCCACCACACTTAGATTTTGACCCAGCAGTTCCACATTTGAGAATGTTACCACAGGGGGGACCTAAAATGGACAGCTCATGCCCAGAGGTGTTCACAGCATATAGACAGCCACAAGGCCAAGGCCTTCAACAGCCGTTCAGGAAGGGATGGGTAAGGGTGTGTCCCTTGGCAGGCTCTGTGTAACAGGTGTTCATTAGACGTCAGTGCAGAGAATAGGCTGTGTGCTATGTCTCACATGCTTCTTATGCAGAATTTTAAAAGCACACCAGCAACCACCTCTAGAGATGTGAATGGGATGGTATGGGAAGGAGGCACATTTTATTCAGCATACCCCTCAGTACTGTTCTAATTCTTTTGACCTGTGAATATATTTCTCCTCTCTCTCTCTCTCTCTCTCTCTCTCTCTCAAGATTTATTTATTTATTATGTATACAGTGTTGTGCCCACATGCCAGAAGAGGGCACCAGATCTCATTATAGATGGTTGTGAGCCACCATGTGCTTGCTGGGAAATGAATTCAGGACCTTTGGAAGAGCAGCCAGTGCTTTTAACGTCTGAGCCATCTCTCCAGCCCTGTGAATGTATTTCCTAGAAAAATATAAACTGTTTACTGTAATTGGCTGTCACCGGGTATATCAACTACATCCCATGGCAGGTTCCTGGTTTTTGTTTTGTTCTGGGGTGGGGGTGGGGGGAAGACTATGAAGTTGGATGGGTAGAGAGGTAGGGGGATCTGGGAGGAGTTGGTTAGTGAAAATATGACTAAAATATATTGTATATAAAAATGTTTAATAAAACAAAACCTCAAAAACCTTTGCATTCTAAAAGCAGAGCAACCATGACTAAGGTCTCGGATTTCTACTGTGATATTTTCTACAATGTGGGTATGCACTTAGACAGCACATGGTATTTTTGAATTTATATACAATATAATAGAATAACATATTCATAATATATATTAAAAACCTACTAGGTCTATTGCTTAAAGGAATATTAAAACAGGTTGTAAAACCGCCTGCATAATATGGGGAGACTCTTACTAGTTCTTTCATGATGGGGATGAAAGACATCTTTCAGGAATTCTAAGAAGGATGCCGCCCGGGGAAAGCAAGCTGAGTGAGTCACTTACATGTTGACAATCAGAGTGTCTGTCAGGTTGCCCAGGGACCAGGCTGCTTTGGCGCGCACGTTTAGGGACTTGTCTTGGAGTGACATCAGTATGGCATTTGCTGTGTCTGCAACAAACATGACGTCCTGTACAACAAACCAGGCTGTATTACGTAAGGGCTCCACACTGCTGCCTCTGAACGTCACAGTTCATTTTCACAGAAAGCTGTAACATTCATCTGTGGAGTCAATGTGAGTCTACGGCAGGGACCTGCGCCTTCTGTGCGTGGGCTGTTTTCTACCTCCTGCAGCAATGTCCTGACAGGGAAAGCATTTCCAAACACGTAGTGTGTGCAGCATCCCCTTCTTAGAGAGGAACGTCACACATAAGACTAAAGGAAAACTTCACTGACCTCTAGAAAAATGGGTATTAGCTTTCTCAGTCATTACTCCCACGTGGTAATGTCCTTTAATCTTTAGACGATCATTCATTAGTTAAAATTTTTCTGCACACTACAGCCCCAGGGAGTGTGTCAGATAATTAACAACAACAACAACAACAACAACAACAACAACAACAACAACAACAACAACAAAAATGCCTAGGCGCCGCGCACTGTAATAGCAATTAAGGAATTACGATCAGATTATATAGCAGGTTAATTTCCTTCGCTGTTCAACTCAGAAGCTTTGCGCCCATGGATCCACTAGTGGAGGAGGACAGACTCACCTGTCTGAGACAAGGGAAAAGCACATAGACTCCAAGGGCCCTGGAGGTGGCAGCTTTCACCACATGGTTCTTGCTGTCATTCAGGCCGAGCAGCATTGTAATGCACAAAATCTGCTTGTCATTCTGCAACGAGAAGGTTCACGAAAGGAGAAGTGAGAAGGAACGCCTGTGAGCCAAAGTCTTCCTGCCACAAGCAGCTGTGCGTGATGAGATGGCCTGTGCCCGTGTTAAATCCCACTGTGGCCTTCAGCCGGCTCTGGTAAAGGGCAGGTGCCTGGTCACCGGGGCAGGCATCTGAGGAGCGATTTTGGGCAAGGCGCACACGGCCTCTGATCACACTGTACCTTTCACCTATGTGAACAAGGTCGATTTTCTGCTGCTTCATCCAGCCGCCTCCTTTATAAAAGCTTATATAGCTAATAACAGATCAAAGGCCACTGAGGAAAAAGAACAGGAGTGGCATGGATGCACTTGTGTGCCCCAAATCAGACAAGAAGTCCTCACCCAGAGCGATGGGATCAGGTGACAGGCTAAGCAAATACCCCGTGTCGAGGCCTTATAACAAATATTTTCACCACTGTTACTTCTCACAGGACTCCTCTGTAAGTGGGTACTACAAAGCTTTAAAGAAAGCCAAGGAGGGGCTGGAGAGATGGCTCAGCGGTTAAGAGCACTGACTGCTCTTCCAGAGGTCCTGAGTTCAATTCCCAGCAACCACATGGTGGTTCATAATCATCTATAATGTGATCTGATGCCCTCTTCTGGCCTGCAGGGGTAGAAGCAGGCAGAGCACTGTATAATAAATAGATAAATTTAAAAAAAAAAAAAAAAAAAAAAAGAAACCCAAGGTCTGTCTTCAGAGCTGTGCCACTAACAGCCACACCCGGGCCCACGCCCACACCCATCTTCTACAGCCCAAGAAGCAAGGCTTTCCTGGAGGGGTAAGGCTTCATTGCCCCCACCATGAACTCAACAGAACCAGCTCCTCTTAAAAGAGATAAGGCTGAAAAGATTTCGGAACCAAGAATCACACTGGAGCCCTGCTGCCCAGGACAGGGACCAAGAGTGGAGGTACGTTGCTACGTTACCGGCAGACTGCTGAAGGCTTCTGGCAGGATGGAGGACAGGGCATCACAGGCGCTCGCCTGGAGCGTTGGGTGCTCTGAATTCTGCAGGGCTCGGGGCAAAGGACCATTCAGCATAGCAGTCCAGAACATCCCCACCTGGAACAGAGGTGCAGTTAGAACCACAGCACAACAGCTGTGGCGGCGGCAGAGCCTGTTGAAGCCATGCCCGCTAGATGCGGCCTTGGAGATGAGACAAGTTTTGCTGAAGTAGTAACTTTTCCCACAGTCATGGAAACAACGTCTGAAATAAGCAGCCATATCCAGCAGGACCCTGTCGTGTAACCGAGTTGACAGCAATAGTGACGACGATAACGACGATGGTGGTGGTGATGGCGACAGTGGTGATGGTAGTGATGGTGGTGGTGATGATGATGGTGGTAGTGGTGGTGATGATGGTAGTGATGGTGGTGGTGGTGGTGGTGGTGGTGGTGATGGTAGTGGTGACAGTGATGATGGTAGTGACAGTGGTGGTGGTGGTGGTGGTAGTGATGATGGTAGCGATGGTGGTGGTGGTGGTGATGGTGGTGATGATGGTGGTGGTGATGATGATGGTGGTAGTGATGGTGGTAGTGGTGATGGTGGTGGTGGTGGTGATGGTGGTAGTGATGGTGTTGGTGGTGGTGATGGTGGTGATGATGGTGGTGGTGATGATGATGGTGGTGGTGATGGTAGTGATGATGATGGTGGTGGTGATGGTGGTGATGATGGTAGTGATGGTGGTGGTGGTGGTGGTGGTGATGATGGTGGTGGTGGTGGTGGTGGTGGTGATGGTGGTGATGGTGGTAGTGATGGTGGTGGTGGTGGTGGTGATGGTGGTGGTGGTAATGGCGGTAGTGACAGTGATGATGGTAGTGACAGTGGTGGTGGTGGTGGTGGTGGTGGTGACGGTGATGATGGTAGTGATGGTGGTGGTGGTAATGGCGGTAGTGACAGTGATGATGGTAGCGATAGTGGTGGTGACAACAGCAGCAGAAGCAGCTACATCTCAGAGGCTTTATCACAGGCCAGTCATTGTTCTAAGCGACTGTCATACTTCAATCCATTTTAGTTCCAGCACAGCTAAATGAGGTCTACACCACGACACCCATCTCTACCAAGAAAACAGAGGCACAAAACACATCCTAACATGCTAGTCAGCAGCAGGGGTCACTGAGACTCGGGATGAGCCGACATCCTGCGGGCTCTCTCAACGTGACCCTACTGAAGCACAGAAGGCTGCGCACACCAGGCAAGAGGCTCAGAGGGAGGGCTGGAGCTGTTCCTGTCCCCTCCTGTCTGTAACCCTGCCTGGGTGACTTGATCTGCATAAACTCTGGTCCTTCTTCAACCACAGGAGGCAATGACATCTCCCCTGAAGTCTACAACAAGATGTGACACTGAATACTCATTTCCCAGCACGAGGACATGGTAGCCACTCTGAGCATAGAGGCAGGCTCTGCAGGAGGCACTGTGAAGACTCATCCATGAAAGCCCCTCAGGCAGGCTTCTGAGGTGTCCTTCCCATGTATCATAAAATCCCTGCCATTTCAAATTCATTTGAGAATGTGTCTGAGTTTGTTTTGTTTTTTCTAGTTTTCTTTCCATAGGGCTTGGCCCTAAGTTTTGCTGTGTACTTGTGTACTGTCTCTGTCCATGTCCTACCTCAGCTCCCAGAAACCCAGTCTGGACCCTCCATACCCCAGAATGTATAAACTGGATGGCTGCAACCTCCTGAGTGGCCCAGGGACTCTCACTTCCAAATAGTCACACCCGTGGAGTCCCAGGCCGCAGTGAATAGGGCTGATCTGTGTAACCAATAGGATACTGTGAAGAATGACAAGAGGGCACCCAATAGTTCTCTGGGAGAAAGTGAGCGTGCCTTTTCCAACAACCGGCCCAAGTTGCTGGGTCCGTGAGTAAGACACCTGGAGGGCCCTCCACCCCTAGACAAGGCCATAACTGACTGCAGCCTTGGTGGCATCTTGACTCATGAGACCTTTACCCGGGACGTGGCCTGCAGAGACTGCTCAGAGAACAAATGGCCCGAAGATGCTATGTGCTTAGGGTTCTGTGTTGCTTGGCTGGCGCCAGGTAATAATGTAGCTTTCTCTCCATGCAAAGCAACACTGAGATGATGAACCGCTGAGAGGTTGCCCACAACCACTTCTCTGGCAGGAGGAGAAATTTGGATTCCCAACCAAGTTCTACCTGATGCCCAAACTCAGGCCATCTCCTTACAAGTTGCTCCATGGAAGCTTGGAAAGGGGGCTGCTGTACAAGCTGGTGACCTCATCCTGGTGAGTTCACCTCTGGGACCCACACAGAAGCGGACACAGAGAACCCACAAATTATCTTCTGACCACTAGGTGTGGACATTAGCACACACACCATACCCCAGTACCAGTAACAACAGTTAGACAATTTAATAAAATCTTAAAATTTAAAAAGTTCTGGTGTCCTATTCCACAGGAACACCACAGATTTGGTTGTAGTTAGGGTTTTATTGCTGTAAAGAGACCAAGGCAACTCTTATAAAGGAAAACATTGAGTTGGGGCTGGCTTATAGTTTCTGAGATCTAGACTATTATCATCATGGTGGGAAGCATGGGAGCTTCTAGGCAGACATGCTGCTGGAGAAGGAGATGAGAGTCCTACATCTTTTTTTGTTTGTTTGTTTTTTGAGACAGGGTTTCTCTGTGTAGCCTTAGCTGTCCCGGACTCACTTTGTAGACCAGGCTGGTCTCGAACTCACAGCGATCCGCCTGTCTCTGCCTCCCAAGTACTGGGATTAAAGGCGTGCGCCACCACGCCTGGCTGAGTTCTACATCTTGATCTGCATTCAAAGATATAAGTCTGTGGGGGCCATTGCTATTCAAACTATCACAGATTTGCTCTGAATTTTGTTATTATTAGCGTGCACACATGTGACATATGTGGATACATCTGTTACGTATGGTGCACACGGAAACATCAGAGGAAAACTTTATAGAGTTGGTTCTCTATGTGGATTCCGAGGATCACACTCAGGCTGTCAGGTCTGTGATGTTGGGCAGTGTGCGCCTTTACCCACAGTGCCATTTCGACATGGGAAGAAGCGAGATCATCTGCTCCACTTCATCACTGAGCCTCTAAATACAAACTCACACCAGAGCGCTGAGGGCAGAACACTGGGGCGGGGGCGCTTACCAGGTAGACGGGCACTCTCTGGTCAGGTGCCGTGTTGGAATCTGCTTTGTGCTGCTGTATCAAGCCTGTGCCCAGTTCTTCCAGGAGCTGCCGAGATATGAGAAATGAGCCTTCAGAGCAGAGAGCTAGCTCTATGGAGGCCGCAAATATCTTCAGTTTAGAGACCACCTCAAATCAACAGGAAAAGTAGGCTCTCTCTTTCTGTCTCTCCCTTCCTTCCTTCCCTTCCCTTTTTGTTCTTTGAGACCCTGGCTGGCCTCGAACTTAAGATCCACCAGCCTTCTCACTCATGCTTGTTAAAGGCGTGAACACAGTTTAGGAAAAGTAATTTCTAACTGTTATTTTCTTCTCAGCAACTGTGACAGAGGTATTCTTTCAAGGAGTAAAATCAACACCTATGCTGTTAGTAAGCCCTGCACGTAAGAGCCAAGAGAGGAATGTGTCCCCTTCTTCTCCTGAAATCTGAGAAACCGCAGAAGATGACGTGTCACTCATAATGGAATTACCTTCATGCCGTGGAGCTGGACGGACGGGTTTGCTTCGCCCATGCACTTACAGATCACCTCACCAAGCTCCATCAAGTACTGCTGAGTCATCGAAAAATAGCCCCTTGCCAGGTGAGCCAAAACCTACACAAGGAACAGGCAGTGAGCTCATTTGACGGGGCAAGGCTGCACACTCCAAAAGTGTCCAACCACTCGCACCCAACAGGGACCTACAGTCTGACATGGATGAAGCGAGAGTCAGCCATTAGCTAGCTGCTGCTGGCTTCATGACACTTTGTTGGTTTGTGATGGCAAGAAGAATTCTTTGATGCAGATTTTAATGGAATTCATAGCTGAAAGAACCAAGGCTGAAAGCGTGAAGGGTGTGTTCAGTGTCCTCAGACGTTCAGCAGCCTGCAGAACCAAGCTGCGGTGGCTACTCTGGGTGTCAACTTGACCACATCTGGACTTAACTAAAACCCAAGTTGCTGGGCACACCCGCGAGGGATTTTTTTTTTTATTTTTTCTTAATTAAATCATTTGAAGGAGGAAGACCTACTTTTAATCTGGATTTTTTCAGGTGGGAAAATCCACCTATACCCTGGGCCACACCTTCTGCTGGCAGCCTACATAAAGGGCAGAGAAGAAGGAAGTTTGCTCTCTCTGCCTGCTTGGTCTCACTCTCAATGGCAAGTGCATTCCTTCACTGGCACTAGAGCCTACATTTCTGTGCTGAAGATCAGCTGAGACATCCCAGCCTTGTGGTCTGAACAACCATTGGATTCTTGGACCTTCCATTGGTAGACAGCCATTGTTGGGCTAGCTGGACCACAGCCTGTAAGCCATTCTAACAAATCCCCTCTATGTATAGATCTCATTCTATCAGTTGTGTTGCCCTAGAGAGCCCTGCCTATACAGAAATCTATGTCTTAGACTACGTCTGACTATATAGATGTTTTCTTTCCTTTTCAAAAATTTTATTTATTTAATTTTTTGGAGGTGAGTTTTTACTAAGTAGCCCTGGATGGCCTGGAATTAGTGGTGTAAACCAGGCTGGCCTTGAACAGAGATCTGCCTGCGTCTGCTTCCCAAGCATTGGGATTAAATATGCAGACCAACATGCCCTACAAGGGCATGTTCCCTTCAAGGTGCAATCATTTTGGTTCAATAAACAGATACAAGATGACAAGAATTAGGTTACAGAAGTCAAGCTTAGTCATTATGTCCACTGGTCGGGCATGCAACTCTTGACATGACTACAATAGTCTGTAACAAAAGAGAAAAAAGGAATACACTCAACAAGTTACAACGACTACCTCAAACAAAACAACAAAGAAAGGCTGCACCAAACAGCAAGGTCACTTCACGCACTGCTCCTCAGTTACCCTCCTGAGAAGGAGTGGTCCCGGACTTCCAGCAGGGCATGGAGCCTCCTACCTGCAGAGCTTCCAGCCGCATGGGGGAGGGTTCATAGGTGCTGCCCAGGCCAGAGCCAGCGCCAGCATCGCTTCCTGAGCAGGAGTCTTCCTTGGGCAGTACCACAGTGGATATGCAAAGTCGGATGAGCCAGCAGGGCTCTGAAGACCCCTTCGGGGAGCTGACCGAGGCGTCCTCCAGAGAGGGCCCTGCAGGGAATTTCTTCCAGCCGTCAGGAGTGCCGAGGTGAGGAGTTGCTGAACTGCTGCTGCTGCTGCTGAGCCCAGAGGAACAGGGCTGTTGCAGAAGCAGCTGGACTTCGGGCAGAGGCGCATGAGTGGACACTATCGCTCCCAAGAGTGTGAGGCTCGACACTCGGACGTTAACATCTGTCCAAAGAAAGGCCGAGCCTATCACCATGGAACCACTGTCATAAGGGCTGCAGTTATCCCTGACAGCAAGTAAGAATGGCTACATTCTTTTTGTTTGTTTTGTTTTCTTTTTTCTGAGACAGAGTTTCTCTGTGTTAGCCCTGGCTTTCCTGGACTCACTTTGTAGACCAGGTTGGCCTCGAACTCACAGCAACCCGCCTGCCTCTGCCTCCCGAGTGCTGAGATTAAAGGAGTGTGCCTCCATGCCCGGCTTCTTCTTTAATTAGGTATAATTAAGGTTCAAATTTCAGTTCATAGAAAGTATGTGACAATATTGCGAAGAAACAACCTGAAAAATCAAGAACGTTAGACATTCTACAAGACAACTGACTAGGAGTATCCAAATGTGAAGACTAGAAAAAAATCAAAACGCACGGTGGGGTTTCTTCATTTAAAAAGACCACAGAACCCAGGCATGGGGCTGTATTTGTGAACTCCTAGCCGTTGCTCTTGTAGAGGACTAGAATCTGATTACCTGCACAAACACTGTGCAGCTCACAGCTACCTCTAACTCCAGTTCCCGGGGATTCCATGCCCTCCTCTGACCTCAAACACACGCCTATACCTGCCCACAGTCACAAAACAAAATCAAGAATCTCTACACTCCTAGCACTCCAGAAGCCGAGGAAGGAAAACATTTGAGGCCAAACTGGGCTATACAGGGAGGTCTTGCTTCAAAACAGAACCAAACCAAACCAGAACACTAAAGTAGTATACACTGTAACAAAATGTGATTAATCTACTAACTGGAACAATCCCGGAGTTAAAAAAAAAAGCTATAAAACAAACAAATAACAAAAGCAACCAACCAACCAACCCCAGTGAGAGGGGTACTTCAGTGACTGAAACAACTGCCAATAAGCACAAGGCCTGCTGTTCAGACCCCAGAACACATACACACGCTGAGTGGGTACGGCGGCCCACTTACACTTCAGTGCTCAGAAGACCAGGGACTGGGGCTGGGGAGGGAAAGTGTCCAGTCAGAGCTCTGTGTGCAACCGAGAGACTCCATCTCAATGAATAAAGTGGGGAGACTTAAGACATGAGATGTTAGCCGTGGGCTTTCCATGCATGTGTCCAGAGGTATGCAAAAGCCCATACACACACACACACACGCTCACACCACACGTACATAACAAATAAGACAAAGCTGAAAGGTCTGCAGTGGGCTCAGGGTTTTGCACGTGGTTGGCTGCCCCAGCAGCACTGTTGAAGTGTTGCCTTGGATCCTTTGCTGTGAGCAGCTGCTGCTGCTGAATGTGGATTTACTTCTGGGAGCTCTACTTCTTCCACTATGTTCTACACTGTGTTTTTTTGTTTTTTTTTTTTTCCCCTCTCTGCAAATCCTACCAATGGAACCTAGGGCTTGCATACTCTAGGCAAGTGCTGCACCACCGAGCTCAGCCTCCAGCCTAAGTGCTCTATCAACACTGCGTTTCCTAGTCTAGGACTTTTGCCTGATGAATGCTGAGAATTGCTGATGTTATAAAAATGAGCTGCTGGCTTTTGAGTGGGATTACACTAAACTTTAAGTTGGAAGACCGACACAGACCTCCCCATGAACAGGGGTCCTTCCATTTTATCCATCAGTTTCTAAGTGTACATATGAGCCCTCTATACATTTGTCATATTCACTTCTAAGTACTTTAAAGTTTGAACATTTTAACAATGAAAACGTTCAAGTATAAAGTCAAACATTTGTTTGTTGAGATGTGTCCATTCCCAGGAGGCTGAAGACACAAATAAAGAGAAACAGGTACAGTTAAGTTAGCAGCAGCCTGTACCAGGAGACTTGCGTTTTGTTTTGTTTTGTTTGTTTGTTTGTTTCAGAGACAAGGTTTCTCTGTGCAGCCCTGGCTGTCCTGGAACTCACTCTGTACACCAGGCTGGCCTCAACCTCAGAGATCTGCCTGCCTCTGCCTCCTGAGTACTGGGATTAAAGGCGTGCGCCACCACCGCCCACCTGAGACTTGGGTTAAGTGTACTTTTGCCATCACTGTGATGAGAGGCCTCAGGACAGGACTTATCTTTCTGTGCCCTGACTTACAGGCTGGTGTAAGGAGTAGGTTGAACTCAGCCTCTCACTTGCGTCTGATGATAATCCTACAGAATAGGTGCCAGTCTCCCTGCTGTGAGGAACTGGGTTCTGGGTGGGCCACGGCTCTGAGGATGATGTGGGAGAGGGCTGCAGACTCTCAGACTGATTCCAGGCTGCTGTCCCTTCTACAGCATTCCAGAAAACACCTGCACTGCCTTTTTACTCCATGACTCTGACTGAAAACTCAGAGAAAGAGCAAGTCTGATCTGAAATCTTACAAAAAACCAGAAAGGAGCATTCCAAAGGCAGGTGCTCACAGTCCACACACTTTATGGAAGGAAAAGCTGACAAACGAGCAATAAGCCTGCAGTTAGAGGAGATATCAACTAACTTCACCGGACTTTATGTGACCTTCATAGATCACGTTACAGAAGTCGGGTTTTTGTTTTACAGTGTTTCTTCCTAATACGGGATACCACCCACTCACCCATCCACCTATCCATCCATCAATCCACCCACCCATCATCCATCCATCCATTCACCCACCCATCCATCCACCCATCTATCACCCACCCATCATCCACACATCCATTTACCCACCCACCCATCATCCATCCATCCATCCATCCATCCATCTATCCACCCACCCCTCATGTGTCCGTCCATCCACCCACCCATCATCCATCCATCCACCCACCCACCCATCATCCATCCATAAA
>OU015746.1:36311461-36334414 GCA_907169655.1 Acomys percivali
TGTGTGTGTGTGTGTGTGTGTGTGTGTGTGTGTGTGTGTGTGTGTGTACACACACGCGCGCGCGCATGCGCACATTAAGAATGGTAACTTAATGTTTGCAAGCACTTGGGTGTAGGAATTAAAGAATGTAAGTTGTATGTGTGTATCTGTTCATGTGTATACACATATGTGCATATGCATGTGGAGGCCAGAGGCATCTGCCTCAGTTGCTCTCCACTTCATTTTTGGAGAAGAGGCCTCCCGAGGAGCCTGGAGCTCCCTGACCTGGGTAGGCTGGCCAGCAAGCCCTAGGGAGTCTACCTGTCTCCACCTCCCAGCTTTTCTATGGGTGTGCTAGACATCTGGACTCACTTCCTCAGGGTACAACAAGCACTCCGGACACTGAGCCATCTCACAGACCCTACACATAATCTTACGGATGGAAAGGGAAAAAAAAACAATCCATCTTTGTCATGGATTGCTGTTTATTAAGGAAAAGTCAGTTACGGAGGATTGTGAGCTGCTGGGTGGATCCCACTGAGAACTGAACCTTTGAAAGCAGTCAGTGCTCTTAACCAGAAAGCCACCACTCTAACTACAGAGACTATAATTAGCTACTCGAATGATTATGAGATGTTCTAATCTACTGTGTATGACACTACCTTTTAGAAAGAAATCTTAAAAATAAGTAAAATATGCAGTAGGCTTATTAAGATGCTGCCTTTCAGTGGGTAGCTGGGCTTCCTAAGGAAAGCTAGGAGCTGCTCAAGGTGACTTTTTAATACTCACTACTGGAAGGCTGGAAACAACTCCTTTCCTTCCGTGGCTAAGAGCTAGTTTAACAAGGAATAGAGGGGAATACACAGATCTAAACAGGCAGACCAGTCCAGCTGCCACGGGGTAGCTGCTGATGCTATCAAGACTGCCACTGCTTTTTCTTTCCAGAAATTGCCTTTTCTCATTAAAATTTGTAACTCACTCATGATTTCTTAAGATACGAGAGAATTGTTTGGGACTTTATTTTACACAGCACTATCTCATGCTCCCATAAAACACTACAGGTTCTTTGCTAGCTTTAGAGCCTTCCCGACCATTCCATTCCATGGAGCTAAGCCACTCCTGAGTTGTTCCTGTTAGAAACACCACAGCTCCGGTGAGCCTCATGGGAGACACAGACGTTACGGCTCAGTGTGCTCCGACTTCAAGCAAGCCCTGGTCATAAGTTGTCATCTTTATGTGTGGTCCACAGAAGCCCATCCTCTCCTCATTTCCTGCCTATTAAGGTTGTCAGGGCCTGGGCTGGTATTAGTGAGAGCAGAATTCAGAACAGATAAGACAGGGCAAAGGATGGAAAGGACATAAAATGTGTCCTCTTCCCACAGGGCTGTGGTCCGGCACTCTTACCTTTGGAGACGGGTCCTTTAATGTGAGTGTCATTAAGGACACCGACTGTGGGCTTCCAAGCTCAGGCGTGTCAGGCACAAAGGCTGACCAGTAGCCGTACAGCACTTTCTTTTCTATTGATTTGATAGTAGAAAGAAAACAAGCTAATGCCCCTTGGCGGACTTTGGCTTGGTACAACCTTTCATAGTGAGAAAAAAAAAAGTATTAGAAGTTTTTGGAAAGGTGGATGGAAAGGCTGTTTATTCCAGCCAGCTCAAATGAGTTGAGGAATTATGCATCCTACCTACCCCTAAGGATACTATCATCCCTTTCAAGTATGACCAAAGCATGTCAGGCAGTTTGGCTATAAGCTATTAAGGTGACTAAAAAACAAGCAAGCCGAGAATAAGAGAAGCAGCATTTTGATCAGGAAGCTGGAGTCAGACAAGAGACAGTGCTGAGTATCCATGCATGTGCTCAATGGGCATCCCCTGACTGACCTCATGGGGGCCACAGTGCTTGAGGTGGCCAACACAGACACACGGACACACACACACACACACACACACACACACACACACACACACACACACACAGAGAGACAGACACACACATACATACACAGACAGACAGACACCAGTGACAGATGGCTCATGAAAGAAGTACAGCACACTTTACATGACACTAGGACAAAGATAAACTTCAGGGTCATGTAGCAGAGAGCCTATGTCAGAATGGAGGTGTCAGACAAGCTTCTCAGAAAATATGACTTGTGACCTCATTTCGATGAGGACGAATAGTTAACAAGATGAAAAGGCCAGAAAGAAGCAATCATATCGGCAGATCCAGTGAGTGGCCACAAATCAAAGTGACGCAAAGCCCCACAAGAAAGAGACCTTCAAGGTCAACGCCACATAGCAGACAGGTTCTGAAAGTCACATGCAACCACAAGCGGCAGGCGAGCATCATAACAAAAAACTGCTACCTCAATTTACTCTGCACGCCTCCTTCCGCATCCGAGTAGTCTGACTCACTGCTGCTGACTCTTTTCCAGCCGGAGGAGGCGAAGGGCGAGGGGACCTCTCTGCCTGTATCTGCAGGCAAGCTCTGGGAGCCCCGAGGGGAGGAGCACCAAGCGTTCTGGCCACAGGTGTTTACCCTGCCCATGCTGAGGCTGGGGGCTGCTTCCACTTCACTGCTGGATTCCTCCTCCTCCTCTTCCTCTTTCTCTCCTTGCTGGGTTTTCTTTTGTTTTACTTTGTGTTTTTTCTTTTTATTCTGATTTTTGGAGCAAACAAAGACATAATACATATATACATATACACACACATGTACATTTATACTTATACACATCCACATATACATTATGAAAGTCATTCCAAAACTACTTTTTTTGCTTGGTTGTTTTTCTGTTGTTGTTTTTCCTAGACAGGGTTTCTCTGTGTTAGCCTTGGCTGTCCTCAAGTCGCTTTGTAGACCAGGCTGGTCTCGAACTCACAGCGACCCGCCTGCCTCTGCCTCCCAAGTGCTGGGATTAAAGACATGTGCCACCACAGCCGGCCCTTCAAAACTACTTTTAACTGAAATAGTTGGCACTTCATTTGAAAGTGACTGCAGGCATGCACATATGAAGTATGGGGGGGAAAAAAAAGGCAAAAAGAGGACCAGAGCAGAGTGGCAGGATGTGCCAGACATGATGCTTGATGCGTGATGCCCAGATGGGCCATCTGTGTGCTTCAGTCTCCAAGGGAACTGAGGGAGAAGACAGCTTTCTAGGAAGGCTGGGAAATGTGACTGGAGCATCACTGAGACAGAGACCTGACAGACAGGCAGGCTTCAGAGGCTCTAGAGAAGAACTGCCTCCATTATGACCCAAAGGCTAACTGCAGCCTGCTTCTATTACTTACTGGAATGCAGCCACACCCATCTGCTTCCACAGCAAATCCCCCCCCTGCTCTTGCCCTAGGGTCCCTGTGACAGTTGGCCCTTTACAAAAAGAAGTTCATTGGATCTTCTTGCGTTTGAGAGGCCTGGGGATGAGCCTCCACCGTGTTGAAAGTAAAGCAGATACTCACTGTAACAGTTCCACTGTCCAGACCTCGCAGAAGCACATGGCACTCTAACTGGTCTTCTCAGCAATCTGATCTATTTGGAATTTCTGAATTAACTACACTAACTTGAAAACAAATTCTTAGTGGCCTTTTGAGGCAGTCAGCACACACAGCACACATAGACAGCACACACCGTAACACAGCGAGCACACAAATGCTCCGCAGTGGAAATCTCAATGGACTGACACATACCGCAGACGGTCGGGCCGCACTGGATTCTGGCTGCTGGGGCTTGGCCGGTGATCGCCCATCGTACTGAGGAAGTGGAGTTGGGTAGAGCACCGTGGGCATCTCTATGTTTAATCCAGGGAGTCCATGAAACATGGCTTTCTAATAGTGAAAAGAAAGGAAAAACAAATACCATATAAATCCTAACTCAACCAGCACGTTCTCATCAGAACTCAAGCAGACCAATGTTTAAAAACTATTACAGGGACTTGAGAAGTTTCTGATGGGGTTGAGGACCAGATAGTTTAGTTTTACAATTAAGCTTAGTTGTTTAGGGGTTAAGTTGTTTTTAGGTCTAAATAGAGGTTTTTAGGTTGATAGAGATATGATAGATATTGATTTACCTTCAGAATGGTAGACACATCAAGATAGCAAAGATGTTTTCTTCAAGGTTGCCAAATACAAATAGGCAAAATGCTATGAATGTAATATTTATATAATTCCTAATTGTTTCATGGTCCTTTCTATATGTAGTTTATTGTATATGTGTGTAATAATATAAATGTATATGTAAAAGTAAACAAACAAAAACAAACTATTACAGGCCAGGTGTGGTGGCGCACACCTTTAATCCCAGCACTTAGGGATGCAGAGGCCATCAGATCTCTGTGAGTTCGAGGCCAGCCTGGTCTACAGAGTGAGTCCAGGACAGCCAGGGCTACACAGAGAAACCCTGTCTCGAGAAAGAAAAGAAAAAGAAACTATTACAGAATAAAAATGAGATAGAGTGGATATCCAAGGAGAGATCTCAAAGGTGAGCTTGACCTCATCAGTGCCCACCCTTAGTCCCACCCTGACGTGCTGAGCTCATTGGATTTCTGAAGCTAAGCAGGGTTGGGTGTGTAAGTACTCTGATGGCAGAAGAGCTGACTCTTACATACATGTAGCTCGGTCTACACTGGCCACACCAGATTAGGCTTAGTTTTAGTACCCTGTAATTTTTGTTTATTAAATCACTTTTATCCAAGTTACTTTTATTAATCACAAATTCATTAAAACAACTTTTTTTTTTTTCCCAAGACAGAGTCTCTCAGTGTTAGCTTTGGCTGTCCTGGACTCACTTTGTAGATCAGGCTGGCCTCGAACTCACAGTGATCTGCCTGCCTCTGCCTCCCAAGTGCTGGGATTAAAGGCGTGCACCACCATGCCTGGCTTAATTTATTATTATTTTAAACCCCAATATTTTATTACTTTTTAGATTTATTTGTGTGCGTGAGTGTTCTGCTTGCACGTATGTGGACCATGTGGGTACCTGGTGCCTGTGCAGGTCAGAAGAGGGGGCTGGATCCCCTGGAACTGGAGTTGTGAATGGCTGTGAGCCGCCATGTACGTGCTGGATCCTTTGCGAAAGGAACAAGTACCCTTAACCACTGAGCCATTTCTCCAGCCCCTAATTTATCATTTTTATTTATTCACCTATTTCAATATCTGTCTGTCTCTATTTGGGGCTGAAGAGAAAATAAGTAAAGCACTGGTCACAAAACAGGACTGTCACAGATGGCTTTGACCTAAGGTGAAGATTGAGCCTCTGACTCTTCCTGGGTGAGCTGAAGGATGCTGGATCTCAGGGTGACCCGACTTTCCCAGTGTGCAGGCTCAGAAGCTAATAATGATGGCCACTGCTCCTTCAGTACAAACTGGCGAAGGGGATAATTAAATTATCTACAGATCATAGCTCACCACTGATTCCTTTCTGAGGTTCAAAAGTAATTCTTAAACCTTTGATACATTTTCTCGATTGTGGTTGTTTTCGGCTCTTAACTTTAACTAAATATGCCTGGATATGGACATTTTACTCTGCTCTTAAAACCCATATGAGAAAACCCTGTCTCAAAAAAACAAAAAACAAAACAAAAAAAAAAAAAACCAAAACAAAACAAAAACAAAAAAAACCCCAAAAAAACCAAAAAACAAAACAAAACAAAAAAACCAAAAATCCAAAAAAAAAACCAAAAACCAAACCAAAACAAAAAAAATCCCGTATGAGAACTTCTTATACTTCACAGTGAGGTGAGAGGATATAAGATGGCCTCCACACTTGAGGGGTGAAACAGGAAGCGAGGACCCGAGGTGAGGACTTGCCTTACCTTCAGCACAGCGAACAGCGCTCCCAGGTGCTCAGCCTGTGTCAGTCTCATCTTTCCACCATTGAGAAGTGACTGTATGCCTTTCAGTGCGTTCTGTAACAACTGAGGGTGGGGGAGGCAGAGATGCAAATTAGAAGGAAGAATAAAATCTAGCTCCTCAGGGACCAACTCTATAGCAGTTACAACGAAAAAGAGAAAAGTCTTCTAGCTGGGTCATCACAGCTAGATGTTTTGGGGCACACAGCAGCGATGAGGAGCCAGGGAACAGACCTGATGAGCCCCCTGGGCAGCCTTCCAGAAGAGCTCTGCTACTGAGCACTCTTGTTGTAAACAGTTACAAACCAGCAAGTAAAAATGAGAGGAAGTGAGAAATTGTAAAATTATAAAATGTAAGCCGCTTGCTTGCCCTGCCCACCCAGAGGCTTCTCCCAGTTCTCGTTACTGCTAGCCTCAGAGCTCCACCCTAGTTCCTGGAATAGCTACATGCGAGCTCCCTATATCAGAAGGCCCATACGGCTTTCAGTAACTGCTCTAGAGACCCACACCCAAGCCCCCACAAAGAGACTCCCAATGCCAGATGCCCTAAGTGTCCATATGGTCTCATCTGATAAGAAACCCCACGTGCTTTGTGGTTTTAGCCTTTAAAGCTAGCCTGTAACAGCTACTCGGGGTCCTTCACCTCCCGAGTGCTGAGGGACCCTGACACATCAACAATTGGGACTTCTGATGTGTCAGTAATAAATTTCACATATACCTCCAACTTGTGTGACTCGCGTGGTCTCTCGCGGCGACCCCCTTCCTGAGTTGGGCGTGAGAGTCCAACAGAAGAAAGGGAACAGACGAGGCCATGGAAACGGTGCAGGGGGCCTGTGAAACGGCTCAGCCTGTACAGGCGCCTGCTGCCAAGCCTGACGACCTGGGTTCAGTTCCCAGGACACACGTGGTGGAAGGAAAGAATCAACTTCTCCAACGTGTTCTCTGTCCTCCACACAAGTGCTATGGCATGCCCACATGCTCTCCCACACATGACATAAAAGAGCAGAGAGGAGAAATGAATCTGTAAGAAGACACCCTGAGAGGCTCATAAAGGCACAGCACAGGTGGGAGGGCAGTCCTGATGACTGATTTCTTAGCTCAGTAACCCCATTTCCAGGGGTCTGTCCTTCAGAAATACTCCACACAGGGGAGGTTGTAAACTGTAGACATGTTGAACTAGTGGGAAAAGCTAATTTTCATGAATTGTGGCTACAACAATTACACAAGAAGCTAATACTTGCTAAATAAATGAGGAAGTCAACAGCGACATGACTCTGTCATGCACTTTATATTGTGCACGGCGTAGGAGCCCGGCAATACGGTTTTACCAGTCCAGTTTTAGGGCAGAGCACAGAGGCACCAGGCATAATCTGCCCAAGTTATTCCATTTGTAGACACTAGAAACCGTGACATAAATAAATATGAACTAGAAAGGTATTCTAGAGTCATTAAACCTTTAAAGGATGGGAGGGTTGTAAAACAGTGCCTCAAATGATAAAAGAGCTTGGCAAGCTGAGGACCCACGGAATGAATTATTTCCAGTGCTCATATCTGAGCTGCATACCAAAAATAACTTTTACTATCTTGGATCTATCGTGTTTGAAATGTATGCTTCTTAATTTTAAAATATGCTCATATATCATCCTATGTGTCATTAAAAATATTATTGAGCATTTTTTTTTTTTTAACGCTAAGATCAGTCATAATCGTTGTAAAGTTTTTAGACTCAGGAGAAAAAAGGACATGGGCTTTTAAGCTGTCAAAACAAAACTCAGGGCAAACCAAAGCAAGCAAAACCAATCCTTATCATTTGAGTCCAAAGGTGTGGTTTCAGGGCTGTTGGCGTACAGACATTGTTCACACACACACACATACAGAGCTGTCTATCTCCTAGACCAAACAAATACAGGAGTCAAGTCACCTACCATGCAAAATGTTATATCATCCATATCAGACGATTTTGGAGCCTGCAAAATGGTCAAGAAAGCTTGGAAGCAGACGTGCTGGTAGGACTCCTCCAAGTACGGCTGTCCTGGCACACTAAAACACATGAGTAGAAAATGACTCAAGCAGTCTCTCTGAGGCGGGGCTTCCAGACAAGCAAGCAGTAACAAGAGCAATGCAGACTGCTGGGTCTGGAACACATCCTGAATGCTACTGTGCTCGGAAAACACACTTTGGCGGGTTAGTGACTGCAGGATGGGCACAGGCTTGAACACATATGGAGGAAGAAGAGATATTTCTATAGAAAACATTATGAAGTGTAGCACAGGCAGTGCGGAGAAGAAGCAATCTTTTTTGTTCTTCCCTTTGGTCATAGGAGGGAAATAAAGCAGATTCCTACAGAATGAGAGTGTGACTGAGTCCGCCTTCCCAGGCCCCGGCCAGCACAGTGCTACCCAGAGACATGGTCAAGTTTGTGCTGCCTGTATGCTACTGCATACAGATCCGCCCCATCTTCTTAAAGAAGAAACTGGACTTAACGTTCACAGGGATAGTCTTTCTAAAGGAATATGAAACTCACATACTGCATGCCTATTGCTTCTAGCATGCCTTTCTCCCTTTGTTTCTTGATAGACCTTTTTTTTTTTTTTTTTTTTTCCTTCTTCTTCCCGGAGACAGGATTTCTCTGTGTAGCCTTGGCTGTCCTGGAATAACTTTGTAGACCAGGCTGGCCTCGAACTCACAGCTATCCACCTGCCTCTGCCTCCTGAGTGCTGGGATTAAAGGCATGTGCTAGCATCGCCCAGATTCCCCCCCCCCATTTGTTGAATTAAAAACAAACAATATAAGCCAACCTTGTTAAATGGCATGGGGAATGTAAACTAGGTCCTGTCTCTTTTTGTTTATTGTAGCCTGGAGCCCAAGCTGGCCTGGAACTTGCTATGTAGGACACAGCCTGAAGCTAAGGAGCCTCCTGCCTCAGCCTCCTAAGCGCGGGCATCACAGGCATGCGTCGCAGGGTGTAGCTTAAGCTACGCTAGTTTTCTAAGTTGACTCTGGCTTCAGGCAGTGAGAGCAGTATGCAAAGGGCCCAAGGGCGGTCCTATTGTCTGTCCACTACTAGGAAACCTGGTTGGTCCCACGTACCTGAGACATAAGTTCGCCATACAATGTACTGCGGCTCTCCTGACTTCAGGGTCAGAGTGAGTCAAGTCACTCAACTTCACCAAGAGGCCACTTTTGCCTAGCAAGTCTGGGAGGTACTGAAACAAAACAGCAGCCGTGAGGGTCTACGAGCAGCTCTAGGAAGACTGCGTTTGTTAGGCAGTATTTTCTTAACGAAGAGGCAGTTAAATATAAAAAGCAAAACAAAACAAAAATTTAAAAAAAAACAAAAAAAAAAAACCCCATTACTAGGTAGTTGCTGAGAGTCTTTAGTCTTGGCTGTGTGGACAAAGGGTGCTGATAACAACGATGGCCATCAGTTAACAGAGTGCCACGCACTGTCTCACTTCATCCTTAGAATAACTAACGCTCTTACACATGATGAACAAGGCTCCTAGGGGTTCATAAGAACTTCCCTAGGCTATCCATACAATTAGCGACTGGATGGATACTTGGAAAACAGGGCACCTTGGCTTTCAAGTCTGTGCTACTTGCCTTTCAGAGGAAAGACAGAATAGTTTAAACTATCTGTCATAGTTAGCTTCAGTAATCAACCTGACACAAACCTACAGTCCTCTGGGAAGTGGGGAACCTCAACTGAGGACTTTTCTCCATCAGGCTGGCCCCAGGGAAATGTCTGTGGGGCATTTTCTTAATTGCTAACTGATGTAGGGGGTCCCAGCCCGCTGTGGGTGTCTACCATCCATCCCTAGGCCTAGGCTGTTGGGCCTGCGCTGTATGAAAAGAAAAACTAGCTGAGCAAGCTGAAGCAAGCTAGTAAGCAGCATTTCTCCGTGGCTTCTTCTACAGTTCCTGGCTGTTCGATGACCGGGTATAAGCTGTAAAATGATATAAACCCAGTCTTCCTCAAGTTGCTTTTGGTCATGGTATATATCACAGGACACAACCTGAGACATTACCTTTTGACATTTTGAGCCATTGCAGTAAAGCAGAGCTGCCAGGGCTTGAAGAATTTCCATGTGTGTCCAAGAGCTACACTGCTCAATAGCTGAGATCGTGTAGGTCAACAGGAAATCCAAGTTCTGCTCATCCACAACCACCTGCCAAGAAAGGAAAGGACCGAGATGCTCTAACTTAAGAGAGTGCACGCTCATCTTTTTTTTTTTTTTTTTTTTTTTTTGTACCAAAGCATTGGGGCTCTAAGGTTTGCAAGCTTGATCAAGATACGGCGAGACCTTCCCCTTGACGCGGGGTCTCTGCCTCTTCTGCCCCTTTCATCTCTGCAGAGTAGAACCTGATAGTCCCTGTAACTTTTTCTGGAATTACTCAGAAACTGACAGCTATACTACAAGATTCAATACACTGAAATGTCTTAATTCAATTAAATTGACTTATACACAGTAATTACTCAACTAATATACAGCAAATAAACATATCCGCTAAATACCTACTATGAATCTGTCATGATGTGACGAATACACCAATAAGATATGACACATTCCTGTTCCCCCAGAGTTTATAATCCTCCTGAAAAAGAGTGGGCTAACCAAAAGTCTATTTATAGACATTCAAGTCCATATAAATATCATCAAACGCTAGAAAGCTGGCTATGGGCTGTAGGTGCCACAAGTGACAGGAAGTTGTCCAACTGTCAGTGGCACAAAAATGAAGCATGTGAAAACAGCAAAAATTCAGATGATACCCCACACCTGTCTGTGACATTCTAAGCCTGGAAACAACGTGAGCTCACCTAACACACACATCAGCACTCATCTCCTTCTGCCGGCAGGGCTCTGGTTTGTGGGTGTCCCCCTCTCTTGCAGTCCAGAGGGTTCTGGCTGACACAATGCTGACAGTCATACACTCATGGCCTCAGGGACTCACCTAGGAGTTCTCACAGAAGGAGAACTACAAAACAGACCTTGACAGAAATAACTGTGGACTTTCATCCTGGGGCTCTCTGTTCCCAAGCTACTTTCAAGGTTTTGATGTAGATCGCAAAATTAATAGTTTCAGGGGGAAAAAATATTGGTAGGAAAGAAATAAGGAATCCTGTAATTTTGTTCTGGGATATATCTTGGTCAATTCTATCTTCCATTGGGGGAAAAAAAAAAAGAAAGAAAAACCCAAACACCAAAAATCTAAGATGTTGGTTTATTGAACTAAACATAAAGGAATATTTCTCATAAGCAAAAGTCTAGAATGTCTCAGAATTTATACTTGGTCAGTTGTATTTGGATTTGATGATGTACTCTTATTAAGCATAGCTGGCAGTGAACCCATGGCCTCATGTGTGCCGGGGGCCAAGGCTCCACCATTCACTGAGTTACATTCCCAGCTCAAGACATTTTGCTTTTCCAAGTTTTTCCAAAAGATTCGAATACTGACCTGGGTGTGGTAGCAAACATCTGTAATCCCAGCACTTTACAGGTGAAAAAAAAGATGAGAAGGCTAAGGAAAATCTTTCTCATGCCAACCTGAGCTAAGATCCTGTCTCAAAAAAAAAAAAAAAAAAAAAAAAAAAAAAAAAGACGAGCCTACCGTATCTACCACGGGGCAGTATTTCAAAGGCATTTATGTGTTCTCAGCATTCACAATCTGAGCCCTAAGGTTACAGTCAGAATTACCTGTAATCTGTTAAGTAAGTGATGGATCAGCTGAGACACTTTGCTCACAAGGTGATTCTGATTAAGAGGCACCAGCTGACAAGCTCGCACAAGAAGACCACTGACATCCTATTAAAAAAAAAAAAAAAAAGACAAAACAATGATAATGCACCTGTTAGCCAAGTGACCCCCATCCAAACACAGTCAAGTGGGAAAAGTATAGTGAATGTTCCACACTCAGTGACGAAAAATATCTGAGTGAAAGTTGAGACAGAAAGTAAGGGTTGGGGGAATGAAATAACAAAAATTAGGAAGCACTAAAAAGAAAGGAAAGAACTTTAACCATACAGTACTATTCGACAACAACAGAAAGGCTCCTGGCATAGAAAAGCACACGCTGTAGCTAAGAACATCAAGTAAGCCAGACATTCAATACTACTGAGCAAGCCAGAACCAATACTTACATGATGATTCTTATATAAAATTAGAAAATTACAAAATGTAGAAGGAATTTTAATTCAGCACACGGCTGCTCTGGCAAGAGACCACATCCAAAGACCTTCTGGGTCTGCGTGATCTGGCTGAAATGCAGACACGTTAGGTGGTGGTGGCACACGCCTTTAATCCCAGGAGACAGAGGCCAGCAGATGTCTGAGTTTGAGGCCAGCCTGGTATAGAGGAAGGTTTCAAAAGCTTAGGTCCAGGCATGGTGGTACACACTTTTAATCCCAAACAATGAAGGTAAAGTTAGTTTGTAGAAGGAAGCACCCAAGTTTGAAAGTGATGTCTAATTGAGTGGCAGACAAGTGATGAATGAGAGAAAGATTTGACAGATTAGGATATGCCCAACTCTCAGGAGAAGAGAGAGCAAAGTGAAGCAGCACCGAGGAGAGAGGCACTTTTACGGAGGGAGGTTAAAGGGAGAACGAACCAGAGAATTTGGGGAGCCAGAAGATTAGAGCAGATGCTGGGGTTAGTCTGAGGCCAAGCAGAGCAATTCAGGTACTGAGAGAGAAGCCAGATTAAATAAGTCAGGTGGGAGAGGAGTTGGAGGCAGAGCAGCTGAACTGAATGAGGCAGCCATGAGTTCAGAACTAGAAAGGGTGAGCTTATTAAGCACTAAGTCTCAGAGGCTGAAAACATTCTAGGCCTATGTTAGATTGTATGGAGACTAGAAGCTTCCAGGATTAGGTCTAGGTTAATTAGGTGGATAAAAGTTACTTTTACAACAACAAAAATGACAATATCCATGGATGACACCATCTACTGATGCTTACTGAGTAAAAAGCCTCTGAACATCTAGTATGTGCCAGGTAGTAGGCTAGGTCTTTTGACTCCAAAGGTAAGGCAAACATTTCCCTGAATGACAATTTAGTCTACTGAGGGAGACAGAAAGATACACAAATCTTTCTGAAGGCTTGAAGAATGAATAGAACTTTGCCAGGCAGACGAGTAATCAAAAAAACAAGTAATGGGACTGAAGCGTGGGACGCCTTGGAGATGTGGCGTCTTCAAGTTCTTGAACAGCAGCAAGTTCCAAAGACTGTACCCAGGGGCTAAGAGGAGAAATAGGAGAGAAAACTAGAAAGGCACAGATTTGTTGTTGTTGTTGTTGTACAAAATATCAAACTATATAAATAAAAGTTCCTTAACTTCACTCTTAATTCCACCTCGCTTCCTTGGGTGAGCCTTCTGGATTTTTTCCCCCTTCATATATAAATTTATTTAGTTTAAAAATCCTTCTCCCTCCTTGAGTTCCATATTTGTCTCTTACTGTACGGATGGATTGTTTTATTAGGCAGCTTGTTTCAATCATTTCCAAATACACACTGAAAATATCTGATTAGGTTTACACTTTTATGGGTTCTTTGCCTTTTTTTTTTTTTTTTCTTTTAACCAAATAGTAGATTCTGGCAACATAAGCAAGAGTAGTCTGGAAAGGGGCTAGACTGAAGAAAGACCAGTGAAGAGGCCAGGGGAATTGTCCAGGCAAGAATTATTTTTGCCTAAGTCACAGACAATGGGAATAGAGAAGAGAGAGTGAACCGAAAAAAAAACATGTTTGAGACCGACTCTGAAGAACTTTAATCCGACAGGCTCCAGCACAAAGGAAAAAAACAAAACAAACCAAACAAACAAACAAAACCCAAAAAAACCATGTGTGCGCCTTGTGTGTATTTAGGGTTTCGGAGGGTAGACTGAACTGGGGATGGGAGAGTGGGAGACAACGTAGTCATCTTTTTGAGCCACTAAATGTGAGGCGCTTATGGGTAGGGCTGACTCAAGGATCCTGGAAATCAGGGATAGAAGAGGTCTGAAGTGTATGAATAAGATTACTCTGACGGTAGAAGTGGAGGCAAATGAGAGCTTGTACGAAAACGACAGAAAATAGATTCCCCACAGCAAACTTGGGCTCCAATTCTAACTCAGCCATCTTTGTGAGCTTCAGTGTGTTCATCGGCAAAACCAACTAAAACCATCCTCGTCCCGACATTCCTGGAATCGTTTTTCCAGGGATGGCAGCTGAGGGCGTTAGTGCAGAAGCCTTTGAAAGATGCTAGCTTGCCAGCTTTCAGAAAGATGGAGGGCAGAGAATACGGCACGGGTGGAGGGAGAAAGCCAGGCTGGAACTAAGTCATCCGGGATACGAGTGAGACCTGGAGGGGCGGGAGGGAGGAACCAGCGGCTGGCCGGGAAGGGTGAGGCGCGCCGCCTACCTCGGGGGTCACGCCGCCGCCCTCGCTGTAGTTCTCCGAGATGAGCTGGTCGAAGAGCAGGTGGATCTCCATGCGGGACACAGTGCTGTCATCCGGCTGCAGCGCCCGGAGCCTGGCAGACAAGCGGCGGAACCCATCGTCCAGCCCGGGCGATAGCTCCCGCGGGGCCTCTCGCGGCTGCCCACAAGGAAGCGAGGCGGCGACTTGCACCGCCGCCATTTTTTCCTACGTAAGATAGTTGGGAATTACTTCCGGGCCACCGTTTGGGGCAGGGCCTCGTTGTATGCTCTAGTTCCGGAAAGGCTTTTATTTGCAGTACAGATTGCAAGCCGGTGGTGTGGTTAGGGTGTCCTTCAGCGAGGTATCTTGTAAAAGGTGGCAGAAGTAAGGCTTGGAAACTTCACTTACCCACCCCTGTTTATTCTCTCAGAATGTTGGCAGGGCTAACATTGCTAGAGTTTAAGATTCTGGCTGGAATTGGAGAGCACTCTTGTAGATGGCATGGCAGAAATGCTATGTGACATCCATCCTTCAACTCTTATATACTATCAGAGGCCTTGGTTTCCTCCTTACCACCAGCCACAAAAGTCCCACTACCTAGAGAGATAAACTGGTTACTATAGCAGTGGTGTGGTTCTTGCTTAGCACCAAGAGTAATTGAAGCCGTACTTAAGACATATTTAAATATTGCGCCGAGCTTGAAGGATGTATAAGTCCTGGTTCTTACCACAATAGAAGTATGAAGAGACTGTGTCAACAGTCTGGGTTTAACAACATGGATGACCCACATAAAGACTGAATGGCCTTGGTATTAAAGAGTGTACTGGTGCTAAGCTGTGAGTTTCCAGTCTCAGGAGGTGGGTGTGTAGGGGCTGTACTACCATGTAACTCAAGCCAGGGTCTTCCTGGGAACTCTCTCTATATTTTTTTTCCTTCAGTTGGTGATGACCATAGAATAGGTACGTTCATTTTCTTGGTGGACCCACATTGCCACCCACAAGGATACATGTATCAGAACTCAAGCTATTGGCATTAGTAGTCTTTCCACTGTTAGAAACAGTTTAAAGGAAGGAATGTTGTTGTTGTTGTTGTTGTTTGGGGGTGCACTATTTCATAAGTTTAAGGTTATGCCTGGGTGGATCTCCTGCTTTGCTGTGTAGTGAAGCAGGATTATCATGACAACAGGAGTGTTTGGTTGAGGTCACTCACCTAAAGCAACCAGGAAGCAGCAAGGAACAAGGCAGGCCCAGGACAAAATACCCCAGTGATCTACCTACTCCAGCAAGGCCCCTCCTTCCTAAACAGTGCCTTCAGCTATAGACCAAATCACCCTCCACATATGAATCTGTGGGAGACGTGCCATAGTCAAACCATAACAACCTCCAAAAAAAGGAACCCAAGTAGTGTGGAGACTTTTACTGTGTCGTTTATTAAAAGAAACACCTTGTTCCTCCCCCACTGTGCTCCTTGTAATCTCTGTCCATGGCCTCCGTCTTCAACTATTTCTTGGTCACAGAACTCCAACAGGCACCAGGTAGAAGCTACAGGAAGAGATGAGCAGTTATTAGAGAAGATGGCCCTTGAGACAATTCTTTGTTGGAGAAATAGATATAAGAATTACACATGAGAATGTGTTTGGGATATCTGGCTACCCAGAATGCAATGAGAAACAGCAGTTCTTGATTCTGGAAATCCATAACACCATCAAGAAGCCAGCAAGCACTACAGGTGAGCTGGATAAGTAAAATGTTCTGAACAAAGATAGTTTGGGCTTGTTTTGCTTTTATTGTTTGTTTGTTTTTTTTGAGACAGAGTCTCTCTGTGTAGCCTTGGCTGTCCTGGACTCGCTTCATAGACCGGGCTGGCCTCGAACTCACAGTGATCCACCTGCCTCTGTCTCCTGAGTGCTGGGATTAAAGGCGTGCCCCTGTTTGGGCTTGTTTTAATTTGATATATTAGTATTTGTGTATATGTGTATGTGCAGTCATGTGCATGCCATGGCACATGTAGAGGACAGAGGACAGCTTTTGAGAGTCAGTTCTCTCCTTCCACCATGTGGATTCTAGGGACCAAACTCAGGCCACCAGTCTTGACAGCAGTAGCCTTTACCTATAGCTAAATGTTGTTGGCCTGAATAGTTTGGTGTTTAAGAGTACATGCTAAATCTGCTAATACAATTTAACCATATAAGTTCAACTTAATTATGGTAGCTTTTTATTCTTTTAAAAAAATTAATGAGTACTGAAAATTAAAAAGGCAAACATACAATAATATGAATCCCTTCAGTTATTTTTACAGAGAAAGGATGTGCTTATGATGTACATATGGCAACATACATCAAAGGACTAACATGATTATAATTACTAATTCCCAAAGGAATTAGTAAGGGTGTTCACATTTTAATATTCATTTACAGCCGTGTTAATAATAAATAATAATATAATATATATAATAAAATAATATAATTAATAAAATAAATATCTTAAATGTACATTTACAGAGATTTCTCATAGAGGACCATATACAAGGGACTACAAGGAAAGCAAAGATGCTTGGATGGGACTGAGAATAAGTACTGAGATTAAAATTTTTGATTAGCTAATTTTGAATGAAATAGCTAAGAAATCAAATAGGTAAAATATTTTGTTTGCTTGTTTGTTTGCTTTTAAGATTTATTTATTTATAATGTACACAGTGTTCTATCTGCATGTAACTCCTGCAGGCCAGAAGAGGGCACCATATCTCATTATGGATGGTTGTGAGCCATCATGTGGTTTCTGGGAATTGAACTCAGGACCTTTGGAAGAGCCGCCAGTGCTCTTAACCTCTGAGCCACAACTCCAGCCCAAGATTTTGTTTTTAGATATAGTTAAATATGCACCACAGTCGTATACAGACATCGTTTTGGAGTGATTTGGGTGATTTTTATCTTCTTGCTCAAATATGGTTTGACTTTTCTCCTGGGTAGACTGGGTTGGAAAATTATTCTAATGGTTTGGAAAGCACCATCCTGTGGTAGGTGCTTCTTCATGGAGGAAAAAGGGAGGAGCTATAGGAAGATGCATAGAGTTCCATCCTACCAACTTCTGGAAAGTCTCATGGGAGGTCAAATGTAGAACCCGCCTAGTCTGGGCAAGATTTGTAGGAATAGTAAGGGCCAGGTGTTTTGTTGTTGTTGTTTTGTTTTGTTTTTACCTGTTGTTAGTTCATAATACAGACGTGACTGCACCCATTGCTGACACATTGCTCCCCTGGCTCACAGTCCCAGTCACCTTTGCAGAGCTCAATGCAGGTGCCTAAGTTAGAAAACATCAGTTGAAAGCAAGCATGGTAGACCAAGGCAGGCAGATCATCAGCAAGAGGCCAACCTGAACTACATAATGCATTTACCCTCTCACAGACAGACCACTGTTCTAGAGGTTCAAGTGCTGGGGATGACAGCCCTTGATTGGAGAGTAAATTTCACCAGCTTTCTTTTCCTTTTTTTATTTTTTTAATTATTATTATTATTTTTTAGCTCAATGGGTAGTACCATTTGTAACTGTTTGTTTCTATTAAAAATGCATACAATTAATCACATTAAAGCAAGCCTACTTTGAGACAGATACAGAGATTGCATTTGTGGAAAGGACGGCAGAAGGTTGTTTAAATGAAAATACTTTCCCACACCACAGGACATGGAATGGAGAAGGGGACACCCAGACTTGCTGGCTGTCTTGCAGTCTCTGTGAGGCTGTTCTCCCTAGTTTATAGTGTGATCCCTGAGTGGTTATGACACTGTTGTTGCTTTGAGGTGAGAAAGACCGTTGTCCCTATTCACAGTAGTCTGGTCATTAAGTATTTATGATGTTTTTCTATATATAAAGCAACCAGGAAGGGCCTTCCAAAGCAAGTGAGACTTATCTTTAAGGTACTGGAAACAAAGCAGGGTTTCACAAGTGTCCTGGAAGGTGGATCCAGGGGACTCAAAGGGCTCAGAGGAGGCACCACATTATTCTTGTTCACCAGAAAAAGTAAGCCTGGAAGTGCAGGAATATTCTCAGGGAAGAGTATGGAGATGGCGCGGGGGGAGAGAAAGCAGGTGGGGTGCTGTGAGGAAAGACGCAAAAATTCACAAGGGGAAAATGTAATAGGGCAGGACTCTGGGGATGCTAGTGTGTTACCTAGGAGACAGGGCTACCGACTCAAGACGCTGAGACGGACACTTCAAGTCTTGTCCGTTGGACACACCACCTGCCTCTCTCTGTTCCCTGGAATATGAGGAGCGAGGAGGAATGGCAAGAAGTCTGGGAAAGTTCGGGAGCAGGAGAAGCAAATGCTTCAGAGGGCAAGAAGCTCAGCAGAACCTAGGGATTTGGGATTCCATGTAACAGGCCGAGGGAAGAAGGACCCTTGGGAGGATTCTCGGCTGCAAAAGCATAGACAGAACCAGGATTCAACTAGTAAGCACATCTAAGAAGGAGGAGGGGGGTGGGGAGGGGAGCTTTGGGGGAACTATTGCAATGGCAGAGCAATGGAGTCATCAGGGCTGGCCGCAGTGAGGCAACAGGAGGGCAAGGGACAGGAGATGTGAGCAGTGTTTCAACAACAGGCAGTTGACGGAGTGGGGAAGGGAGGGGCTGAGCTCCATCTAAAGCCATTTAGGAGCTTACTTTTCAGTAAAAGATAATCCAGGAAAGCAGGGTGGGGGTGGGCTGGGGGACACACAGCGCCAGGGCTGCATAGGTGAGGCTTTACTACTGAGAAGGGTCAGGAGCCTCTTTCAGCGCACCTGAGGGGAATGTGTCAGGAGCTTGGCATGGCCGAGCTCAAGAGAGGAATGGTCAGAGAATAAGCATACTCCTTTGAGGCCTAGTGAGGTGAGGCGGCTTGTGTTTGTGACCCCCGCAGAGCAGGATGAAGTAGGGAGATTGCCATGAGTTTGGGGTCAGCCTGAGCTAAACAGTCAGTTCCTGGCCAGCTTGGGCTGCAGTATGAGACCTCCACAAACAAGCAACAATAAACACCCAATGGCAACAAAACCCTTGTTGAGACTATGGTTGGTTAAGGACATGGAGATTGTCCTGTGTTTAACATAATTACAGAAGTATTTTCTGTAGACAGTTCAAGGAAGAAGCTGGTAGAGAGGGAGGCGCTGGGGAGATGGAGACGCTGGGGAGATGGAGAGTGGCTGTGATGAACATGCAGCTGTGTCCAGTTAGGTGACGCAGCAAATGGTGAGAGAAAGAAGAAACCTGAGGGATTCTGTTCTGGAGAGCTAAGAGATGACCATCAAGGAGGATCCTAAAGAGACCTTTCTTTCTTCTCTTTTCTCCCCACTTCCTGCATGCGCTGGTTTTGGAGGTCCTACTCCAGAGGCGCCTTCACTCAAGGAAGAATAATGCAACCCTTTGCCCAGACTTACCTAAAAGCTGCAACGGTCTCACTGCAGCCTGTAGCTCCTGCACCTCCAGGCTGAGGGTGACGAGGAACACCAAGAAAAGGAAGGCGCCCAGCTTCATGTTGCTGCTGGAGGATTTTGACTAACAAGTGGCAAGGCTGAGAGCTGCTAGAATTGCAGTTCTTTCCATCCACTGAGCTAGGATGCAAGGCCAGGGGCGGGTCTGCACATCTCGGAAGCCAAAGCCCCACCCAGAAACTGGCATTGCTAGAAACACACACACCGCGTGTGTCTGGGTAGTGCCATGTTACCCAAGCCAGGTTCAGCCAAAGAACACCTTCCTCTTCTCCACATAGTCTTTCTAAAGCTGGAATGCTGGGGTGGGTTAGGAGCTCTCATTCATTTTCAGCCAAGTATTAGAGATCTACTCTGGGCCAGGAATGAGCTGGGATAGGGAATGTGTCCTCAGGGAATTACAATCCAGGGTCTGACTGTCAGCAAGGACACCATCAGCTTTTCACGCCTCCCTTGCTGCTCTAGGACAATTATTCTTGTCACTGAGGACAGGGAGAGGCAATGGGAGTGCCATCCATTGAAGAGACCGCAAGCCTCGGCCTTGATGTGATTATTTCTGCTGCTTGGAGCCTTCATTTTGGGAAACCCTAGCTGGCAATATCCATGTTAAACACCCGCAGGATGTCTCTCAGGTTGGAACTTGGAACAGGGTGATAGTGACAACCAGCCTAGGTGTGACCTTTCATTTCCTCCTTGTAGATGTGCCTACAAATCTAGATGAGTGAGTGAGTGAGTGTGTACTGAAAAGATATTATAACGTTGGGGTGGCTTTTCTAATCACTCACTCTAGCTATCAAATAAATGAGACAGAGACTTATAAGATTTATTAATAAGTTTTAGGCTCAATCACTGGGCAGATATGATCTATCTTAATCCTTTAAGCTAGTCTGGCTACTTCCCGGCCACACGTCCTGAGTTACTTGCCATATTGGTCCCGTCTGGGCTGTTTCTGCTCCATCAGGTCAGTTTTTAATTGCCTTATCCTTTCTTTCCCTCTTCTTCCTTCTTCTCTCTCGTGGTCCCTACCTGAGACCCCAAGACTGGGAATGGAAGCTTGGCCTACCTCTTCTGCCCAACTACAGGCTGTCTGGCTTCTTTATTAACCAATCAGAGATAATTGAGAAGCAGAGTTTATACAATAATAATTAATGTACGTGACAATGTTCTTGTCTGGACTGCAACCAGATCTTGGGGCCCAGCATTTGAATATAAAAAAACCAGGCCAACCCACAACAGTGTACCTCAGACTACTCTTGGTTTGAGTGCCAGGGGGATATACCTTCTTCTTTCCTGGGAGGTGGGAGAGGGGCACACATAATGTTTGTCTATGAACACAGTACTGGCCAGTTTTGTATGTCAACTTGACACAAGCTAGTGTCATCAGAGAGGAAGGAGCCTCAGTTGAGGCAATGCCTCCTTGAGATCCAGCTGTAAAGCATTTTCTCAATTAGTGATTAATAGGTGAGGTAGCCCATAGTAAGTGGTGCCAACCCTGGGCTGCTGGTCCTGGGTTGTATAAGGAAGCTGAGCAAGCCAGTAAGTAGCTCTCTTCCATGGCCTCTGCATCAGCTTCTGCCTCAAGGTTCCAGCACTGTTTGAGTTCTTGTCTTGACTTCTTCCAATGATGAACTATGATTTGGAACTATAAGCCAAATAAACCCTTTCCTTCCCGGCTTGATTTTTGGTCACGGTATTTTCTTGTGGCAATAGAAACCCTTAACTACCGTGTCTCATAAAACACCTTAACATGAAATGGTTTGGAAGCAGGGGGGAGGAGGGGGAGTGAGAGGTAGCAGGGGGGAGGAGGGGGAGTGAGGGGTAGCAAGTCAGTTTGTTGTCCCTTTGTAGATCCCGTGGAAATGGTTGATTTCACTTTAGAGAGTCAAGTACTTGGGCTGTGGTTATAGCTGAATGGTGGAGGGCATGAGGTCCTAAGTTCCTAGGAACACACACACACACACACACACACACACACGCACACACAAACACACACGCACACACACACACACACACGGTGAGGGGAGAAAGAGAAAACCTGATGTTTCACAAGGACCTTGGTTGCTAATTCTGGAGCTACAGGAAGAGTCTCTTCCTTTCATTTGTCACAGCGCTTCAGTGCCACAAGTTGGATGTCCTTCTGACAAACAACTGACTCCATACACTGTTAGCTCTCCTGAGCAGTGAAAAGGTAGAATTATGGGCCATGCAGAAAATACTTTTGCAAGCTGCTTTAACTCCATTCTGCCTAGGCCAAAGGGTATTGGTGTATGATTTCTGCAATAGTCTAAAGCCTGGCACGTCACTGACTTCTAGTCACTGTGATAAAATTCCTGGCTCATGCAACTGGAGGGAGTATGGGTTACCTGTTTGAGGGAGTTGTTATCATGGTAGGGAAGCATGGCAGTGGGCAGCTGGGACTTCTCACAGCTTTGCAGACAAGAAGAGAGAAACAGAGAAACACAGATACAGAGAAACAGACGCAGAGAGGCAGAGAGACACAGAGAGAAACAGAGAGACACAGAGATGCACAGAGCAAGAGGCAAAGATAGACACACAGAGAGACACACACACAGAGATACACAGAGAGAGAGAGAGACAGACAGGGAAAGACAGAGACAAACAGACAGACAGAGACAGAGACCCACACACAGAGATTAGGTCAAAATTCCTATGTCCTGTCTCCAGTACCCCACTTCCCCCAACCAAGCTCTAGCTCCTCAAGTTTCTGAAGCCTCCCCAGAGGCACCACCAGCTAGGGACCAAGTGTACAAACACCTCAGCCCGTGGTGGGGACATTTCATTCTTGATCCATAACACCCAGTAAAGATTTTAGAGATCTTGACTACTGAACAGCCTACACAGTGTGTTTCCATGTAATTCCATGTTTTACAATGCTGAGGCCTGAAATAAAAATATTTTCTGAAATTACACGAAAGTCAAATGTATATTGAGATCATCCTCATTTCTTTTCAAACAGCCCCATTTCTGATCTTACTTTTGGGGCCATGTGCGTGCAGGTTCTCAGAGCAGAGTGGGGACTGAGTTTGAGTGATACATTCCATCCTGCCCCTCGTCTCTTCTCCTGGGCCCCACCCATCTCCACCATCCATCCCAGCTTCATGCCCCTCATTGCTGAGAACAGCCACCTTTGACTTGCCCAGCTTAGGCTGTTCCTAGAGTATGGAATTACTTTCCGTCAAAAGTCAAGTCCTTATCTATCAGTCACCCTAGCTCCAACACCACCTCAGGAACGTCCCCAAGCCCCTGGTCTTCAGACTATCA
>OU015746.1:36349414-36363245 GCA_907169655.1 Acomys percivali
GGTCACAGAAGGAAGGCTGTTGGCTAAGTGGATTGCAGTAAATCCATTCACCAAGCTTATATAACCCCCAAAGGATAAGGTTAATTCATAGGCTGAGCACGGTAGTACATACCTTTCATCCCAGGACTTGGGAAGCAGAGGCAGGTGGATTTCTGTAAGTTAAAGGGCAGCCTGGTCTACAAAGTGAGTCCCAGGACAGCCAGGGCTGTACAGACCCTGTCTCAAAAACCAAAACAACAACAACAACAGCAACAACAACAATGAGAGTGGATACAAAATATGCTTATCAATAATGTTAAACAGCAACAATATAAAATCTTACACACAATAGAGCGTGTCACAGTGTAGAGTATGATGGCATTAATTTTGTTACGCTCTACAGCCAGACCTTGTCTTTCCTATTTATTGTCTGCTGCCTCAACTCCTTCACCTGTAAAACAATGACATCAGTAACATTGCAGGGAAAGTTTGAGATTTAAAAGCAACAATCAGGATGTGACTAGCAGGAGTATAATCTTAGAACCCGAGGGTGAGCCAAGTGTGGTGGTGCATGCCAATAATGCCATCACTCGGGAGATGGAGGATGGAGGATTGCTGTGACCCTGAGACCAGCCTGGGCTGATTAATGGATTCTGGGCTAGCCTGGGCTATAGAATGAGACCCTATCTCAACAAATAAACAATCTTGCTGAATCTTCTTCTTACAATGACCATGTGTCTTTTAGGGAGAGTAGTTTATTGTGTGCGGTTGGGTATCCCTTAAAAACACCAAATTCTACAGAGCAACTTCACATGACCATTTCTCAAACCTGTTGTAGCCAGTAAAATGACTTGCCTTTTAACAGTATCACTGGGTCACTGGGATAGTGTATTTTGAGGGTTTTCTAACATTTCTTACATTATAAAAGGTCCTACAGGGCAGTTTTAAAAGGTATCAAAACTCACAAATGTGAGCAAGGTCACAGTGCCATGGCTTTGCATGGAGGATTGACAATGAGCCTTATATTAGTCTGTTTTCTGTTGCTATACCAAAATACATAAAGCTGGGTGATCCTCCTTTTTAAAAGACTTATCTGGCCTATAATTTTAGAAGCAGAGAAGGTCTAAGATTGACCTTGTCTAAAGCCACTCCTGGTGAGCGCTTTCTCATTACATCAAAACAGAGTGGATGGCATCCTGGTGGTGAGCCCCTGTAGAAGAGAGCGATCTCACAGTAACTCAGGAGGGGAGAGGTCAGGAAAACCCAGGCACACATATTTATAACAACCCATTCCAGACAGACGATTCTAATCCATTGCTGTGAGTCTGAGCCCATCCATGAGACAGACCCTGTGAAGGTGGCACTCCAGTTCCCTTCCCCACGCCAATGTCATCAAGCTAGAAGCACACAAATCTTTGGGGGGAACAAATGCTATCCAAGCATATAGCATGAAGCCCAAGGCAAAAGAAGATAGGGCTGTGGGCTTCCATTTGATATTTACAGCACACTAAACATGGTGGGTTCTCTTTATATATGAGTAATACTCCCTCTTAAAAAAAAAAAAAAAAAAGATGAAGGATGTCTGTAGAGACAGGCAACTCTCACTTTCATTTCCCTATGGGTTTTCTGTACCATTTCCAAGACATTATTGTGTCATTTCCTGATAAGTGGTTCACACCAAGCCTCATACATTTGTCATGAGATCCCTATGTAATGATCATTCTTTTAAAATATTTTAATTTTTTTCCAAACTTTAAAATTGTGCATGTGACTGTGTGTAGGTATGTGCGTGTGAGTGCAGGTACTCATAGAGGCCAGGAGGGGGCATCTGATTCCCTGGAGCTGGAATTACAGGTGATTATGAACTGCCCTAGGTGGGTGCTGGGAACTGAACTTGGGCTCCCTAAAAGTTCAATTTCTGTTCTGAAGAGAGGGATCCTCCAGCCCCAAAATGGGTATTTTTGACCCAAATGCATAGAAACCTAGGCTGTAGGAGCATAAGCAACTTATGTGAAAGCAAAAAGCCAAGAATGAATGGGCAGAGCTTGCAAGCAAAGACTTCCAGAGGGAAATTGAAAAAGAAACCGTCTCACACCTGCCAAACCCATGGAGCTAGTGGCTGGCCACATTCGCCCACAAACCAGAACAATGCCAACAGCTGCCTCTGAGGATAGCTGGCCCCACTGGCCACACCAGGAGGCTCATGGATATAGTAGCTTTGGGGCTCTGATTAGGGAAAGAGGGGGATTGCAGAGAAAGCCCAACCATCTTCTGGGGAAGTATTTCTCTGCCCTGGCTAGTTTTTGCACAGAGCAGAAGGCGACTGTGCCAGAAGAGACAGTCGTGAGTAGGGAGCTTTTCTGTGAGTGAGTCAGCAGGGGCAGCCCCTGCCACTCATGTTTGTGGTCACAGCTCAGAGATGGGGAGTGTCTTTCTTTTTTTTCTGCACAGCTTAGAGGAAAGTGCAGAAAGAGGTATGCACTGACTTCTCATGACTACTGCATTTGGGGAGGTGGCATGGTTTGCAGGAAATGAATTTTGGCTTTGGAAGCAAAGACAGCAGCTAGGCTATTCATAAAGTGTTTGATTTAGGACTCAACTTCTAAGAATTTGAAAGAAGGGTAACATTTATTTAGAAAAGGTGCTATAAAGATTAAGGGGGAAAAAGTTGAGCTTTATAGGTATTCCCTTGTTCTGCACTGCACAGTAATAGCCAGCAGATGATGCAATGGGCCCCACCACTATTCTTACCTTTGCTCTTTTCCCTCCAAGTGTATGTTTGTATTTATTTATTTATTTATTTATTTATTTATTTATTTATTTATTTATTGCCTGTTCCTAGCCCCTTCCCTCCTCTCCTCCCAGCCCCACCTTCATGCTCTCTTCCTCCATGCTCCTCTCTCCTTCTCAGAGAAGGGGAGGCCCCCCTAGGGGTACCAACCCACCCTGGCACTTCAAGTTGCATCAAGACTAAGAGCATCCTCTTCCATTGAGGTCTGAGAAGCAGCCCTGCTAGGGGAAAGGGATCCAAAGGCAGGCAAAGGAGTCAGAGGCATCCCTATTCCCAATTGTTAGGGAACCTACATGTTGACCAAGCTGCACAACATCTGCTACATATGTGTAGGGGGTGTAGGTCCACCCCATAAATGTTCTTTGGTTGGTGATTCACTCTGTGAGCCCCCATGGGCCCAGGTTAATTGACTCTGTGGTCTTCTCATGGTGTCCTTGACTCCTTTGGCTCCCTCTATCCTTCCTCTCACTCTTCCACAGAACCCTCCTCAAGAATGATCAAGTGCCACCACATCAATTGCCTCTGCCAGAGGCTCACTCATAATTGGACACTAGCTCAAGGGGCATGTCCCATGGAAGTCTTCACTTACCAGGAAATTGGGATAGATGTGAGGACATCCTATTGGGACTCTAGGTTAGAGAAAAATGGGAGAATGGGGAAATAGAAGAATCCAGAGGGTCCTAGAAACCTATAAGACGAACATTATGATGGGTGGATCTAAGCCCAGGGGTTCTGCTCAAACTTTGACACCAACCAAGGACAATACATGCAGTAAACATCGAACCCCCACCCAGATCTAGCCAATGGGCAGGACATTCTCCACAGTTGAGGGGAGAGCAGGTACTGACTTTCACATGAATTCTGGTGCCCCATATTTGACCATGTCCCCTTGATGGGGAAACCCGGTGGCACTCAGAGGAAGGATAACAGGTTATCAACAAGAGACTTGATACCCTATGATCATATATAGGGGGAAGAGGTCCCCTTCAGTTACAGTCATAGAGGAGGGGAATAGGGTGAAAGTGGGAGGGAGGGAGGAACGGGAGGAAACAAGGGATGGGATAACAATTGAGGTGTAATATGAATAAATTAATAAAAAAGAATGATAAAATGCAATAGAGTTAGTGATAAGGGAAGATAAAAGGATTTTTAATGATAAAACAATCTTACATTATCTAAGTTTTGTGATTTAAAGTACTGTTTATGACAGAGCAAGGTGAGGTGGTGCCAGCCTGTAGTCTCTGTACTTGGGAGGCCTAGGCAAGAGGACTGCCACAAGTTTAAGGCCAGCCTGAACTTATGTGAGTTCTTCAGAGTGACCCTGTCTTTAAAAAAAAGAAGAAGAAGAAGAAGAAGCTCATCACTGGGCTGGGTGTGGTGGGATGCAGGGCATGGTAGCATGCATCTGTAATCTTAGCACTTTTAGGAGACTGAGGCAGGAAGATTGAGAATTTAGAGCTAGCCTGTCTACATAGCAAGATTGTGTCTTAGAAAAATTAAAACAGAAAAGAGTTCCTTACTGAAACCCCAAAGTGACTCCAGTTTGTTCTAGTTTCAGCTGTTGTGCTCCACCCATTTGGTCTCCAGCCACCCTGTACCCCCAAGCACATCCTATTGAGCAGAACATTCTCATGAAGCCAGGACTTTGGGACATCCATTGTTCTACCACATAAACAAATTGCTTTAACCAACTAAACTGAAAATTTAGAAACATCCACCCCTTGGCCTGCCTCCGATATGACGTAACGGTGGATTTGGGCTTCATGAACCCTAGCCTGCCTTGAAAGTTCTTTCTGGCAGGAGCTTGCTCTGCACCCCTGGCAAATAAAGGCCCTTCATTGGGTGGCCTGTGTCTCCCATGGGTATATCATTCACTCTTGAGTACACGCTTTGAGTGGTTGAGCAGGACCAAGCATCTGTTTTTACTGGGATGAGAAGAAGACTCAAAAGATCCAGTTTAAACTCTGAACGTTAGCAAATACAGATTATATAGATGACCTGGCATAATGACACATTCTACAGTTTGATTTAGGTTTTGGTTTTTTTTATTTAAACATGACCCGGCATACATAACAAAGGTGCCAGGATCAGTCAAAGGGGGGAAATGTGTCTTCAAAAAATGGTGCTGGAAAGTTCCTTGGACTTCTACACATGAAAGAGTTAGCTTGGATCCCTACTCTCATCCTAAGAAAACTTCATTCAATGGGCCAGTAAGGTGGCTCAGCAAGTAAGGTGCTGGCCGTGCAACCTTGACAACCCGAGTTCAACCCAGAACCCAAGTGGAAGGAAAGAGCCAATTCCTGAAAATCATCCTTGACCCCTGTGTGTGTGTGTGGCCTGTGATGTGTATGTGTGAAGACACACTACACAATCAATAAAAAAGAAACAAAACAAAACAAAAACCTCACTCAAAATAGAGACTCTTAGGAGGACATATAGGTATAGATCTTTGTGACCTTGGATTAAGTAATCCACAGTTGATCTGTAGACGTGGCCACAAATAACAGGAGGATGGAGCTGTCCACAGTGGAGTGCTGTCCTGGTGTCAGGTACCAGGCTGGTGAGATGGTTTCATAGGTAAAGGTGTCTGTCACTGAACCGGACAACCTGAGTTCAATCCTTGTCTCCCACATGGTAGAAGAGACCTGAGTCTGAAAGTTGCCTTCTGACCTCCACTTATATGCCACACAGTTAATTAGCCAATTAAAGAAACAAAGCTAGGTAAGCCATAAATATTGATGAAAACTATGGAGAAGCTAGGAGCCTCATCCATTGCTGATGGGCAGGTTTTGGAAGTTCTTCAGAAAGTCAGAGGAGCTGTCACAGAATGGAACCATTGCATTGAAAGTGCAGTCAGACAAAATTTGCTGCATGAGTATTGGTGAGAGCGTTTTGTAAAATTTACAAGGTGGAAACAGTGAAAGTGTGCCACTGACCAATGAGTGTGCAGGCACCATGTGGCACAAGCATACAATGGACATCGTTCATGCCTTACAAAGAGTTAAGTTTTGGTAGATGTGCTTGGCACAGATGAACTGTGAAAACACTGGGAAGTGCTGCACTTAGAAGACTAGAAATTATTTGATTCCATTTATATGAAACTTCTAGAATAGAAAAATGTTTCAAGATGGAAATCAGGGACCCAAGGAAGCAAAGAGCAGATCATCCGTGTCTCTCTAAATACCTACGGAGTTTTGTTTTTTTTTTTAAACTTTGGAGTTGTGGAGATGTTCTGTATTAGATAGTGCTGGTGGCTGCCTCAAATTGTGAATACACATTTGCCTGTGTACTTTGTAATTATGTGTAACTATTTCATTAAGTGCACCACACAGCTGGAAGATGTCCAGAGAACCCAATTTAATGGATGTGACTCAAAGGCCCTGGCATTGGTGTTCTTTAAAAACTTCCAGGTGATTCTAAGGGATAGGCAGAGATCCCTTCCTGGGAGACTGGAGTCTTTCAGGGTGAGCTTCCCTGGCTGGCAATAACTCCATGGGCTGATATTACCATACCTTGCCACTGGGAGAAGCAAAAGTCGCCCTTGTGACTCTATTGGGCAAGGACAACTGGGCTGTCTGTGTCTAGAGTTTTCTGGCCCTTTGCCTAGACACTTCTTTTTTTTTTTTTTTTGTTTTGTTTTTTTGAGACAAGGTTTCTCTGTGTAGACTTGGCTGTCCTGGACTTGCTTTGTGGGCCAGGCTGGCCTTGAACTCACAGAGATCCACCTGCCTCTGCCTCCCAAGTGTTGGGACTAAAGTGTGCAGCTGGTTGTAGTTAAAAAGAAAAGCCATGAGCATGGATATAATGGCTTTTCTGAGTTCTACAAGTTCTTCTAGGAAACTGTTCACCATTGGCATGATCGTGGTGGACCTCTCAGGTTTCACAAACAGGATGACAGGAGAACACAGAACTGCTGAGACACTCATCAGGAGCCTGCCCAGAATGTGTTCTCATCTGAGTTTTGTGAGTTGGAGTAGGGCAAATATGTGGAACTTAGAAACACAAACTCGGAAGGTTCATTTGTGAAAGGCTGATAGGAGAAGGACAATAGATCGTTCTTTCTCTCTCTCTTTTTTTTTTTTTTTTTTTGGTTTGTTTTTATGTTGAATTTGGAGATGCTGCATTTGATTTAGTTGATCAAATCACTTTAGAAGATTGATTTGTGTATGATTGTCTGATGGTGTTTATGTGTATATACACATGTGTGATGGTGCTTTTCAAGACCAGAACAGGGTGTTAGGCACACTAGAGCTGGAGTGACCGATCGTTGTGAGGCGTGTGTGCGTAGATGTGGGTATCTCAAAGTGTGTATGTGGAGATCAAAGACAACTTGCAGGAGTTAGCCTTTTCATCCTAGTGTGTGTATTTCAGGGATTGAACTCAGGTAATCACAATTAGCCACAAACATCTTTACTGGTTGAGCCATCTCACTACTCCTAGATCTTCAATTATGGTATAAGCACACAAACAAATTTTTCTTTCTTTTCTTTTTCTTTTTTTCTTTATTTGTTTTTCAAGACAGGGTTTCTCTGTGTAGCCTTGGCTGTCCTGGACTCACTTTGTAGACCAGGCTGACCTTGAACTCACATCGATCCACCTGCCTCTGCCTCCCAAGTGCTGGGATTAAAGGCGTGTGCCACCATGCCTGGCCCCCAAAATTTTCAATTATCAAATATAATGTCTGCATTTAACTTCAGAGAAAAATATATCTTTTGCAGTATTAGATATTGTTATTTTGGTTGTTTTAATTATGTAATTTTATTTGTCCTTAGATCATTTATTTGGCCTTTGTGCTTTTGTAGAATCCCATTAGGGCTTCTAACACCACAGCCAAGTGTCCTTGACCAGATTTACAGTGCCAGACATGAGTTTCCTCCTGTGGCTTGGGCCTCAGATCCAATCAGAAACCCATTGGTTGTCACCATAATGGCCATGCTACTGTTGTACTGGTGGGCATACTTGCCAGGCAGGTCACTACTATAGCCACAGGGTCAGAGCAGGATAGGGCTGTTGGTGATTTCTTTCCCTACAACTTGCATAGCACCTTCCAATTCTTTGAAAGCCAGTGAACAGAAAGGAAAGCCCTACCTGAAATTCAGCCCGATTTCTCAGTGTCTTTAGCATTAGAATCTCATGTTGTGATAGGATAACATTCAACGTTCTTAGTATTTCCACTCGACAGACAACAAGCCCCTAAGGGAGAAACAATGACACCCCCTACCCAGTACTTGGGGTTGAAACCAGGGCCTTATGCATAGCAGGCAAATATGCTGTCACCAAGCCACATGCCTATTCATTAAGAGGGTTGAACTTTAGGTAATATGTTCTATTTGATGGGGATACCCACGATCAAAATGCGAGAGGCAAGAGTCTTCTCTTACCTGTGTAACTACCTAACCCATGTGCTAGCCTGGGACTTGGCTTTGTTACCATTGAGGAGTACCCCTGAGAAGTACCTGTGTCTCCTAGCTATGTTTGTGGAAAGTTTTTACATCTAACAGTTTTAACATCTACAGAAAAGATGCTTGCATACAGTACCAAAGAGGCCTCTTATACCCTAACTCCATTCATAGATTTTTGACAGAGTGAAGTCTTTACAAAGTGACTCAGGCCATTTCATTGTGTATATAATTAATAATAAGTCAAAATTCTCAGATGGGCATGCATTCTTGATGCTTGTGTTGGGAGCAGTCGTGGCTGGGAGCTTGCAGGGTTCTCGGCAGAGAATTCAGCAATAGCTTGAGTTCCAGAACTTTCCATCTTTCACAGTGTTGAAGGAAAACTTACTTTCAGGGTTTCTGTTTGTTTGGTTTGGTTTGGTTTGTTCTGCTTTTATTTCATGGCCTCACAGACTTAATCCATGGAGACCAGGACAAGCCAGGGTGCAGTCTCCATACCTGATCTGGCTCCTCTGCTTTGCAGCAAGGTGTCACTGCTGGGCTCTGCTCATCTTTAAGACTTCCTTCTAGGGGATGGAGAGATGGCTCAACAATTAAGGGCACTGCCTGGTCTTCCAGAGGAGCCAAGTTCAAATCCCAGCACCCACATGGCAGTTCACAACTGTCTGTAACTCCAAGATCTGACACCCTCACATAGACACATGCAAGCAAAACACCAATACACAGAAAATAAAGGTTAAAAAAAGCTTGACCTGTGTTATTTAAAAAAAAAAAAAAAAAAGGACTTCCTTCTTCCTTGCAGGATGAGTCTGTCCTCTTGCTCTGGACTCAATTCCACACTGTCTCTGGCAGGGAGAAGTACAAAGTGTCCAGATTAGAGACAGACAAAAAGGAGATGGAGGAAGCAGTGCACGATTTTCTCCAACTCATACCTCCCAGGGTTTGGGAGTGTTAGATGATAGCTACTCACAACAAAGTGAGAGTATGAGTGAACAGAATGCTACTCATTCTTTCCTTAATCCACCGGGGCAAAAGGATATTGGGTTTACACAGATCTGCACACAAGTATTTGGTTACGAGAAAATTAAAGTCCCAACAATTATGCATGAGAACTAGAAATGTAAAAGAAAACAGCAAGAAAACAAGCAGCACTATTTGTTAGTTCTCATACAAACCGGTTATTTGCTTACTACATTTATTTATTTAGGTTTTTTGAAACAGGGTTTCTCTGTGTGGCCTTGGCTGTCCTAGAACTCACTCTGTAAACCAGACTGGCCTCGAACTTAGAGATCTGCCTGTCTCTGCCTCCCAAGTGCCTTCACCACCACTGCCTAGATAGTTTTTATTTTTTGCGGTGACATTTTTGCTACATACCTACACTTATAGGGCTTGAGCCTCCCACATGCTGGGATTGCAGGGCCCAGCAAGCAACACTCCTGAACTCAACATTTACTGTCTAATCAATACCCAAGGCAAGCCTGTTAAAAAAAAAAAAAGCCACACTGTGAATACATGCCCCATAAGAGGGGTTCTATAACAGAGATACTGGTCCAACCTGGAACAGATCTTTTCATTCCTGGAAGCTAGTATCGAGCATCTGGGGATCTGCCTGAAAGCCCTACTGATGGCCTTGTCTTTTTCTTCAATCTTCAAAAACCTTAGACAAAAAAAAAAAAAAAAAAAAAAAAACTATCATAAAAGGTTCTAGGACCCAGGCATTGTGGTGCACACCTTTAATTCCAGCACTTGGGAGGCAGAGGCATGGAGAGCTTTGTGAGTTCGAGGCCAGCCTTGTTTGTATAGTGAGTTCCAAGAGACCTAAGACTACATAGAGAGACCTTGCCTTAGGCCCTTTGAGAGATTTTTGTGTGCCAGAGCCCTTCCCTGTGAGTCAGAGGAGAGCTGGGCTGGTTCGCAGTTGAAAACCATCTGTAATGGCCTAACCCTACAGCCAATTAACCAGTTACGTTTACTGGATTTCACTGAAGCTAAGAAACAATTCATTTTCAAGAAGTACCACCATTCCCTATGCAATGAAGAGGAATTTGTTGAGACCTGCCCCCTTAACACAACTGGAGCCATTTTTGCTTCAGGCCCACCAATAAATTCTACTTGTTACTGTTGTAAAAGAATCTCTGTACAGAGTCAGGTTGAATATAAACTATATTTATGTTAAATGAGAAACTCTGTGGCCTTGTTGTTCTTGGAAATTCCCCAACCATTAGCATAGCTGTCCCCAGCTGCCAGACACCCTGGAAGGGTGAGTAATTCCGATTTTAAAGATGTTTAAACATGAAGAAATATGTATAGACAGTAGATGAAATGCAGTAATTTCCAAAATGCTGGCAGTCCAGCCCCATCACACTTCCACACTGTAGATATCCACCACACATAGGTTGGCCAGGATTCTCCTGTCTTAAACGGGAAAAACCAACACCCGCAGAGAACTCTACAAAACTCACTTCTTTACTAGACTCTTTTTTTTTTCTTCCCTGAGACAGGTTTTTCTCTGTGTAGCCTCAGCTTTCCTAGACTAACTTTGTAGACCAGGCTGGCCTTGAATTCACAGTAATCTACCTGGCTAAACACTGATTTATACAGTCAGCCATTGTTATAAGATATTCAGAGCGAGTAAAGTATACGGAAGGTCTGTGCATTGCAGCTTTTTTAAAAAAATGATCCCAGAATTCTGCCACTGACTTGAAAGGAGCCTGATGTGGATTACTGGGTGACAAAACACATGTGACCCAGGCATCCTTATGGTTGGTCAGTCCAGCCTGTCAGACCCAAGACATGTAAATGAGGTCCACTTTTGTCTTCCATTTACCATGAGAAAAGCCAGGTGCCTGCAGATGCTACTGAGATGGAAGGAACCAGACTGCCCTGCCAACCTACAAAAGTTTGAGATCAATAAATGGTCGGTTATCTTGTAGTTTTATTCTTTTAAACATTTATTTATTTATTATTATGTATACAGTGCTCTACCTGCGTGTACACCTGCATACCAGAAGAGGGCACTAGATTACATTATAGATGCTATGAGCTACCATGTGGGTAGCTAGGAATTGAACTCAGGACCACTGGAAGAGCAGTCAGTGCTCTTAACCTCTGAACTGTCTCTCTGGCCACTCTTTTTATTTTCTTTATCTTTAAGGTAATTAATGTTTTATACTTGGTTTTGTTTTTTAATCCTTAAGGTTTGGGGTAGTTTGATTGATACAGTCAAAGGTCACTCAAACCTAAATAGGTTCTGAAAGTAATGTACTGCGCAGTACAGTCTAAAATTTGTAGCACGCAGATGGAAACTGCTTGTAAGCTCCTCCTCAGTTTGTAGTATTCTGCTACAGAAACCTGAATAAACTAACGCAGAAAGAGATGAGAGAAGAAAGATCTGATCCATTTTCAAGTGGAAACTGGAATATAGAAAAGTGAGGAATTTCTGGATTATAAAACAAAATCTTTCTCATTTGTAATCTCTTATAGCAATAAAAGACTGCTAAAGTAACATGTAATTTCAGAGTAAATTTAATAATTGTGATGATGATAATTTGTAGGCCTTGATCTTTTACACACATGCTTTCTTTGGGGTTCTTTAATGCCTATACCTCCCTTCCAACCCACCTATCCTAGACAGGAGAGATAAAAGGTTAATGGGACAGGAGAAGTCTGCCTTTCTAGACTCAGTTTCTTGGGGGCAATTCCAATCTTTGTCATCGGTATTCCAGAAGACCCATTAAACAGCAAACCAGTAATTCAGCAAAAAAAAAAAAAAAAAAAAGTGACTTTGAAGCATTCTCTTGAGCATTTCTATATAGGAGTGTTTTGAAGTGGAGTGATGAACAGCCAAACGAAAGGAAGTGATGCAAAAACCAAAAACCCCCCAAGCCTCTCAGAGTCTGTACCAGGATGTTTATCAGCTGGCAAAAACCATGCCCCGGCACGAGGCAGTTCCCTCCTGTCAAACAAACATCATGTCCCCTCTCACAAGTCTGTTTCCAGTGAACACTGCGGCTCTCACCTGTCTGTTTTACATCTCACACTTGGGATCAAAACAAAAATATGTTTGCATCCACTACAAATAATAGTAATAAAAGACTGCTTTGTAAAGACCTCTTTGGATTTTAGAATGAAGTCAGGGCTGGTGAGATGGCGCAGCAGGAAGAAGCACTGTAAGCCAAGCCTGATGATGCTAGCTCCATCCCCAGGACCCACATGGCAGAAGGAGAGAATTGAGTCCTATGAGATGTCTCCTGGAATCCCCACAGACACTTATACAGGCACATGTATTCACAAATAAGTACTTAAAGGCTCATTAGTTAGTAAGGAGACACTGCCCACCTTCCATGAGGTGACCAGTTGCTTCTGTAGGGATTCTTGCCTAGGGATTCTGAAATGTCCCTTGGGACGCTTCTTGAGTTTGCAGCCGGCAAGGCAAGCCCCAACTATATGAGCCAACTCCAAGCTTTCTTCATGTTTATCCTACTTATTCTGGGTTCTGGTTGAATCCTAACTGGCTTGCACCTCATCCAGGTAAATCCCGGGAAAGGAGAAGGGGAAGGGGAAGAGGAAGGAGAAAGGCTCAGACACCAGTGCTGAGCTTGAAGGATAGAAATGGACCCGGAATTCATAGAGGTATTTCAGGTAAGTTCTAACTCTCAGTGAAGACAGGAACTGGTACTTCTAATTCGTGCTTTTTAGAGATTTAAAAAATTATTTTAAATTATGTGTATTATGTTGAGGAGGTATAGATGCACGTAAGGGCAGGTGACTCGGGAGGATCCTAATAGACCTGGAGCAGAGGGAAGCTCTGAGCTGCCTGATGCAAACACTAAGAACTGAACTCAGGTCGTCTGGAAGAGCAGTATGTGCTATTAACCACTGAGCCGGCTCCCCGGACTCTTAACTCCTGCTGAGAGGAACCATACCCTGAAGGTCATGGTCCTGTTCCTGGATTTCTATCCAGTCCTGCAGGATGCTGGATTTTCCTAGAAAAGGGAATTTCTGAGCCCTTCCTGCTGCTCCTGTGTCATCACCCAGTAAGTAAAGGCAGCCCCAGCAGAACTGCTCAGTGGGATGTGCTCAGTTCCTTTTGTTTGTTTGACAAATCTTATATTTACAGAATACCCCAGAAAATATTCTCATGTCCCCTGCCGTGTCTGCAGATACACATGGGACAGGGGGAGAAGATTTACTTAGGACACACTTGTTCCCAGCCTGCTGGGATCCAGAGGGGTCAGCGTGGTGTTCACGGGACTCTCTGCCAGCTCCAGGGATGACTCTGCTGATCAGAACGGTCAATAGGATGTGTAACTGGGAAGAACTCTTCAGCAAAGTGATTGCTAGGGATGGTTTATTTTGGACACAAACACATTAGGAAGCCGTCACCACATTAGAGATCTTCATCTTGTAAGTTTGCAGTTCTAGGTCTAAGGAGTAGGCAAGCATGGGCTTCATGGATTCAGAAGGAATCTTCTGGGGCTGGCCATCAGTCATGCTTATAATTGCCAAATGCTGCTTTCACGGGGCTGCCATCGGTCTACAGTACAAATGTGATAGTTAATTCTTCTGTTTAGGAATCTTCTGTTGTTCAGCCCTTGCTCTGAGCTTGGCAGCTCATTGCTGTTTGAATGTGGCATCCTCCCAGCTAGACACCACAGCTGCC
>OU015746.1:36363255-36378595 GCA_907169655.1 Acomys percivali
AGTGAAGGCTGCCTTCAGCTTCATTGTCATCTCCATCCCAGGAACACGTGGTTTCCTGAGGGAGTTAAACCTGTTTGTCTGGGGAGAGGAAGAGTGAGCTGTCCCTGGCTATGACCATGTGGCCCTAAGTCAAGGTGACCTTTGTCACTTTGGTCATCTTGGGACTGTCTTTGTAGAGTAGAGGGCCACAATGTTGTAACTGGGTGTCCTCTGCCATTTCCTTCCAGCTCCTTTCCACATCCAGACTCTTGTGTGCAGGCAGTGGGCAAAGCAACACCAGACTGTCCTGCAATGTCCCCTGGAACCTCACTCCCTTGGACATACCTGAACAGGATGTTGTGGACTGGATGATAATGTCTCTCCTAGCCGGATGTGTTTATGTATTTGTTTCCCAGTGTTGGGACTTTGTGGGAAGTACTGGGAGGCTTGGCTTTGCTGGTGGATGAAGATCAGTCAAGAGAGGTTAGCCGACTTCAAAGGCCCATTACTATTCCTGTTTAGCTCACTGTCTGCCTCATGATTGCTTCGGAAGATGTCAGCCTTAGTTAGTGCTCCAGTGTTATGGCTGTTGGCTTGCTGCCATACTCCCCTCCTTGATGGTCTTAGACTTGCTCTTTGAACCTGTACCCCAAATTGATTTTCTTCTACATGTTTCCCAGGTTATAGTATCTCATCATAACAATAGACAAGTAAGACACAGGACTATACTCACTTTAAAGACAGGAGACAAGCAGTGAAGACCACACCCTGTGCTGCAGCACTTCCGGTCTTTTGGACATGATCTGTCGTCTATGCATTCATCAGTACAAATTCCCATTCTTTGTGGGTATGGCTCAGGACAAGCTCCAAGTTTTTGTAATTCTAAAATATACAATGGTGTTTATGGAGCCTGAAGTAACCAGAAAAACAAAGTTGAGAATTGGTGCAAGAGGTCTGAAAGCCTCCTCACCTGCAAGCAACTAGCTCCTTCTGTGTCCTCCTTTGCACCCAAGGGCCCTTCCCTCAGCCTCACTAGCTCCACTCTTCAGCCATATTATTCAGTCTGGCCCTTGGAAGAGTGCCCCTCCTCTTCACAGCCTATGCACTCTCAGTAGAAAGACACTTCCACCACCACAGCCCCTCTTTACACCTTAGAAGATACCATGAAAGCTCAGATGACCATCATGTGTCTCTCATCCTGCCACACCCCAGGGTCACCCATGAGCATGTGCTCCTGTGGGTCTCACTTGCAAGACCCATCTCTAGACCACCTTGAGCCCAGCTGCTGTGCCTTCAGAACCCAGCCCCCAGCAATGCAGACTGATCTGTCTTATAGGCCAAAGGAAGTGAGTGTGATCTAAGCAGTGGGCACATGGCTTTCCCTTGTGGTGGCTGAGCTCAGGCCCTAGCCGACTTTGAGGCCTCCATGCTTTCAGCTTGGATCCCCTTAACGCACTTACTTTTGGGAGAAGACAGAGCACAGGCAGTGTTTATCTCCACAGAAATCAAAGCCACCAGAACCCAGACGGTGGCAGTCCTCATGCTGGCTCTGGCTGGGCTGAACTCACAAAGGAATTTATACAATTTCTAAAGAGAGAAGCATGGGTGTGGGAGGAGGCAGTCCATCAGAAAATACAGAGAAAGCAACTTTCCAGAAAGTGTCTCCCAATCACCTGCCTCCTTTTTCTGTTGCACCACTGGCTTCTCTTTCATTGTTCTTTGGTAGATGCAAATCATAACTAGCAAAAGTCAAGAACACAATGTAGCACTGTGTTCCTCCTTAAATCACAGCTTGGCCTGTGTATGAGTGATGAGCAAAGAAAATAGTTCTTTCTGTGTAGCTCAGCATCTCAGAGTGGCTGCTGACTCTTACACCCACAGTGAGGTGTGTCAGTGGCCATCTGTGACTTGTAGGTGATCCAGGAACATAAGGATGTGATGTGCTTCTGGGGGAGATGGTGGCTGTGCTTTGCTCCATGTGAAAACAAACTACCAAGCAAATGGAAACTATGAAAAGCAGGCATAGCTATCCTTATATAATAGATTTTTTAAAGGACAGTACATATTAATTAATAAAAATAATTCCTCAAGAGGATATATTATTTGTAAATTCTAAGCACCAAATATTGGGGCCTTGAAATACGTAAAACATGCATTGAAAAGACATAAAGGGTCACATGAGTCCTGACACAATAATAATGGGACTTAAGTATTCTAGTCTTAGAGAAGTATTCTAAGCTAAAGACAAAGAAATCTCAGAGTTAAAATATACTGTGAGTGAATTAGACTTCACACACACACACACACACACACACACACACACACACACACACACAGACTCTCTCTCTCTCTCTCTCTCTCTCTCTCTCTCTCCTCTACCCATCTGAAATGGAATACAACTTTTCTTAGCAGCACATAGAACCTTTTCTAACAATAATTATATCACAAGACAGAAGTAAGTTAAGTCTCAACAATTGCAAAAAATTGAGAAAAATCTTTGTCTCTTATCAGGCCATAATGCAATAAAAGTAGAAATCAACAGTAAGAGAAACTACAGAAAACATAAAAATACTTGTGGAATAAATAATATAAATTTTTGAATAAATAGTGAGTTATCCAAGATACCAGAGAAGAAAAAATTAAAAATCCTAGAAACAAATAAGAATGAAAACCTATTCTGTCAGAACCTCTGGGATGCAGCCAAGGTAGCCCTAAGAGGAAAGATTATAGTATGAAGTGCCTGTGTTTAAAAATACAACAGATGTCAAAGAAATACCCTAATGATGCATCTCAAGACTCTTGAAAAACAACAAGCATTCAGCCCAAACCATGGCAGATAGCAAGAAATAACAAAGATTAGGGGAGAAATTAATGAAATAGAGATTAAGAAACCAATACAGAACACAGATTGGATGAAGAGTTGGTTCTTTGAAAAAGTTAATAAGAACAACAAATCCTTAGTAATTTGTCAAAAAGAAAAAGGGAGAAGGTACAAATTAACAAAGTTAGAGATCAAAGGCGTGTCATTGCAACTGACTTATGTGAAATCACAATGTCATTAGAAATTGCTATGAAAACTTAAACTATGAAAAGCCGATAGGCCAGAAGAAACAGAATAATTTCTAAATACATACCATGTATTAATTAAGCCCTGAAGATATAAGTAACTTAAACAGACCCATTATAAGCAATGAGATTGGAGCTGTTATTAAAAGTCTCCATTCAAAGAAAGGCTCTAGGACCAGACAGATTTACTGGTGAATTCTAGCCACCACTCACAGAAGGACTCATACTAATTCTTCTTAATTTTCCCACTAGGTATAAGTGAAAGAATATTACCAAATTCATTCTGTGAAGTCAATATTATCCTGATACACAAAACAGGTCAAGATACTACAAAAAAAAGGTAGTTGACAAAGTTCAACATACTTTCATGATAAAAGTCTCAGGGACAAGCCAGGCAGTTCTCAGTCCTCAGGGAAGCAGAGGCCGGTGGATCTCTGTGAGTTCAAGGCTAGCCTTGTCTACAAAGCAAGTCCAAGACAGCCAAGGCTAACACAGAGAAACCCTATCTCAGGGGGGAAAAAGCTTCAAACTGAGATAATTTCCTCTAAAAGTCAAGAACATGACAAGGATGTCAACACTTATCTCTCTTATTCAGTATATCTCTTAAGTCTTAGCTATAGAAATTAGACAAGAAAAATACTTAAAAGGGATAATAATAGGAAAAGAAGAAGTAAGAAAGACTGTTCTTTTTTCAGATGCACTGAGTCCTGGACCCCAAAACCACACTAAAGTTAATCATATATATATGCTGGATGGTACTGGATGGTACTCACACATTGCTCTAGAAGTCACAAGTCCCTTCCTTTGCTCTGCCCTCTCCCTTCGGGCTCTGCTGCACACCCAGAAACCTAGAGAAAGACAAGCTAAGCAAGTAAAAAAGCTTTCTCACAGTAGACTAGAAAAGGAGGTCACATACCAAGAGGAGAAGGGCGAGACTTACATTTTATATGAAGCAACAGGCAGACTCCCACAGGCAAGGCGCCATGAAGTCCTTTGCTCCTGGGTGAAGCGACCTCTCCTCTGTGGAACTGACTTCTTCCTTCCTAGTTTGCCCAGGGCAGGGCTTTATGGGGCAAGAAGTAATTTTGAAGGAGGAGATCCTAATTCTGGTCCTAACCTTGCTCTCTCAGCAATAATGCAAACACAAACAGGCCATGACTCTACTCTAGGCCTCCTCTGATATAATGAGAAGATGGATTCTTCTCCAGCTAAGAATTTCAAGTCCCCCAGGATGCAGTGGGAATCTTAGGCAGAGCTGCACTTTCTGAGAGTCAGGTACCTTTGGGGAAGACTCAGTTCTTTTCTTTTACTGTGGAAACAGAGCCTCATCCTGAGATGCCCAATCTCGCTGTAGTCTACCTCCCTGGAGTATGTTCACCTCGCCCTGGGGTACCCTTTAGAGATGTTTGGCTTACTTTCTAGAATGTTCCATTCTCTTCTGCACCTGTAGGGATCACTGTGTGTGACTATCAATTGTACCATTTTCTTATTACTGCTATAACAAATCATGATAAGCTTGGCACCTTGAATCAAAAGACATTTAATTCCTTAAACTTCTGGGGGGTCAGAAATCCAAAATTATTTTCACCAGGCTGCTTTCACTTTGAGGGCTTTGGTATCCAGTATCTAGAGCTACATTCATTTCTTTTAAGATAAAAAAACATCCTGTTTGCCTGTGTATACATATGTGTATGTGTATATTATGTATATGTATGTATGTGGATCATATATGGTGTCTGGTACCTGTGGAGGCCTGAAAAGATAAAGGCATTGGATTCCCCAAAAGCAGGAGTCAGAGACGGCCATGAGCTCTTGTGTGGGTACTGGAAATCAAATCCAGGTCCTCTGCAGTAGCAGAAAGCCTTCCTCACTGCAGAGCTATCTCTCCCCAACTCTCGGCTTATGGTCTCCATTGCCATCATCAGAGGCAGTGGCATGGCATTTTCTTCAGTTGTCACCCTGCTGCATTCTTTCTTGTCTTCCAATTTCCCTCTGTCACCTTATCAGGACGTATGACTACATTTGGGGCCTGAGTAATCAAGGGTAAACGCTTCACCCCAGGACTCTTAACTTAACCCTATCTACCATGTCCTGCTTTTTTATGGTGGTGACAACGACAGGTTCTGGGGATTAGGATGTAGTCATATTGGGAAGTCATTGTTCAGCCTTCTACAGTGATCTGTACCTTGTTTCCGTTCCGGGGACCATCTGTTTTCTCTCCTGTCCCATCCATTCAAAATGGAGCTGCGTGTCTTTGAATGTATACCATAACCTTCTAGGCTACCCTGATTTCTCCCATCACCACTCTCAGGAAGGTGCCGTGCAATGGAGTTTTCTGTGATGACAGGCAGGTTCCGGATGGGCTCTACACTAGTGCTTTCTAACGCAGTAGCCATCAGCACCTATGAGTGCCTGCAGTGAGCAGAGAATCGGCCTTAATTGCTCTGTACATCCCGCACACCTCATACAAATACAGTGTTAGAACTGTATAATGCTTGTGTCTTCAGAGCAAAGAGCACTGCTGCTGGAACAGACCTTGACAGGATTCATTCCTCTCAGCATGCTGCACCTGGCCAGTGGCTAACGTATCAGACAGCTCAAAATCCAGGCACAGGACATCAGAAGCCAACAGTTCTTTACTACCAGCCTCTCAGACCTACCTTAGGTCCACTTCTATGAAGTAGTTTGGATGCTAAGGAGTACCTGAGGGAAGGATAAGGAAGGGAGTTGTGCTTGTTGGCTCAGAGAAGAAGGTTCCGTTTCTTTCTTAGACAGAAGACAAGGCTGAAGTGGCTTTCAAGGCTGTCCCCAGCAGGGCCTCCTGTGCTCTGCCTGATTCTATCTGGAGAGTATCTTTAGACATAGATGCCTCAGCCACATTTGATATATGGCCCTTGACACAGCTTCTTGCGCGTACAGGATAATTAGATACCGTGTTCCCGTTCGTATGACAGGGGCATGACGCCTAATGCAAATCAAGCATCATCAGAGTGCCTATTTCAAGCAGCTGTGTACGCCTATCCTGGAAACTCCCCACCCAAGCTCCCCGCCCACCCACCCCCAAGGACCATACAATGCCTTTGTCCTCCCTGAGTAAAGTTAAACTAGCTCCCTGAAGTGGTTCCCAGGCTGTCTGATCTCAGTGGTCCTCAATGCCTCCCGAGTTCTGAGCCTTGCTCTCTGCTCCTCCTGCCTTGGTGGGCTGGTGACCAGCAGCCCCCTGTGCCGGCCCCAGCACCGCCCCACCCAGGGAAGAGGAGAGCCACACATCCCCTTCCCTCTGTTAGTGTGCTGTTGCTCTTATTCACACTCCCCCCTGGAATGCCGGTCTAATTACCCTTAGGATGAACATTGCCCTTCTCGATCGTTCTTTCACAATGCTTCCCAAGCAAATCTACAAGCCTCTGAAAGCCCCTTCTCTCTCTCTCTCTTTGTTTCTTAGTTTGTAAAATGGTAGGCACCAGTCCCCACCTCGTACTGGTGTTAACAGTCTCATCAGAAGTGTTGAGAGAATCTTCTGAGACCATGAGGCCAAGAGGACTTGTTAAGGTCTCAGTATTTATTTGTTCTCACCACTTTTGCAAACTGTAGTTTATACCTAATAGCACCAGGCAGTTTCAACCCAAATCAAAATTAAGTTAAAAACCACAACTACATTTCAAAGAAGTATTTATTATGAAAACACATGAAACCAATTACATGATCACATCTACAATAGCAGAGAAACAGCAACGGTGGACCATCCCCATGGGAGACACGTGTCCTTTAACGGAGCATAAATAATAGAAATAATACCAAATACAATAACAAAGCCTGTATAAAGGTTTTACATTATGAAGTGGGACAGGGATTCTGAATGTTAAGGAGCAAGGTACTTCTCAATGAAAAGTGTGAGGGCTCAGGAGGCCTTTCCTTGAAGAGGTTCCTCCTGTCCTGAGTCTGGAGCAGCTCAGTTCAACTCCAAGTCATTCATGTACTCAGTGACCCAGGACTCGCTGGGGTCAGCACAGACTTGCCTGCCTCTTTTGGTCAGGAATCTGTAGAAGAAGGAGAGCACAAGTGAGAATCCCATGGGACCTTAGAGGGCATCCAACACTGTCCTTCGCCTGTGGTAGGCATGTTCCTCTGCTTGATCATTATTCGCGTGGGCGAGCATGGTAGATGGGATCCTTCCTGGTTGAACTTGACACTAGACTCCCTGTAACTCTGACCCATGGGTGTAGCTATGGCCCCAGGGGTTCCCTATGTTAGGAAACAATGGGTTTTCATAATCAATTAAATAATGTCTCCCAGTGTTTCATTGTTCCTTTGAATGGCCTTTCTACATGATTTCCTTAGCTTAGTTTAAGCAATCTGTCTATATAGCATGAATCTAGTTTCATGGCCTGTAGATATCTTCCTCCCCCAAAGCCCCCCCCCCCCCCCCCCCCCCCCCTTTACTGACCTCTCAGCCACTATCAGAACTTAAAAACTGACCTCAGGACCTCACTGTTCTTTGGCGGAGCTTTAACCCTTAGAACTGACTTCCCTCTGTTAGATAACTTTGCACCTGAAGCCAGCTTGCCCTCACCCCTAGATATACTTACACCACGGCTGGCTTGGAGCAAAGGCTGCTGGTCTCATAGTAATCCGTCACAAAGTTGCGGTGAAGCTGCCGTGAAGTATAAGAGAAGCAGCAGGAAGTAGGAGGGTCAGAGCCCACTGGAAGGAAAAGCCAAGGTCAAAACCGTGCCAGGCACTGTCCATTCTAGATCTTCACTGAGCATCCCTATTGACAACTAGCACCCAAAACATGGTCCCTCGAATCCATGGTCATTTACCCAGAATGAGATTTATACTCTAAAAAGACTATCCTCAAGGAAGAAGGAAAAAACATTCCAGGAGACTGAAACTGGGTTGAGGCTCAGAGCCCCTCCCAATTCCTTTATGTTACAGGTGGGGAAATCAAGGCCTAGAGACAAGCCTCAACCAGAGAGAAAGCGGATTCAATATCTGACTTCCATCCCACTATTCTCCTCTATTGGCTGTTAATCCTTGAGGAAATAGAAGTGTAAATAATAATGGATGTCTGGTAGACTGTATTTAACAGCAGACTTGGGAATCTTCCCTGCTTCCTTTGGTCTCCCTGCCCAACCCCTGCTGTTAGGATGACCCCAGCTGGAAGACTGGACCCACTAGAGCTTGAAGGAGCAGTGGGAGGGTCAACTTACTTGGTGCTGAGAGCACTGGGGCACAGAAGGCAGCCACGAGCAGGAGGAGAGAGAGGGCAGACACGCAGAGTCTCATGGTGCTGCTGAGGGAGAGGTTTGCACAGAGCTGAGACTGCAGAGCCCAGAAGCTTGAGAAGGCGGCTGAGTGTTGTGATGATCTGAGTTGGGAACCCCTCTTTATAGGGACTCTGGGGCCTGGGACAGAGGAGGGGTGGTGCAGGAATGAAAACGGAATTTCCTGAGGAAAGATCATGTCATGGCATCAAGACGGAAACTGAAATTGGCTGAAAGTGAGGAGTTCCTTGTACTTGTAGTGACATCACGGAAGAGAAAGGAGGGAGATGGAGGAGGAGAAGTAGGGTGCATGCTGGAGGGGGAAGTGGTACACCAAAGATAGTGACTGAGATGGAGTGGGGGGAGGTTGTGAACCCAAGAGGAAGGATGCGAGGTTCACACCTGCTAGCAAGGGCTTGTGGATAAGAAGTCACTGCACTTGGCGGTGGGCACCTTCAGGCAGCGGAACCTTCTCGTCAGTCTTTGCAGGGTGGCTATAGTCTCCAGGAAAAAAACCCATAAGGTGTGACCACAAGAGAGAAGATACTGACCACACTCCAGACTCTTCTGTGATCAGCATCATCCAGAAGGGTTTGTTTAGCCTATCTAGAACAAGGAAGGGATAGAAAGAAGAAAAAAAAAAAAAAGGTTTCAGGATTATTTTATTGGAATGATAAGAGAAGCAGAGAAAGAAAGCAAGTTTGAGAGACCCAGACAAAGAATGTTCCAGGGCAACTAAGGATTGATGCCTAGCGACAGTGTTTGCTACAGACAGAATGTGTAGGCAGTCCCAAGGAAATGCCTCCTGGTCCTAGCTGCTGGGGGACCTGTGTAGAAGACGCAGCCTACCAAGGCTGGGTTACAGTCAAACTCCAAGTAGGGCAAACGAGGGAAACTGGAAGGTGGACCCCACGTTCTCACTCACCTGACTCAGCCGCTTGCCTTAGACCCCCCACTGTGACATGCTCCCCTGAGAAACAGAAAATAAAGAGTGAAACAAGAAGCTAGGTCTCCTTGGTGCTTGGGAGGGGCGGAGAGAGCATCATCCTGAAGCACTTCATCAACATTTCACAAAGCGTAAGTTTGTGCTACCTTGCTCTTCTTCTCCCCATGCACAGACCGCACTCCCCCGCCCCTGTGTCTTCTGTCTTCAGCAGCATCACCTAGCTTCCCAGGTTCTGTGCTCCCTGACAGCACACAAGAGAGTCTTTCTCATGAGCTCTCTGGGTTGGTGCAGCTTCACCATCACACATCAAAGGACTTGTGCCTTGGGCTCTTAGGTGCCGTTTCCATGGCATTTCAATTCAGCCCAACTCCCTGCTCCTCCGCTGTTTGTTAGAGCAGAGACAGTGGAGATCTTAGCCTATTGATGGCACGGACAGTGATAGAAGCTACTGTCCCATGAGGTGGAATAAGGTGGCACATGAGAGGTAGTAACGAGGCGTTGGGGAGTCTGAGGATGAAGGTTACCCCTCAGGTGTAGGTAGAGCGTTCCGAGTAAGGTTGAAACCCCTGGGGCTAGGGAGGAGCCTCTGCCTATGTCAGTGTCTCCATCCCCATTTGATGAGGGCTGTGGAGCCATCTGCTCTGGACCACCAGAGGATGCTAAATGTGAATGGATGTTGGTCTGTGAGGCGGAGTCTTATTGCAAATAAAGCATCCTCAGAGGTGGTGAAGACTATTCTAGAAGATTAGAACCGGAATGGGCCTCAGACTCTGTTACATCGCCTTCATATTACAGACATAGTAGGTGACAGGTGCCATGGCAGTGTTGGATGTTCCTGTTTTAAGTGGTGGCTGTGAAGTGTTGAGGGGCAGCAAGAGTATAGGAGCCAGAGGGTGGGGAGAAGTTCGGTGAGGTGCTGTCTTACCTGTTGTACACGTGAACTCATGGCAGTTATTCTTTCTTTTTGTGGGTGGGGAAGACAGGGCTGTGGAGCCCTGGCCGTCATGGAACTCTCTCTGTAGACCAGGTTGGCCTTGAACTCACAGAGATCTGCCTGCTTCTGCCTCCCAAGTGCAGGAATTAAAGGCTTATGCCACCAGTGACTGGCAGTTATTCTTACCTCCACAAGACCTGTTTAAGGACAAGCCAACAAAGTAGCAAAGTCAGTCAACATTTCAGCAGGAAGGCACTAATGAACTCAGTGGGTTACGGGGAGGGGGCAGTGGAGGGGAAAGGGGTGGGGAGAAGGGAGGAGGAAAGAGGGTGACTGTGGAGGAGAGGGGAGTAGAGAGGGAAAGGGGGTGAGAAAGAAAGATTGGGGAGGGGGAGGGAAGGGGAGGAGAGGAGAGAGGAGGGAAGAGTCATGGCAGGGTTGGGCAAAGAGCGTATTGAGGGATGTCACCGGGATAGGAGGAATTAAAGGTGCATAGGATCCATGTACACATGCGTCGAAGTGTCAAAGAAGATAAAAATAAAGATAAGAATCTGGTTTGAACTTTTAAAAGAAAATTACATTAGTTTGTTTTCCTTATATCAAAAATTGTCAAAAATTTTACAGTAGTTGCTATAAAAATTTTTAGAAACTCTAGGAAAACAGATATCCAAATTCTTAAGATTTAAGAGGACTTAAAATTATCTGTCATTACGTACCTCGTTTTAGCTGTGAGTACTTAGCATTCCTTCTCATTAGCATGTCTTCGAATTGCTGGTTAATACCCATTGAGGGTGTGTAAGACTCAGTCGTTACTGAAACCTGGTTACTGCTGACTATACAGCATTCCCCTGCCTGGAAGTACTAACGTTTGTCTTTATTGATTCTACTACTTAGGTAGGTTGTTTGATTGTTTTGAGCCTTTGTCTAAATTGGGCTGAGAACTGAGGTCTGACCAGCTGGGCAGAGAGTGGGTGTTGGTTATTCAGGCAAAAGTTGAGAGACCTGTGCTTTTATGTGTGAGACACATTTGTTGCATTCTCTTTCACACTAGGGTAACTAAAGACAACACGATGTATGTATCTTTCTTTCTTTCTTTCTTTCTTTCTTTCTTTCTTTCTTTCTTTCTTACTTTCTTTCTGGTTTTTCGAGACAGGGTTTCTCTGTGTAGCTTTGGCTGTCCTGGACTCGCTTTGTAGACCAGGCTGGCCTCGAACTCACATCAACCTGCCTGCCTCTGCCTCCCGAGTGCTGGGATTAAAGGCGTGCACCACCACGCCCAGCTGGCGATGTGTGTATATTTCAACAGAGCTGGAATGAAGGATTGAGAATGTTTTCACAACCAAGAAATTGCCCGGTAGGTATTCAGACCCATCATACAGTTATATACATCAAAACATCACACAGTGCCAGTAAACGTGTAAAACCCTGTACTTCAATCTTAAATTACTTTAAATTAAAAAACTGGGAATTTACAAAAAAAAAAATGTAAGTGATAGTAATGGTGGTTGGCACTTAACACAGCGCTAACACGTGAGTCAGTGACAGCCTTGGCGCTGATGTGTGTAACCCTCCCAGTGGTCCTCTGAAGTGCTGACTGTTAATAGCCCCTGTTACGCATGAAGGCACAGAGCCAAGACAGGCAAGGGACCTACAGAAATGTACACAGCTGAAACACACCACATATTTGGAAACCAAGGAAGCCTGGCTCCGGGATAAGTTCATCAGAAAAGGAAAGCCACTTCATTGTGAGTTTCTGTTATAAGCTTAACGGGCATGTCCTGTGAGTGTGCCGCGGTCTCTCGGTTCACATGATTTTGAGCAATAGAATCCACAAACTTCTCCTTTTTTTTTTTAATATTAGAAAGTTTGGTAATTTTAATAGTAGTTTTCAAAATGCTGATGGGGGAGCAGCAAATGCACACGTGATGTGAAGACAGAAGGGAGATGCCAGGGGAAGGATGGCAACAGCAGGGAATGGGGGTTGAGAAAAAAAAATTTGTACTTAAAGGATGAAGATCCGGTATGCCCCCCAGTAACAAATATTTAGTCAAAGTTTAATCTTTTTATAAAAATGACAAAATTATGTGTGTTTTCACCTTTAATAAGAAGTAAAATTATGGGCCTGAAGAGATAGCTCAGTGGCTAAGGGCATTGGTTTTGCTTCCAGAGGTCAAGGGTTCAATTCCTAGCACCCACATGGCATTTCATTACTGTCTATAACTGGGATCGAATTCCGTCTTCTAGTGTGCACACAGACATGCAGACGAAAAACACATATACATAATATAAATAAATAAATAAATCATTTTAAGTAATAAAATTTTATGTATACCTAAAAAAACAAAAACAAAAACAAAACAACCCAGAAGTTTTCTTTGTCTTGAATGTGGATCCCTATGGCTGTTGTGGGAATGGCCTGTGCCCATGGTGTTTCACTATGCCCTGTGCTTTACAGAAAAGGGACACTGTGCCCTGCCAAGTTGGCACTCCTCATCATAGACTGTCTCAGGCAGTTCACAGAGGCATGGTCTTGGCGACCAGGAAGCTTAAAGAACAAGGTTCAAAGCCAGGCAGGCAGGCAGGCAGGGCTCGGTCAAAGGGAAGTTTCCATGTTACTGGAAACCAGGAAGTGGCTTTGAGGAGTGTCAGAGGAAGGGGAGCCTGTCTGGCTCTTTAGCAAGACCACTCTGGAAAATTTGCTGCTCTTGGTCCTGCTGAGCACCTCAGAGGGCTGACCTCAGCAGCACTGGGGGTGGGTCAGGGGGGGTAAGGGGAGGTGAGGGGTGGGGGGTGGGGTCGGTAGGGGGGTGGGGTTGGTAGGGGGGTGGGGTTGGTAGGAGGATGGGGGGGTAGGGGGGTGGGGGAGTGAGAGAAGGTAGTGAGTGACTGGAAAGCCCCTGCCTCTTCTTTTTAAGATAAATTATTTGAGCTGCTTTAGGTTTCTTTTAATTTTTTAAAAGATCTCTTTTATCTTTAATTGTGTGTGTTGGTGTGTGTACTTGACAGCAGGTGCTCATAGAAGCCAGAGGCATCTGATGCTCCTGGAGCAGATACACAGGAGATTGTGAGCTCCGACGTGGGTGCTGGGAACTTTGGCAAGAGCCCTTTCTTAACTGCTGAGTCACCTCTCCAGCAACCGCAACCCCCACCCCCACCGGCTGCCACTGTTGCCCAAGTTTTAATTTCCAGTACAGTCTAGTGTAGGTGACTGTCGGAAGTTGTGGGAACAGAAAAGGAGTCAAGGTGACTGTGACTTCCTGGTTTCAGGATTGGAAGCTTGAAAGGACAGGATGTTTTCATGGGGTAGATGATTCAAGATTCGCCGGGGGTGGGGTGGGGGGGTGGGGGGATAGGGGTGTGGGGGGTGTCGATGGAGTTCAGTATCAAGATTTACAACCTAGTGGGGCGTGGTGGCGCACACCTTTAATCCCAGCACTTGGAAGGCAGAGCAGGTGGATCTCTGTAAGTTCAAGGCCAGCCTGGTCTACAAAGCGACTCCAGGACAGCCAAGGCTTGAAAAACAAAACAAAACAAAAAGATATGCAACCTGATCTACTGTGGAGAAGCGCGCGCACACACACACACACACACACACACACACACACACACACACACACACACACACACACACCAGAGTAAATGGCAGTAACTCATACAGGAAATGAAGGGCTTGATGCAAAAGGAAGGATTGGCATCATCGAGTCTTTGTCTCTGCTGGACGTGAGTAAGGGGGCCTGACTCCAGGATGCTGTTTCTGCCTTTATGAGCCATGGCGCCTGGCCTGCTGCAACCTAGGAACAGCCAGAGGTAGACCTAACAAGGGTGTTATTATCAGTTAGCCCACTCATGGGACCAGTGATGCCAAACAAGAGCTGAGACTGGTACCCAGAGAAGTGGAGCCTTGGTGGGAAAACCAGGAAGAAACCAATTGGCAGGGCTGGGTGATGGGACGTGTGGGGAAACGGGAAGAGGTGAGCAGAGAGAGCAGTGAGAGGCAGTGACAAAGGAGATGAGCTGCCCCCACAGAACTCCCTGGGCGCGCAGATGGGAGACTCTGCTGGACTGAGGTGGGGCCTGGAAAGGCTGGAGTGAACTGGAAACCAAGGACACAGATCAACCCCCCCACACACCAATGGTTGTGGGTCCGTTGTGCTACTTTCTGTCCCGGCCACCTAATTGCTTTTGGTGTTTCTCCTAAAGATGAAGATATTGCCACTTGTGGTCTTTTATTTATTTATTCATTTATTTATTTATTTATGTTTTAGTGTGCGTTGGTGTTTTGCCTGTATGTATGTCTGTTTGAGGATGTCAGATCTCCTGGAACTGGACTCACAGACAGTTGTGAGCTGCCAGGTGCCTGCGGGAATTGAATCCAGGTCCCCTGGAAGAATAGCCAGTTCTCTTAACCATGGAGCTATCTTGTCAGCCCCACTATGGCCTTTTTTTTTTCTTTAATCCTTTCCTTCTCATTAGTATTTCAGCTCTATGATGAGTTTTAATGCATAATACAGTTTATCAAATCTGTGATTTATTCACTTACCAAATAGTTACTAAGCCTCATGGTGTGTCAGGCTTTGTGACAGACAGTGAAGAGTGTTGCTGACCAGTTCTGGGTGTGACCCAAGCAAACCATCTTTCCTGGAAACATCAATCTCTCACCTAGAACATTTCTGACACCTTCTAACTCAACCCTTCCGTGACTCACTCAGTATGTGTGCTAAGCACATACTATGCACATAAGCACATCATTTTTCCAACCCAAGTAAAAATACATGGTGAAGGGCTATTTTCTGGTTTGAGGATCAATATAGAAACTTGTAAAACCCTAGTGTAAAAATACTAGGGATTGCATATTCCATCAATTACCTTCATTTATAAGAATGGAATTCTAGGAGTTAGAGACTACATCAGGAGACCCTCCACGGTAGGTTCATCATGTGCTAGGATTTGGGTACTTAGATTCCACCAACTAGACATGGTCTGAATTTTAATAAATCCTACAGGGCAGTATTTAAAATTGAAAACAAATCTTTACATAGATGACTGAGGACCCATTGCAGTAAGTGCTGTAATTCTGGACATAGAAAGTGTCCATTGCTGGAAAAGTGACTGACGCAGCAGTTTTTGTTTCCTCTTCTGCCCTCTTCAGCT
>OU015746.1:36382165-36425942 GCA_907169655.1 Acomys percivali
AGAGAGAGAGAGAGAGAGAGAGAGAGAGAGAGAGAGAGAGAGAGAGAGATTGTGTGTGTTCTTACGCACATAAATGCCACCTGCTCAGTCTATATAATGTTACATGTATGTATGTTTTCAGGGCTGACCATTTAGTACTGGCTAGCCAATCGCTGTGCTCTTCCCTGAGGAAGACTGCCTCTCTCCCTCTCAGCATTCCTTGGCTCCCTGTAGTTCTCTGTCTAGGGTTGAAGCCTCCCAAGTTTTCCTCCTTCCGTGGTTAGCTTGTCTGTTGATGTTGTTATGTTGGGGTCGCGTTCAGGCAGCCATATTGGGGAGACTTCATTGGTGTAGCTTCTCTGATATTTTTAAGGAGACACGATCTCACAGCAGACGTCCTGTTTCTCCAGCTCTTCCTGTCCCCGTCTTATGCAATGAACCCTGAGCCCTGGGTGCAGTAGCTGTGTGGCTCCATGACACTGCGTTTTGATGAGTTGTGGTTGTCTGCAATGGCTTTGTCAAAAGGAGACGTTTGCTTGACCGTGTGCTGCAGCCCTTCCATGAAGCCCCCGAGCCCCTCTGCAGAAGGCCGGTCCTCCCTCCTCTGAGTTCTGAGAGCTCATGTCTCTCCTTCCCTTAGCACTTCCTGCCGAGTTCTGTGGTCCCTGTTCACTTACTCATGTGTCCCTGCTAGACTGTGGGCTCTGAAGATAAACGTCACTAAAAAGAATGCAACCATTTGTCCCAGAAAAGTGTCAAGACAGCAGTTGGACCAAAACTTCATTATATCTACCAAACCTTTTCCCAAGGACTAGAGAGATGGCTCAGTGGCTAAAGTGCTTACTTTGAAGGCATGAGAACCAGAATCTGGATCCCCGGTCCCCACATAATTGTCAGTGGGCATGCTGGCCCACTGCGTGGGTTAAACACACTAGTGACAGTAGGCTCCGCATCACCAATAGTGTGTCAGTATTGCCTTAAGGAAAGAAATAAACATACTTTCCCCTCAGAGTCATTTAACGAAGAGCAAGTCCAGATTTGAATTCTCTGCTTTATGCTCCCTGTGTCTTCTGTCCGAATGCGGCATCAGCCTGATTCTGTGTCTGTCTAAAGGCTGTCTTGTGACTCTGTCTCTGTATCTATGTGTGACTGTGTCTGTCTGTCTGTCTGTCTGTCTGTCTGTGTCTGTGTGCCTGTGTCCCTTGTATGAATGTTGTGTGACTATGTCAGATATGTGACTGTGTCTGTCTGTCTGTCTATGTCTCTGTATCTCTGTCCCTTGTGTGAATGTTGTGTGACTATGTGAGTTATATGACTGTGTCTGTCTGTCTGTCTGTGCCTTTGTATCTCTGTCCCTTGTGTGAATGTTGTGTGACTATGTCAGATATGTGACTGTGTCTGTCTCTCTGTCTATGTCTCCGTGTCTCTGTCCCTTGTATAAATGTTGTGTGACTATGTCAGTTAAGTGACTGTCCCTAACACAGGCTTTGCTCTTTATTTATTGAACAGCACAGAAAACATCACCTGGGGAAGGAAAGGGATGCATTATAGAAATATTTAACTTTAGCAGACATTACATCACTGGCCTAAACTGATCCCATCAGACCCAGACAACAAACTACTATAAGCATCATTGCTTATCAACCAACATTCATAAATGGGTTTTCATTTTAGAAGGTGCTTTCAACCTCTGCATTGGCTACTTTCAGCAAGTGGTCCACATGTGTTGTTCTGCGTCAGGGTTATGAAGAGTACATAACTTAAGATTAAAGCGATGCCCTTGCTCAGGTTGCGGAAGTTGATTGCTTGGGAAATCCAAGACAAATACAGTTGGTTGTGACATTGTCCTCTTAAAGGCAAATTAAATGAGCAGGCTGAGAACATAGCAAGATGGCAGTCTTAAGTCTTAAATGATCTCAAGGTACATTATTACCTCTGGGTGTGAGATCCAGCAAAACCTCCAGTATGAGACTTTTTAAAAAGTCATAATATTGCACCTCTACAGTCTGCCTGTTAATTCTAGTCTTGGAAGGCTAATGTGGCAGACCATCCTGATGAGTGTGCTCTGGATTTGATTAAGAGGCCCTGCCGCAATGAACAGCGTAGAGACAAGTGTGGAGGATGGCTCCTGACACCAGTCTTGGGCCTCCACATGAACATGCATGCATATACACTCATACATATGCAGACCACACACGCGCATGCACACACACGTGCATATACACCTTCTTTCAGGCATGTAATCCTAGCACTCCCAGAGCCTGAGGAAGACAAATCCTAATTTTGACTACCTGACTGAAATGAAAAGCAATTAAAATTAAAACATTTGATAACAGCTTATTTTTAAACTGTGATATTGAAAATGCTTTAAAAATGAGTTCATGAGTGTGAGTGGACAGGAAGGTGCTATCTCGCCAAATAAAATAAGAAAATTCTCAAAATATAAGAAAATTAATCACCCACAGGTCCATCACACAAAATATTATTAACTTTTTAAAGTTTGTGCTTTTAGTGAATTCCAGTACTGTTTATTTGTAATGCCTGAGTCTGGGGTAGAAATCCATGTATAGTCCTAGATATTTGTAGAACTTTTCACTTTGTAAAAGTTGCACAATTTTTCTTGATATTTTATTTACCACTGATGTGATGAGTATATTTATGTCATTTTATTAATATTTAAGAGCTTCTTAAATAAGTGATCCAGTGAATACACTATAATTTCATTTATAATTTTTTCATAGTGATAAGTCCGGTTTCCTTAGTTCATAGTTACAAGGAAACTGGGCCTGCTATCTCTATGTTTAAAGATGGATTCATATTTGGGTGGTTTCCACAAAACTCTTTCCTAGAAAGGCTTTTTCTACTTTAATGGGCACAAATATTTTTAGGGTTTTCACATATTGACACCCACACTTAAAGTATCTATATGACCCACAACTAATGTTTAACCCAGTGGCCGAGTCACTCTGTGGCTAATGATTGGACAAGTATCTGAAATGTGACCTCATGTTCCCTATTGTTCTAGTCAGGGAATCTTAACTCAGCCCCTCATGGCGGTGGTAGGTCCCGCCCCCTGGTCCACAGCTATTCCATCCATGTGGTTAGAGAAGGTGAGAAATAAGAGTTTCCATTCCATGGCAAGGAACAGGGCTGGAGTGTTCATTCACAGAATGGTTTTTATGAGAAGGGACCAGCTAAGAATAGCCCAGGGCTGACATTACCCTAGCTCCTCTTGCTCATGAGAGAAACTACTTCCCCACAAGAAGTAAGAATAGGTCACAAGTTGAGAGCTGAGACTTATATCTCAGAGATGCTATTCTTGGATATCCTGAGCCCATGTGGTCACCGGGGACCCGGGGTTGTGTAATATTTGACATGACACCATTGCTGTGCTTAAAAATTTCCCTCCTCGCCCCCCGGATTCCATTTCATCACCTTCCAGGGCTACTTATAAAGAGTAGGGGAGTATGGCTTCAGACACCAGGAGGACACAAGCGGCAGAGAGTACCAGTCCGTTCTCAGCTCTGCTGACAAGCGCACATTCCATCACCTGCTCAGCATCATGAAGGTCCCCACCGCTGCCCTTGCTGTCCTTCTCTGCACCATGGCTCTCTGCAACCAAGTCTTCTCAGCACCATGTGAGTCCACACTGCTACCACGGGTGTCCCCACTCGCTCACTGGTCTTGGGCAGACCACAGTAGACTTTTCTGTGGCTTTAGAGTCTACCAGAGAAAAGAAACTGATATTTCTCTTTTAGACTTTTATTTTCCTTTATGGGATGGGAGTGTCTTTTATAGCTACCCAAGACCTAGAGTCACAGTGAGGGTAGTGGTGTCATGCCTTTACCCGCCTGCCCTAGGATTCCTAAGGTACTCTGTCTCTGGGGTGCCTTAAGCAATGTCCCCTTATCCCTATGCCTTTTTTGCTGACTTCCTGTATCAGAGAAAGCTGTGAAAGAGACATGGGGCAACACAGAGAAAGAGAAATCCTGCAGTGATGATGTGGAAAGAACAGACACAGAAATGAAGACGGACATGGGACATTTCTGATCCCAAATGCCCAAATCCACCCCCCCTCCATAGCCTTAGCCTTGCAACTCTCACCCCAAGAGAGGCAGCTGTCCCACCTCTTAAGTTGCATAGGCTGGCCTGTCCCTCTCAGTGATGACTTGACTCATTCTGTCCCTTCCCCTGCAGATGGTGCTGACACCCCGACAGCCTGCTGCTTCTCCTATAGCAGGCAGATTCCACGCAAATTCATCGTTGACTATTTTGAGACCAGCAGCCTTTGCTCCCAGCCGGGTGTCATGTAAGTTCTGTTCTCCTGCTTTTCCTGATACAGTGGGGTGTGGGACAGGGTGAAGGAGGGTTTTTCTGGACACGTTGGTGGGGTGGGGTGGGGAGTAAGCACAAAAGGGGTCAGTAAGAGAGGCTCTGAAGAGCATGACAGAAGACGGGTGGGATGGAGAAGAGATTCGCCAATTTCTTGACCCTACCTCTCTTTGTAGTTTCCTGACCAAGAGAAATCGACAGATCTGTGCTGACCCCAAAGAATCCTGGGTCCAAGAATACATCACTGATCTGGAGCTGAATGCCTGAGGGGCTTGGAGGCAGCAAAGAACCCAAAGCCTCCATGGGTCCTGTATAGAGCAAGGGCCTAGCCCCCAAACATTCTTGCTACCTCCATAGTTTCATCTCCTGTAAGCTGTTTGCTGCCACATCCAGAGACTCTCAACTTGAATTTTAATTTAATTTAATCTTATTAATTTAATCCTATTTAATTTTGTAATTTATTTAATTTGTCACACTTGCGTTTGTGTCTGTTTGTTCTGAAAGACCTCAGGGCACTTCCCGTGACACACACACACACCCCACACACCCCCACCCCTGTTGCTCACATTGTGGTGACAGCTGAGTGGCTGTTAACAGCCTATCCTACAGAGACTTCATGACAAAGTCATAAACTGACAAATTTACAATGGATGCTTTGTCTATGTCAGAGAAATAATAAATATGCCCTTTAAAAAGTGACTGGCTTTGAGTTTTATTTATTTTATTTTTTTCCTGGAAAGTCAGAATTACTGGTTAAGAGGAATAAAAACAACTGCTAGGAAGATGTGAAACAGAGGATGGGGGAGGGGTGGTGGGACGAGGTGGGCAGGTGGGAGTGGGTGGGCTTTCATGGAGCCACTCCACTTCATCCTGGAAGTCTGGTTCTGGAACACAGGAATGGTGGCTATCTTGTGAACCAGCTCACAATGAACCTGCTCTAGAAAAAGTCACCATTTGAATACTTATCCAGTGGAGTAGCCGCCAGGCATACCATAAATCAAGCTTCCTTAAGAACAGTTTTGAGTCCGCTTGACCTTGGTTCCTGCTTTTGTTTTGAGACACGGTCTCACTATGTAGTGCTGTCTGGCCCGAAGTTCTGAGATCTATGTGCCTCTGCCTCCTGAGTGCTAAAGTTAAAGGGCCATGCTATACATCCTCCGAAAGCTCAGGTATCAAAGCATTTGGTCCCCAGTACAGCAGGGCTCAGAGGAGGAGCCTTCGGGAAGTGATTGGCTCATGAGGGCTCTGACCCCATGAATTGTATGGTGTCCTATGGATTTGGGGAATTGGAGGTGGGATTTCTGTGGTAGAAGCAAGACCTATGTCTTGGTTGCCACTAACAAGCAGCTTTTCTCCACACGCTTCTGCTGTGACGAGGCCTCACCATGTGCTTGAAGGTGCCCTGGCCAGCTTCAGAAACCATGAGCTGAAATAATGTTCCCTTCCTTTGAGCTGAGTCTCTGGTACTCTGTCACCATGGCGGAGAGCAGACTGAAGCACCTGCCGGTGCAGTTGTATACCTTGCATTGCCCGGTGAACCAACCAGGCTGATGGGAAAGTAAACCAGGCCTCAGAAAGCTTAAGCAACTTGGCCAAGGTCAGAGCACAGGTGATACAACAGAGTTGCCAAACTCAACTTTTGCTTACAGACTATTCTGTTAACTATTGACCTGCAGCAACTGCCCAATCAGGCAATGGCACCAGGTCAAGCAGGGCCAGCAGTTCATAGAGAAACACTACAAGATGGTCAGAGGGTAAAGGTGCCTGCCACCAAGCCTCACAACCTCAGTTTGAGCCCCAGGCTTCTACCTATGTGGCAGAAGAAGAGAATCAACTCCTTCAAATTACCTTTTGACCTACACACACACACAAAACAAACAAACAAAAATGTATTTTTTTAAAGGGGAGAGGCTACCATTGCTGTGTCCTCCTTGCTCCCATGTGTAAGTGACATTGTTGTGTCCAGTGAGATGAGATGCCAGTCCAGCTTCCCAAACGTCAGGAGACTTCAGTCTACCCACAGAAATGGCCACAGCTGTCACAGCCACTGTGGAAACTCCTGCTTAAGCTCTGAGGGACATTATGTGGGTGTCTGTTTCAGTCACCATCTTTCTAGGCACCCTGATATAGCACCAGAAGTACCAGCTTGCCTCCAGTAGCCCAGTAGCTTCGGGTAGCACTGCTTATAACTGTTCTGGATGTTTCCGTCCATCTTTAAGATGTCCTCAGTAGGACAGGGGAGAAGCTTGTGCTTATGACAGCTAGTGTGGGCAGGCTCAGAAAATTGTACACACCGCGGGGATGAAGTGTGGTTAGCCAACAGTGTGTGTGGCTGGTTGAGCAAACAGCCCCCCTCACTCTTTAGGTCAGTCCAAGAGATCCCAAGATGTCTTGCAGCTAAAGCCCCAATAAAGACTTGTCCAAGCAGCTTTATTGGTATCTTGTGGTCTTTTAACACTGATAGAGTGGGTTGAGTTGGTAGCACAAAACACAGACAAGTGTAGGGGGCTGGCAGCCCTCGGCTCACCCAGCAGCTAGAAAGGAGTCTGAAGTGCTTCAGGGTGGGTCTGGCAGCAGTACCTTCAAGCTGAGTCTTCAAACACTGGCCCAGAAGTTCTGAGAAAGTGAGAGACCACAGAGAACTGAGCTAGTCCTCAGAAAACAAAGAGACTGCAGAGGTAGCAGAGGGCTGAGAAAGAGCACTGGCCCAAGGAGACTGACAGAGTTACATACATCAGCTGTAACCAGGTGTTGGGCCTTGCACTCAAAGATCAGGCTGAACCCTGCTGAAAGAAAGGGGCTCTGCTTGGCTATCTGTGATGTCCATGTGAATAGAAGAAAAGAGCCCAAAGCAGACTGGTAAGACAGTGGTGGTTCTCAAAAGGTGGTGCATGGACATCTGGGTGGGTATCACCTAGGAACTAGAAACCCAAGTTCCAAGCCTTTTCCAAGCAGTGGGCCCATCCAGCTGTGTTTTCACAACCCTCTGGTGCACATTAGAGTTTAGAAACTCTATTTTCTATTCAGACCATTCTGTACTTCAGCCAGGGCCATAATTCTATATGGTAGAGTGCTCTGTGTTTCTCTGGGTGTTAGCTGTTTTAAGGAGGAAGCCAATCCAACCCAAACCAAAGAAGTTTGAGCCAATGAACTGTCTGCCAGGTACAAAGTAGGCTATGGGCCAAGGTGACCCAGATGCAGCTGTCCAGCTACAATCATATCTCCCTTAGAGGTGTTTCCAGGAAGCCTACTTGCCACTGGCCCATGAATCCTTTTTCTGTTTGTTTGTTGGTGATCAGGGAAGTGTGTGTTATTGTTGAAAAGAAAAAAAAAAGTATCTGGATTATTTTTTGCTTCTTAGCCAATTACTGGTGGTGAATTTTATTATTTGCTTAGGTTAATCAAGATACATATGTCTACATAATTTCATATCAATTTAAAGTTGAAGAAATACAAGGCCGCAGTGGCTCACGCCTGGTAATCCCAGCACTCAGGAGGCAGAGGCAGATTGCTGTGAGTTCGAGGGCAGCCTGTTCTACAAAGCAAGTCCAGGACAGCCGAAGCTACACAGAGAAACCCTGTCTTGAAAAATGAAGAAGGAGGAGGAGGAGGAGGAGGAGGAAGAGGAGGAGGAGGTGGAATACAAAGAAAGGTGTCATCCTCAAGGAAATACGGCTTATGTTTTGGGGAGGGACGTACCATAGACTGCAGTGTGGGCTAGCCTTGATTTCCTTTGTAGGCATATGAAGCGCACAGATATTCTGCATGTGATGTCTATTTCTTCTCTTTTGCCCTGTAAATTAGAAACGGTCAGGCATTGGGAGCCCTTTGGCTTAGAGGTCTTGCCTTGTATATTTCCTGCTTCCCCACAAAGGTCCATTGTCCACATCTGAAACTCAAGAGAAATTACTACTCTCTATGTCATGAAGGTAATCACCAGAAAATGGAGCTACACACCCACTCTGGAAAGAATGCATGCAGCCAGTCTGTCACTAGCACCACCCACCTCCACCTACAGGCGATGGAGGATGGGGGAAGTGAGAGAACTTGTGGAGATTGCCCACATTAAGGAACACAGGGGAGTCCTTTCATAGTGAAGACACAGATGGGACCCACCTTCAGCTTAGGAGTTCCCTTCTTTTCTGGCAAGATCATCAACATAGAAAGATTGTATCAGAGTCTCCAGATTCCCAGAGCCTGGGTGGGCCGGTCTTGCTTAAAATGGGCTAATTTGCATTTTAGACTCTTTTCTAATGTATTATCATAATGCAAAGATTTCCAATTTGTAAACGGTTACCGAATTCTTCTGTGTGGTAATTGATCTAAATTACATTCAATTTCAGGTTGATGTAAATGCACTGGAGATTAAACATGTGTATGCACATGACCTCTCCCCCAGGGTTGGATTTTTCAAGGGAGGAAGTGAATTATTCAGTGCAGACTTCCTTGGCCAAAGCCTAAGTGCATTTTCAGGTTAGGTAGAATTGGTTCGTTATGCTTATCTGATACACCTTGATGCCATTTGACTAGTGTACTTTGGCTCCTGAGGAAGGTCTCTGGAGGGAGCATCATCTGAAAGGTTGGCTGTGCCCTGGTTGCTCACTAGCCCAGCCTTTTGCTGGTACTGTCCCAACCAGCCTAGGTGGAATCATTTGGGTCGTATTGTCCAAGAGTTGTGGCGTCTTTGTTTATTTACATCTGTGTGGTTAGAACAGCTGTGGACTATGACAGAACTTTCTGCTCTGTAGGGGAAACTATGATTGCAGAGCTCTAGTGAGAAGGAGCCCTCGAAGTGTGATCCTGGGATGGCACTGACATTTCACCTCCTTGTACTGTGGAAACCACTTCCCTGTAAACAGCTCAAGTTGGGTGAGCACCTGACCTGTTCTTGCAGATATGCCTAGCTCAGTGGTTACCCAAGACCCCTCTTGCATGTACAAGTCAACAGGACACAGCTGTGTTAAAATACTTCCTTTCCAATCACCCCGCCCCCAGTTCCCTCCTCCCCACAGCCTAGGGTCTACCTACTAAGAAGCTAAGATATAGGTTGCCCCAAGAAGGATGCTGACAAGTGAGCATCCACGCCCCATCTCGTTCTGCCCACACTCAGAAGCCCTTGTTATGCTCCTCACTTGCCCCCCCAGTCCTGGGCTTCCTGTAAGTCTACCTTCGACTGTGGTTCTTGCCTCTAGCTTGGGTCAGACCACATCACCAAAATACCGAAGACCAAAGTAACCATGTGAAACAATTTCACAAGGGATTTTCAAAGCCCCTTTGGCTATAGGTTCGGTGGTGGTGGTGGGGGGTTCTTTCCAAAATACTTTAGCTTCCTATTTTTATACAGCTTAGAAGAAGGGTTGAGTCCTGTCCTATTTGGGAAATAGGGAAACTGAACAAGTTTCATCAAGACGTAGAACCCAGTGACACTTGCTTCTGGGTCGCCGTCTGAGTACTGAGGGTTCCTTAGTCTGTGTCACAGGTGACCTTCCTGGTTGGTCTCTTCTTAAGTTGTCCAGAGTTCCTCAGAAGAACTGGAAACAAGAGACAGACTATTCAGTTAGCGGCATTTCCTGCAGGGGGAGATAGTGACCAGCTGCCAAGCAGAAACAGAAATGGAAGGGGCGGGACAGGAAGAGCAATCTCCAGCTGCCTTCTAGTTCCCCCCAGTCCTCACGTGGAGCAGCAGCCTTTCCCTCTGCTGTCTTCTGATTTTATCATTGGTTTAAAAATAAAATGGAGCTGATTCATTTGTTTGTATGTAAACTCCTTTAGGCTCAGCCTGTGCCTTCCCTCAGAGTTGGCTCAGACCCCCAAGCATCTGTGAATTTTTCTATGACCGCCCTCTACACACACACACACACACACACACACACTGGCAGCAGGCCCCTAACAAATCCGTAGGTGAGTATCAGGAAAGAAACAGGTGGTGTCAGGTAAAAATCAGTTTTCTTGTCCATCTCTGGAAGAGGCAAGACATATAAAGTCATCAGGAATGAGGGTAGGAGAGTCTGAAAAGGCCCACAGGGTGGCTGTGGACAGTCTTAGGGAGTCCTGCCCTTTGAGGATACACAGAAAGGCCAGGAGGGGACTTCCGGCCTGGCCTGGAAGCAGCAGGAAGTCAGGCAGGAGCTGCAGAGGAAGAGGGGCTAGCAGCTATGAGACCACCATCACCACCACCACCCCCATCATAATGAAAAGACCTACAGGTGACAGGTTTGGGGAGACAGCTTTGAGAAACTGGAATGACTCTGAGCTTTAGCTTCCCAAGCCGGAGGAGGTGCAGAGAAGAGTGAGACCAGAAATTCCCTTTGCCCGTTTCTCAGTCTTCATAGTGTCTAGGTCAAAAACTGGTAGGTCTTTCTCAGGTACCCGGTGTCAATCAAGTACAACACAGAAGTGAATTCCTATGACTCCTGGAAACAATAAAAATACCAGATACGTCTTGGGCAGATTAGGAAACAGAGACCCAAGGACAGGCTGGTTACCAAGAAACTATTCTGGATATTTAATGAATAATGATTTATTTAGGCAAATCAATTAAAAATGTATGTGTACATATTAATTATACAAAACTATGGACTTTATTGGGACATTTTCACCCATGTGTGTAACATATTTTGATCTATTACCTCCTCTTCCCTGCCTGTCGCCTGATAGTGCCCCATCTACTTTCATTGTATCTTTTTTCCTTCCAGTATATTCTACATATAAGAGAAAGCACGAGACACTTGTTTTCCCACGGCTGGCTCTTTTCATTTAGCACGATGACCTCCAGTTCCATCCATTTTTCCTGCAAATGTCCTGACTTTGTTCTTCTGTATGGAAGATTAATATTCATATATATATATATATGATATTCTCTTTCTTTTCTTTTCTTTTTCCCTTCCTTCCTTCCTTCCTTCCTTCCTTCCTTCCTTCCTTCCTTCCTTCCTTCCTTTCTTTTGCTGTTTTGAGACAGGATTTCTCTATGTAGCCCTGGCTATCCTGGAACTCACCCTGTAGACCAGGCTGGCTTTGAAGTCTCCCGAGTGCTGGGATTAAAGGTGTGCGCTATCACACCTGGCTTTTTGTTGTTGTTGTTCATTATCCTGTTGATGGGCACTTAGGCTGATTCCAACACTTGGCTTTTGTACTAGTATTGTGATAAACCTGGGTCTCTGCCTTATGCTGACTCTGATACCTTTGGGTATATGCCCAAGACAGTATAGCTGAGTCATGTGGTGGCATTTTCATTGTTTTTGAAGAGTCCCTATATTGATTTCCATCGTGGCTGTGTGCTATATTTCTGCCAGCAGTCCACAAGGGTTCCTCAGCCTCCACCCCTCACCTGTATTTGTTGCTTTAGCCCTTCTGGCTGGGCTGAGATACAACTCAATGTCATCTGGTTTTGCAGTTGACCTACAGCTAAAGATTGAACACCTTTTCTTGTACGTGTTTGCCGCCGGTGCTTGTTTTAAGAAGTGTCTTTGAAGTTTATTTGCCCATTTATTGATGGAATTACTTGCATTGTGTGTGTGTGTGTGTTAATTATTTTTACTTCCTTATTTATTCTAGAAATTAGTCCTCTGTTGTATAAAAAGCAGAGAGCCACATGCTGCTCCACAGCTGAGTAGTCTCGATTGAGGGAGCAAACAAAAAAGTTAACATCATCAAACATCACTTAGCAGGGACAACTGGGGAAACATTTTGAAGTTATGTGGAAATTCCCAGTCCAGAGTTCTGGGTAGAATCGAGTCTTCCCTCCAGGGTGAGCCTCTGCCTTCTCTTTTCCTCACTAGGCATTTTTCTATTATAGATTAAATAGTAACCTTAGTTACTATTACAAATAGTTTACTTCCTAGCTGTTCTCAATGACACAGTGTTTTGAATCTTGGGCAGCTTTGCTATTCTCCCTGTTACAGTAGGAGCTGAGAGACAATCAGCCTCAGCCAAAACTCCCAATCTTCCTGCCTCCCCTCCCTAGGCGTACCGCAGATATGCAGCACCATGCCTGTTTAGCGTAGCTGATTTTTGTAAGGCTTTTCCATGCATTCTTAGCTGCTTGCTGGAGAGATTCTATGCCACCCTTCCCCTAGCCCTGCCAATCACACAGTGGTTGACACTTACTCTATATGTAGTTGAGTAATTGTTTGGTTTTGTCTGTAAGACCTTGTTCCAAAGCCGTCAATCAATAAATATTCATAGCTTGTCATTTACCGTTTCCACACTCAGATGTGTGAGATAATGGCTTATTTTCTGAATGACCCGCTCCAAAGACTGGTGATTCTGCTGTCTTTGTTCTGCCTGTCTTTCCTGTCTGTTTCCTACGTGTTTGCCGCCGGTGCTTGTTTTAAGAAGTGTCTGGTAGGAAAAATGGTGGGGGAAGAAGAAATATCTGAGGGAGTCATCGACAGGAAATGGCCAAAGTGCCTCTAGCTTCAGATGCCTGAAGTAAAACGTTATTTATGAAACCATGATTATCTTATAAAATATCGTACAACTGGCATATAATGCTCCTGTACGTAGATACGGTCAATCTTTAGAAGGTTAATTTTATGTGTATGGGTGTTCGGCCTGCATGTATGTGCAGGTATGTATAATTTACCATGCGCATGCCTGGTGCCTGTGTTGGCTAGAAGCATCAAACCCAGGTCCTCTGGTAGAGCATCAAATGCTCTTAACTACTGAGCCATCTCTCCAGCTCCGACAAACTGTCTTGTAAGAATCCTGCAACCACGTGCAGCTTAGTGGTCTATGCCTGTTATCCCAGCACTTGAGAGGCTGAGACAGGGGTGGTCTCGTGTTTAAGAGTAGCTTGGACTCTGTAGCAAGACCTTCTCTCAAAAAGAAAAAAAGTGCATGCCAGTCTTTAAATTCTAACAGTTCAACCAAGTACAGCTAAGTACAGAGCTGGTGGAACGGTAACTGCTGGCTAAGAAGTTAAAATAACTTGCCCACGGTCCAGGATCGTGTATATAATCTATAATATGACTAACATGTTATGTTTACGTTTGCTTGACTGAGACTTCTAGAATCACATAAAATGTTCCTTTAAAATACTGAATTTTAAGCAGTAGAATTTCTTAGGTTTGGATCTAGGATTTTTTTTTTTTTCTAGTTCCCTAAATGATTTACATGCAGACCCAAAACTACTGGCATAACTTCGCAGGATTTAACTATTTTTTTAAAAACAAAGTACATGGGGCTGGAGAGATAGCTCAGAGGTTAAGAGCACTGGGTGTTCTTCCAACGGTCCTGAGTTCAATTCCCACAACCACATGGTGGCTCACAACCATCTATAATGAGATCTGGTGCCCTCTTCTGGTGTGCCAGCATAAATGCAGGCAGGATACTGTATAAATAATAAAAAATTAAACAAACAAACAAGGTACATATGGAAATGGGCATGTTTCACAATGTTATTTCCCACAAAAATCAGTTATTTACATTAAATAAAAGAAAATTATTAGTCAGCTTTCCATTACTGTTACAAAATACACAGGATAATCAAGGTTTTTGTTGTTGCTTTTTGAGACAGGGCTTCTCTGGTTAACCCTGGCTACCTGGATGTCCAGGAACCCTTTCTCTCTGTAGACCAGGCTGACCTCCAATTCAGAGATTAGCATGCTTCTGCTTCCACACGCCTCTGCTGGGATTAAAGCAGCCCACTACCACTCCCTCCTAAGATAATCAAGTTGGAAAAAGGTTTTATTTTGACTCGTCAAGAGATTTCAGTTCGTGGTTGTTGGTCCCATCCCTTTGGACCTGTGGCAGTATGGCCACATCATGATGGGGACGCAAATAAAAAACTACTGACTGCTCATTTTAATGGCACGGGGAAGCAAAGACAGAGACTAAGACTTCAAACCCCTTAGGGCATGTCTCCAATGACCCAACTTCCTTCTACCACTTGCTAAAGGTTCCACCACCTCCCCACAATACAACAGCAATCCTTTAATACATGGGTATTTGGGGGAAAACTTGTGAAAACCACAGCTCTATGCTGCTAGACTGCTTTTGTTGCAGCCAAATTTCCTACTAGACCAATCACCTAGATCAGGGCTCACCAACTCTGATCCTCAGGAGAAATCCAGCATATCATCTGTTTTATATATAAAGTTTTATTGATACAGGGCCATGTCCATTCACTCATTGCTATTTTTGACTGCTTCTTCACTAGTAAGATACAAAGAAATAGTTGCAAAGCTAAAAATATTTACAGGAAAAGTTTGAGGATGCATGCCCTATATTGTGTGTGTGTTTTTTTTAAATAAAATGCAAGGGAAAATTCAAGAATATTTCACTAAGTGTTCATATGTAACAAGAATTGTGGGGCATTGCTGGTCCACTCCCCTCTGGAAAGGTGGTATATCTGTGCTAGGAAAGGGCAGGAACTCCTTTTCTAAATCTCAGCAGGCCCCTAGATCCGATTTGGTGAAAAATGTCACAGAAAACAAAAACAATAACAGACAAACAAACAAAAACTTCTTGAGTGAGGGTGGCCTTTTGAGCCTTTTTGCTCCTTCCGGTCGCTTTCCCAGTCCTTCTCCCTCATCCTTTCCTTCCTATTCCTCCTTCTCTTCCAGTCCCCTTTTTTCCTTTTAATCTTTGATCTTTGGCCCAGCTTAGACTTTCCTCTTCTACACCGAATGCGTGAGACGCAGAGTGCACATTAAAGTATAGCTCCTTGCTTTTTAGCTGCCTCATGTTCCCTGATCTGGCTGTTGCTTTTGCACTTCCCAAGCCGAGGTTCCCCTCCCTGCTTGAGAGACGGTGCAGTGGTGGGCACCTTCGCCCGAGAACCTGGATTCTCTCTGCCTGAGAGAGCATGGATTCCCCTGCACGCCCTCTAGGAGAATAGCCACTGGGCTTCACTGACCCACAACCTGGCCCATCTGGTCTCCAGGCCCTCCGTGCAGCAGCGTGGCAGTCTGGAGCAGCTCCCTGAACAAGCTTCCCCAGAGGGTCAGAAGAAGAGGGACAAAGAATACTAAGCTGACAGTCTATAGTAATCAGGGGGAATGGGGAAAGGAAATAAATAATTCTGTCAGTGTGTGAGTTCACATTGGTTGTGTCACTTTCAGTGGTAAAACATATATATATTACATCTCAATTGTTATCCCATCCATTGTATCCTGCCATTCCTCCCTCCATCGCGCTTTCCCCCTACTCCCCTCCCCTATGACTGTGACTGAGGGGGACCTCCTCCCCCTGTATATGCTCATAGGGTATCAAGTCTCTTCTTGGTAGCCTGCTACCCTTCCTCTGAGTGCCACCAGGCCTCCCCATCCAGGGGACGTGGTCAAATATGGGGCACCAGAGTTCGTGTGAAAGTGAGTCCTCAGTGGTAAAGTTTTTTAATGAGTAAATAGAAGAAGCTACTCAGGAGGCTGGTGCAAAGTTGTTGAGTGACTTTCCAGGGAGACACAAAATAACATATGTTAATTTTGGATAGCATGAAAAGACCAAAAAATATCAATAAACTCTTCATGCTGTGGAAAAATGCCTGATAAAAAGCAAGATGAGGGAGAAAGGGTCTATCTTGGCTTACAGTTTGAGGAGACACAGTCCATCTCAGCAGGGAAGACATGACGGCAGGAGTGGGAGGTGAGTGGTGGTCACATGGCTGCTGCAGTCCAGAAGCAGAGACTGATACTGGCCCTCAGCTAAGCTTCTCCTTTGGGTGCAGTTCAGGATCCCAAAGCATGGACCGGTGCCATCCACATGTAGGGTGTGTCTTCCTGCTCCTGTTAACCTAATGTAGAGGATTCCTCACAGACATGCCCTGAACCTTGTCTCTTCAGTGATCCTGGACCCTGTCAAGTTGACAGTGTTAACCACCATACGCATTCCTCTTGATAGGGTAAACGAGTTTGTTGGGGGTTACTTATAGAGCAGTGGACAAATGCAAATGGCGGAATTTCCCTGAAGTCACCAACCACCCTACCTAGGCAGCCTTCAGTTTAGATGGCTGTGACTCTGCTGCAGGCTTCCTGCAAACCCAGGTTCAGAGCTTTTAGCTAGGGTTAAAGCTGCAGAGGTGACGAAAGGGCAAGACCACACACGGCCCAGGCAAAGGCAGACTCTATTTTCCATGTGTCTCAGAGTGTCTATGTCCTTGCCTTTACAAGGGACTTTGCTGGCCTTAGCAAACACTGTCTGGCTGTGGGTGGGATATAGGGCAGCTCATAGACTAATTGTAGCCAACACAGTTAAGTCAGCATGGCCTTCAAGCCTTTCCCCTTGCAGAGCCTACAGATGAAGACAGAGCATCCTGAAGGCCCAAGTCGCCACAGGGAATGAAGCTGCCTTGAGATGGGAATCACAAAAGCACAGTCCTTGGACCTATAGTATCAGCCTCACCTGAGTGCTCACTAGAAAGGCAGAATCTTGAGCCAAGTCCCCAACCTATAGACTCAGGGTCTCCTGGGAGAATGCCAGAAATCTTTTTAAACGTGCCCTAGAGGGAATTACCTAAACCACATAGATCCTGTGTGAACAGAAAACGTGTATATATAAAACAAAAACCTGGTGGGTTTTGTTACCTGGGCTAGCTGAATTTACTGACTCTCGTAGAGTAGAAAACAGGACACTTAACTTTTCTCCTATCTTAGCTCCTAATTATGCTTCTCCTGAGCATCTCCAGCATAGTCATCACTTTATGGCCACACCCAGTCATAAAATGTCTTTCCAAATAACACTTCAGTCTCAAATTACATTAACTGATGTTGTTGTTGTTGAGGATGATGATGCTGGTGGTGGTGATGATGATGATGATGATGATGGTATTGTGTGTGATGCACATGTATGGACACACATGTATTGGCATGCACATGCCATGGCGCATGTATGGAAGTGAGAGGACACCTTTGTGAAATTATTTCTTTCCTCCTACCTTGGTGTGGATTCTAGGGATCAAATTTAGGTCACCCTCTTATTCAAATGCTAAATCTCCTCTGGAAACACCTCCTAAGCACACCCCGAAATAACGTTTTTATCTAAGTAATAATTAGCCTGGTATAGTTGTCGCCATAGAATTAACTGTCCTAATTGTGTTCTTTGCGAAGGTGCTGCTGGTGTACAACAGTCAGGGAACAACCTTGTTGGCTGTCACACCTGTGACATTGTTCCACCAGCAGGGGGTAATGTGGGGATAGAAATTAATACAAAAGAGCAGCTAGAGGACAGCTAGGGCTCAGCGTGGCTCCCAGACCTGCTGGAGACACACTGTACATGGCGGCCTGTGCTTCTGATTAGCCAGCTGACAGAATTAACAAAACCCACCAGATCCAAGGCACCAAAACTCAGGAAAGACTACCCTGTCTTGTCTCTGACTCAAACCAGCCCACAACTGTAGGCCCGATGGTGGTTCTCAGTCCTGACTCACTTTAATAACACCAGGGGAGTTTTAAAGTTTGGTAATGGAGTTTGAACTTTGGAAGTGAGAGCTCACCCTGGAATTTAGGAAAGGTTCTGGCTGACTCTATCTGAGCTCAACTTTGGAATAACCTCTTTACATTTAAGCCAACCTTAGGCAGGTATCTCCATCAGGAAATGGATATTTGAATAAAAGATATTCACCCCAAAGAGGGTGGCCAGGTATAATATAGGAAGACCCAGGAAAATTCAAAACTTGGACAGAAAACAATTTCCATATATTCTAAATATACATGAGGCATACTTATCCTTAAAGCCTGTTCAATCTGTGTTTTCATTTGTCATCTGAGTCTCACCACAGAGACAGCCATGGGAAATTTTTCTCCAGAAAATAAAGATGTGAACAACAGGGGATATAGCCAAGCTACCAGCCAGCTACCAGCCCAGAGTCCAGCTGTCATTCAGCAGTGGCTCATTTATGAAAATGAGCTTAAGGGCACACACAGAACACACTATGTTTGCATTCGTTCCAGTGGAGTATTCCCAGAGCAGTGGTTCTCAGCCCTTCCTGATGCTGCGACCCTTTGATACAGTTCCTCACATTGTGGTGGCCTCCAGCCATAAAATCATTTTTGTTGCCACTTCATAACTGTAATGTTGTCACTGTTATGAGTTGCAAATATCTGTGTTTCTGATGGTCTTAGGTGACTCCTGTCAAAGGATCAGTTAACCCGGAAAGGAGTTGCAACCCAAAGGATGAGAGTTGCCACCCTAGACCATATTAATCCTGATCTACTTTATAAAATACTGTCAGTGTCGATTACCCATCTGATATACGCGCTCGCATCTCTGTGGCTTCGGCCTCTTCTCAGATGTTCCTGGCCTCTTACCATTTCCCTGTCAGTCTGTGCTTCGGATTTGAGAGGAAAACAAAAGCAAGAGTCATCCCAAGGAAACGCTCGCTGACGTTTGATTGAAGTACCTTCAGTGTGTTGGCCACTCTTGATATGTGTGTGGTTCAGTTTCTCCCCCCCTGAAAGCTAATCTCACTCACCAATTCACAGAGGGTATCTGAGAAGAGCTGAGGAGAAAGGGAGGAGAATGAAGAGGAAGTCATGAGACAGCCACAGAGCATTCGTTGCACAACGCCATTTAAAAATGAAAACACGGTGCCAACATGAAATGAGATACATAAGCAAGATTGAATTAAGGAGGAGCCCAGAGCATGGCTGGGCTTTAGGGTGGGGCCGCAGAAGAGATGCAGAGCAAACATTTCTTCCTTGTTTAGCTCACAGATGTTATACTTTCCTGATGCCTCCGAAACCTTTAAGAGTTCCGTTCCAGGTCAGTGATGTACTGCTGGGCCCAGTACTGGCTGGGATCAGCACAGACCTGCCAGCTTCTCTTGACCTGGAAACTCCAGAGAATGGTAGAATGGTAGAACCTTAAGGACACCCACTGGGGGACTCCTGTGACCCTCTGCATCCCTCTTTTCCTATACATCTCAGGGTCTGACCTTATGTTCTCCGAATTTCCTCCAATCTTATGGCTCATGGGTCTACTCTGAGCATCTTTGAGGTCTTTGAAAAGCTAGCTTCCTTATGACATCCCTGTCTTTGCAGTGCCCAGGGACTGTGCAGGCCCTAGACCAGGTCTGAGCACCCAGGAGCCTCCCTGAGGGACCTAGGGAACTAAGTACTCTCAGCTCCACCAGCCTCCTGGTCATATGACAGCCATTCCCAATCTCTGTGGAATCTTCCATGAGGTCATCAAGACGCATCGGACAGTTGGTCTCTCTATGGCAGGTGTGTCTGTCTATGAGAGGCAGAATGGAAACACCGAAGGAGCCATGCAGAAGAAAGGCCAGCTAGCCACTCTGTGCCCTGGCCCTGAAAAACAGGCAGAAGTGCATGCAGACAACACTCTTAGAGAGGACAAAGGAAGCCAGCCACTATTTCCCCTGACATTTTTACTAGATTGCTCTGTGTTTTCCTTTCTTAGGGTGTTTCTTGCCTTTGGCTTTGAGACTCCACATCTCTCTATGGGCAATTTAATTTTCTGATGAAATTACTTTCGCTTCTCATTGAGAAATGCCACCTGGAGCTCACTGGGAAAGGCAGGACTCTGCCACGCTGCGAGAACCTAGTTGGACCCTACTATTTGTCAGTGTCTACTTCCTGTCAAAATCTGTTAGGCCTTCATTTCCCATCCAGAAACTAGGACTCTCACTCTCTGTGCCTCCCAGAAAAATATAGAATTACCAGAACCTTCCTCGAAGGAGAATTCTCTGAGAAGTGATCTACAAGTCCCTCTCGGGCTCCCTACTTAGAGGGTGTCAGGCACATTCTTTGACACTGTGGTCCCAGCCATAGCCAGACACAGACACGAAGGGTAATAGGTTCACAGGAGGCAGAACATCTGTGAGAAAAAGGGGTTCCAGTGCTGGACATGCCTTTGGGGGTCTAAGACATCACCCCTCTTTATAGGCACTATGGGGCTTTGGAAGATGAAACACTGAGCGGACAAAGGAAGGACTTTTCACCATGTTACTGACACCTACACCGCATGGCCCAGGAGAGCCTTGGGTCACCACAAGGTTTCAGGCAGTTTGCAAGAATGGTCCAGCTGCTTACTCATTGGGGAAATGGTTTCCACAGTGAGAGGAGGTGTGATGTGTGGCTGGGGAGCTGGTGATGTCTCACCAGAGATCTGCATACCAAGCATTCGTCCCACAGAGTAAGCTTGGGCTTACTGACAGCCAGCCTCACCAGCTATCCCAACAGTGCCGTGTGCCATAGAGTCGTGAAAAGCACAATCCAAGTTAAGACCATGCCTTGTATGGAGATAGCAGAATTAGGAAAGCCACAGCTGAGGGAGAAGCAAGATTGAGGATGACAAAGGGTGTGGCGTGTCAAATCTGTGATCCTAGCACTTGGGAGCCTGAAGCGGGAGGACCGTCATGAGTTTATGGCCAGCATGTACTACCTAGGAAGTTCTAGGCCAGTATGGTATGTGTATATGTGTGCGTATACATATACACATACATATTTATGTGTATATAATGTAGACATACGTGTTCATTGTACATGCGCATTATGTATGTGTATACGTACATATTTATACAGAGAGACCTTTCTCAAGAAAAAAAAATCTGTCCCATATCAAAAGCATAGTCAAAATCCTGATAAGAAACTGTGGGGCTGGAGAGTTGGCTCAGTGGTTAAGAGCACCGTCTGCTCTTCCAAAGGTCCCGGGTTCAATTCCCAGCAACCACATGGCAGCTCACAACTGTCTGTAACTCCAAGATCTGACACCCTCACACCAATGCACATAAATTTAAAAATTAAATTAAAAAAAAAAGAGAGAGAAACTGTGATGGCTTTGATAAGTTAAACAACTGTTTAAAGTTTGAGCTCATTACTCTTTTTCTTGTTTTGATACAGAGTCTTGGTCAGGCTGGCCTCAAACTTGCTCAAACATGAGGTCTTCCTGTCTGTGCCTCGGGGCCGCTGGGATTGCAAGATGAGTTCACTGTTCTTATCACATCTTCAGCCTGCACATCAGTCTCTGATGCTCCCACCTCTGACTGGTTAGCATGGGTTTTGTTTTTGTTTTTCTTAGAAGCATCCAAGCTCCATGACATCACAACCCTTCACACCCAAAGTGTGGTTGAAATGTTAGTTACACTGCCCAGGTCGTGATGTTGTCACCACGCACATCACCCTCTGTGGTCAGAGAGATGGTAACTCAGCAGGATTTGGCTGTGTGGAAGGAAATGTTCGTCTGTAGATTCTCGTGCGGCCACCACGCTAGCGTCCCACCTCCACTCATCGCCAACAACATTTCCATACGGTCAGCCCCAGCAAGTGAACATCCGAGCTATTCTTGTACATCCTGACTCCGTGGTCCTCACCATGCCCCAGAGTGTTCAGCACTAAGTAATTTCCTCTGGTCATCCCTAACCTTCAGCTGCTCCTAGTCAAGACTAGGGAGCATGGCTGGAGCCCCAGAAGGGTACCGGCAGCATTGCTCTCCCCGCCTTGCCTTTGCCCACAATCCTTTGCTGGCCCGACTCCATACAGGTCTCCACAACCTTCTCACTGGAGCTCTCAGCTTAGTCCAGCGGTTCTCAACCTTCCTAATGGGGCAACCTTTTAATACAGATCTTCATGCTGTGGTGACCCCAAGCATAAAATTATTTTGTTGCTACTTCGTAACTGTAATTTTGCTACTGTTATGAATCGTAATGAAAATATCTGCTATGCAACCACTGCAAAGGTCACGCCCCACAGGTCGAGAACCACTGACTTAGTCTCACCTGGTCCCTGAAGCTCTTTTAAGCTTGGCCTCTCTTCATTTTAGAGTTGTTTCTCATGCTCTGGTCAGACATTTGAGCCATCTATATCCCTGTTGTTTCTGATTATCTAGGAAAAAAAAATCAAAGAATTTCATTTCTGGTGGCCAAATGTTTGGGCTAGTTTCTGAGGACTCTTATTTGTCCTGGTTTCTGGGTCTGAGAAGCAAGAGAAGGCTGGGGCCAGTTTTTAGTTGGGAAAATGGAGATCTTGAGCTTAGTGTGGTGGCATACAGCTGTAATCCCAACACTTGTGAGACAGAGGTAGGAGAATAGGGCATTCAAGGTTATCAGAAGAGAGGTGTGTGTGTGTGTGTGTGTGTGTGTGTGTGTGTGTGTGTGTGTGTGTGACATTAGATTATAGGCAAAATTAAAGTTGAGGTATGGAAAGGCTAAAGCAGGGAGGGATTCATGAGTGTGAGGGCACCCAGAGGTGCACAGGAGAGCTAGCAGGAAGAAAGAATATGAAAACCCCCACGGAAGCCTATTATCTGTAAAAGTAAATTTTTTTCTCCTGACTCAATTGTAGCCTGGGAAGCTTACTGCTTCCTTCTGTTGCCCTGGGCCTAGTTCTGGAAGCTTCTAGCCGTCCTACAATGTAACCTAGGCCTAGAATGTTTTCAGCTCTGAGACTTGCTGCTTAATCAGCTCACCCTTTCTTGTTCTTTCTGAGCTCTGGGTTGGCTGGTTCAACTCAGCTGTTCTGGATCAAATTCTTCTCCCAGATGATTTATACAATCTGGCTTCTCTCTTGGCCTCAAACTAACCCAGCAATCTTCTCTAATCTCCTGGCTTCTTCTCATTTTCTGGCTTGTTCCATCTTCACCTGAATTCTCTCTCTGCAACCCATCTCTCTGTTACTGTCCTAGTAAAACTGCCTCCTCTCTCTGAAAAACTGCCTCTTAAGTAGCTTCCCTTTCCTCTTCTTGTGAGAATTGGGCCTATCCTATTCTGTCAAATCTTTTCTGATTCGTCATCTTTTCTGCCACTTAATTAGACATCACTTTCAAACATGGATGCTTCCTTCTACAAACTAACTTTACCTTCACTGTTTGGGATTAAAGGCATGTACTAGCGTGTCTGGACCTAAGCTTTTCTTTACCTGATACTTGCTCTATACCAGGCTGGCCTTGAACTCAGATCTGTTTGCCTCTGTCTCCTGGATTAAAGGTGTGTTTGTATTCCAGCCAGATCACATAGCCCTAGAAGGTCTTTGGATATGATGTCTTGCCAGAACAGTCATGTTCTGAATTAACATTCCTCTACAATTATGCTAAAACCCAATTTAAAAGCTAATTAGAAGGCTAGTAGACTGTGTGTGAAATGAGCAAAGAGGGGGCAATGCTGACAGGGGTTTAAAGGATTAAGTGAGGCTAAGGAAGGGATGGGGAAGGGGAGAGGGAGTGGGCAGGCTCGCCACAACTAAGATGTATAAAAAAGCCTTTTTGAAGACCCACCAGTTAGGATCTAATAGACCTAGCATCTTTTATTTGATTATACATTTTATTGTACTAGTCAGAGCTCTCCGGGGAACCACCCTGAGAACCCTAATATAAAATTGGGGAGCTGTTTCATGTAATCATGAAAATCGATGAGCCCCAATATTTAGGGGTAAGTTGGCAAACTGAGGGGTAATAGCGTAATCCCATTGTTCAGCCCAAAGAAGTAAGAACTACCAAGCCTCTTCACAGACAGGAGAGTCAGACATCTTTATTCTAACCTCACCATCAGCTAGCTGTCTGAGGCCCATCCCCTTAAGAAGCTCCCCTTGGCTTCCTGATGTAGATCTTGGTCTCATCTGAAAATGCTCTCACAGAAATGCTGAGTCTTACATCTGGGCATTTTCTGGCCCAGTCAAGTTGATGCTTAAATTTAACCATCGAAAGTGTCTGTAGTTCCATCTTACATAGATCTCCATGTAGTCCATTGTTGAATTCTGTATTCTGTCCCATTGGTTTATCTTGTGTCAATATCATATTATACCAATTGGTGCAGGTCAGTTAGAAATCCTGACACAGGCCCTGCTTTCTTCTGTGTCAGTTTGCTGGATGTCCACAGTGTTGCTCTTCTAGGAACAGATTTAACCCAGCATTCCCTGTTGCACAAGGAAACATCCTGGCTCTAGCTCACCAGATCATTTATTCCCTTGGGATGCCGTCTTCTGCCTCCATGGGCACCAGGCACATACATACACACAGGCTAAACATTTGTACATATAAAAATAAATAATTTTTTTCCAAAAAAAAGAACCTCACCGGGGCACAGAAATCAAGTTCTATGGGAGAATTCTTATCTCGCTCATAGGACATCTAAAACCAGGGAAAACTGAGTCAATCTAAAACGGCACCAAAGCCTACATCACACTAGAGGTCAGACTGAAGCGATGTCACATCACAGCAGCCTGAGAGGAGAGGCTCATCTGTTCTGCGTGTGTTCTTGAGCTCCATCTTGATGGGTGTTTTATTTTTAGAAAGCCCAATATACAGTCACACATTATGATATATGTGAGGAAGCAAGAAAGTATTTCTCTAAGAACTTAAAAAAGAAATTAAGGCATATAGGGAACTAGAGTGTAAAGTAGTGTCATGTGTCTGAACTCGGACTCCGAGAGAGTGAACACAAGGAAGAAGAATGGAAACAACTGGTGAATGAAATCAGATCAGATTCTCAGGGATCACATACAGTTTACAAAGTGACAGTGAGTCAGACTATAATGGCTGAAAGTGAATGTTAACAGCAAATCCTCAGAGCAGGATTACTAAGCAGATGAAGAAAACTGCACTTTTAATTAAATTAAATTATTACCATACTTATTTTTCTTTGGAACTTAGGTTTAAATTTCTGTTTCCATTTTATACTGTGAACTTTTTTATACATTTTGAGTGTTTTCCCTTTTATTTGCTATTATACTAATTTAGTTTGTGGTGGAATAAGTAAAGGAAATAAAATTTAAAGATGAAAAAAAGATCAGACACAGGAAAAAAGATTAACCGCAGTAAAAATGAATGTGTGTGTGTGGGGGTGGTGTGTGGGTGTGTGGGTGTGAGTGCGCATGCGTGCCGTGTGTGCACCTAGTGATCACAGGTCAGAGGCGTCAACTTCCCTGGAACTGTAATTACAGACAATTGTCAGATACCTTCTCCATCCTGGAAAAGGAAACAGGTGTTCCTAACTGCGGAGCCATCTCTCCAATGAACTGATGTCAAATGTTATTTAAGAAGTTCTTAAGACAATGGGGAAAAATATTAGAATGCTAGACCCACAGAAGAGAAATAAAGAAAAACAAAAATGATAAATATTTTGGAAAATAGAATAAATGTTTAAATCTTTCTCCTATTCTTTCTCCTCCTTCTCTTTCTCCTTTAGGACACACTACCATGTAGCCCATATATTTGAAACACCAAATACAGCCAAGCATGACCTTAAACTTCTGATTCTCCATCCTCTCTCTCTCCAGTATGAAGGGATTACAGGTCTGTACCTCCAAGCCCAGTTTTATGGTGTGTTGGAGGTTGAACTCAGGGTTTCCTATAGACCAGGCAAGCACTCTATCAACTCAAGGACAGCCCACCTCTTTTGATACTGTTAGATAATCTTATTTATAGTAATATCAATCCATTTAAGCAAAAATAAATGTGTTGTGAAATAAATAGTGCTTAAAGAAGGAAAACTTTAGACAGTGAAAGTGCAGACACAGCCTGAGAAAACAGCTGGAGAGTGTGCTGTTTACATTATTTATACAGTCCTGTAACCCTGTGGAACAAGGGGAAAGGGTTACTAAAAGATATCTGATTAACAAAAAAAAAAAAAAAAAAAAAAAAAAAGAGGAAAGGAGAATAAAAAAGAAAAAACTGTTTTAAGCATAAATATTTATGGTACTCAAAATAATCATGATAAATACAAGAAATCAGAACAGGAAAAAAATACATTGTATATGATGTCAGTTGAATACATCATATGATTATCAGGTTTAATAAAATCACTGGAAAATATTAATGCTGTTAAGCACTACAATATTAATACTGATAAGCAGTGATCTTCTCCTCCTCTTCTTCCTTAACAATGCTATGAAAAGACTGGATATACCTTACATAGAATGCTTGCCCAGCGCCCGGGGAAATGGCTCAGTGGCCTTAAGGACCTGAGTTCAGATCCCCAGCACCAACTTTAAAGGCTAGACATGGTGAGCATGCCTCTAACCCTAATACTGGAGCATGGAAATCAGGGCAGAGAATGGGGTCAGAGACACAGATGTGGGTTGGAGACAGGCAGATAGGCAAGCAAGAGCTGCCGCCCCCCCACCCCCCGCCAGCCTGGCTGAAAAGGTGAGCTTGGCTCGGGGCAGACAGTAAGGCTGAAAGTGCTGTAAGACACCAAGGTCTTGCTTGGGTCTCTGCACGGATGCACATGGATCACATACCCACAGTCATGTGCATAGCACGTGCGCACACACACACCCCACACACACACCCCAAATAATTTTTATAAAAAATATAAAAATATATTCATATGAAAATTAAATGAAATCACTCATAATCATCAAAATAGGAGCTTTTACACTTTTTTGTTATAATCCCATCCAGAAGGAAAGCATGTAGAGAGAAAATAATATTTATTATTCTCCTTTGCTTAAATGCCTTCTAGGTTTCCCTATAGCTGCTTTTAAATTAATGAATGACAGTCAAAGCGCTTGTTTTATCCTAAGCAGAGAGTACCAAATGTCTACTGTTTAACTCAGAATACCAGTGCTTCTTATTCATGACTGAGATGCCAGTGCTCTCAGTGCACTTAACTGTGGCCTTGAGTAGCTGTGGGTACCATGTATGAGAATTCAACAAGCACAGACTGGAGATGTTTTTAATTGCATCTTTATTTCACGTGTATGAACTCTTTTCTTGTTATCAGCCCTTACACAATATACAACCATGATTGTTTATCTACCATTTACATAGTGTTAATGTCCGGCTGCGGCTCTGAAGAGGTCCAGGGTAGGGTCTCTGGGGCTGGATGCAGATGCCCTTCCAGTTCACGTCATCTCTTGAGTCACCAGAGCTGATGGCTCAGGCAACTGATCAGGATTGAAAGAGAAAAGAGGAAAGGGAGCCCAGAGTTTCTTCTCTAGGGACTGGCTGTGTTGCAGCTAAGGAGGAGAACTTAAACTGACCACAATTTTCCTATGGCTGAGGCTGTAAAAGCGGCTTCTGGCTAGAGACTGCAGGGGGTAGGGTGGGGGTGGGGGGCGGTTGTAAAAGGAGGCCCTTTGATCTATAGATGGGCCTTCTTGCAGAGATCTCCAGTAAGCCAATGTAAACTTGGGCTTATTAGCCATAAAAAGCTGATGGCCCTGAGTCTGCTAACTTATTTGCGAATCTACAGGGAAATAAGAAAGAGATAGAAAATAAACCACTCACACACATACATTCAAGAGAAAAGGTGGATGAAATTAGGCATCTCGACTTCAGCTGAAGTTAAGCTTCCCAATTTCAGCACCGTTTATTGTAGTGACCACACTTATACTTCTGAGAAAAGGGCATTACCTCATAGTCGGAAAAAAGGCAATTAATCATGAAAACAGATGAATTCTAAAATACAACAGGTTACATGTTTTAAATTTAAACATTTCTTATCTAAGTATCCATTACATAAGTTCACAGTGAGTTCAGAGTGACAAAGGTCTAAAAGTTACAAGAATATATGACTTATCAATTAGGACTGACCTAACTAGACACTATCCAGCTATCTCTTAGTTCATAATCAGTCCAGGGCAATAACTTTATCTGTCTTTAATTCTAAGAAACAGAGTAAATTGAGACATCTCTAGGTAGCCCCGTTCTACCTTGGGTTCATACAAAGTTTAAACCAACTTGCATATATTTATGGTGAAATATCAGGATTCGTGGTGCCATCTGGAGTGGAGGCTTATCTGAAGCCACAAATCTGCCACGAGGCTATCCCTAGTGAGGTATCTGGAGGTCCACAAAGGTATTTATTGTAGCCATAAGCTAACTTCAACTTTTAAAACTATTTGAATCAAATCAGGAATTCCATAATCAGAGATTAATTCATCTGAATAAAAAGCAGTACATCTTCAACAAAATCCTATAGGAAGTTTGCTCAATCAGAGCTGCTCAATACCCAGAAAGTAACAGTTCACACCAATGCCAGATGGATTTACTTTTGGTTTTTTGAGACAGGGTTTCTCTGTGTAATCTTGGCTGACCTGGACTCACTTTGTAGACTGGGCTGGCCATGAATGTAGTCCTGGCTGTCCTGGACTCACTTTGTAGACCAAGTTGGCCTTAGACTCACAGTGACCCACCTGCCTCTGCCTCCCTGGGTGCTGGGATTAAAGGCATGTGCCCGGCTCTAATGCCAGATTTTAGAGAGATGCCACAAAGCACAATTGACAGGGCAGTCAGAGGTTGGAAGCAATTCTGGGGTACATCACGATACAGACCTTGCAAATACTAGATCACCTCCAGAGATTTCTCATGCCTACTGAACTTCCCCAAATCAATGGCTCCTGACAGCATGTCAGAGGCTGGAAGCAGTTTGGGCATGCATCACGGTACAGACCTTGCAAATACTGGATCATCTCCTATACAGCCTACATGACTCATGAGCTCCCATAACAGGGTGGCTCTTGGCAACATAGTATTAGGTATGATAAATAATGTAAACTTCATCACCTAGGAGGAAAGTTGGGCATTGTGGTTCATACCAATAATTCTAGTACTTAGGAAGCTAAGATGGGGGATTGTGAGTTCAAGACCAGCCTGAGCTGCATTGCAAGATTCTATTCAAAAAGTCAAAAGGTAAAAATTATATATATATATATATATATATATATATATAGAGAGAGAGAGAGAGAGAGAGAGAGAGAGAGGGAGGGAGAGAGAGAGAGAGTACCCAGGGGGATATGGACAGGTTATATGTAAATACTGTGCCATTTTATATAAGAAACTTGAGCTCCTTCAGACTTTAGTGTCTTTAGGGGTCCTGGAACTGGTCCCCAACATACTCTGATGAACAACTGTATGTACAAAATAAGTGGATTAGTAAATAAATGAATAAAGAATAGGCATTGAAAGGCGAATGAGATCAGGAAGAACATGTGGTCTCCACTTTTTATTTGTTATTCCTGGGCACATTATAATCTGTAAAGGGCATAACACTCAGAGATGAGAACAAAAGTTCCACAAAGGTGATGTTAAAGCCCCTGGTGTGGATGAAGCCATTTTTCAGCAGTTGAGACAATGCATGGTAGATGCTGACAAACTCAGCACATTGTTGGAAGGCAGACAGGTTGTAGAATACCAAAGGCAAGGAAACAACAGGAAGGAATCAGCTTCCCAAAGGGCAGTGGGTGGGCTGTGGGTGGGCAGTGGGTGGGGCTGTGAGTGGGCCATGGGTGGGCAGTGGGTGGGCTGAGTGGGCCATGGGTGGGCTGTGGGTGGGCAGTGGGTGGGCTGTGGGTGGGCCATGGGTGGGCAGTGGGTGGGCCGTGGGTGGGCCGTAGGTAGGCTGTGGGTAAGCAGTGGGTGGGCAGTGGGTGGGTTGTGGGTGGGCCGTGGATGGGCTGCAGATGAGCACAGTGGAGATGATTTTATGACCTTCAGCCACTGCTGTTTTTAGCAAGCCCTTGTACCTAGACTGTTCCTATTAAGAAACCTCCTTCGTGTCTTTGACAAAATCCAACATCCCTTCATGATAAAAGTCCTGGAGACCCTGGGCATACAACGGTCATTTCTCAGCATAGTAAAGGTTACTTCACAGACAGCATCAGCTTACACTGAAAGAAACTCAAAGCATTTCTACTAAAGTCAGGAATAAGACAAGGTTGTCTACACTCTCCATACCTATTCAAAATAATCCTTGAAGTAAAAAGCCTGCTACAAATGCTTCTATCTACACTGATCACCTGCCTGTGTGACGCCGGTGCAGTAGTGGCACAAATGTTGTATGAGTAACTAACCACTATCTGATTGGATTTGAAAACCACTCCATGAAATGGAACCCATGCCCAGCACTACTTGGGTGGCCAAGAATCTGAAGCCAGATAGGCTGTGGACTTAGGGGAAAACCAAATACTATTGTTCTGCTAAAGAACTTAACAATAAAATGACACCCAAAGACATAGATCAGTGTCTTGTTCAGCCATCATCAGAGAAACTTCCTCCTGAAGTGCATGGGAACAGAGAGAGGGGCCCACGACTGGACAGTGTGCACAGAGTGAGAGACCTTTGGACACTCAATCCTAAATGAGATGTCTTCACTAAATCCCTCCCCTCAGGATTCAGGTGGGAAGAGTGTAAGAGCCAAAGGGGATAGACGCTGCAGCAGAGACTGCAGCAGCATGCATAAGACCAGAACAGGTTCAAGCTAACCAGAGCCCCAGCACTGAGATGGACAAGTGTATGCACTGTCACACTCCTTCTTAGCTTCTTTCTTCTGCTTTATTCTTCCTTGCTTGTCTTTTTTTATTGGCTTGTTTGTTTCCTTAGGAGAGGAAGAAGATGTGGAGTTGGAAGAAGGGGAGGATGTAGGAGGAGATGAGGGAGGGGAAAAACTGTAATCAGAATACATTGTATGAAGATAATTTTATTTTCAGGAAGAGAATAAAACTTTTAAAAAGAAATGAAAACCCCTTTGTTGGCACTGCCATGGTAATGGTGGGAGGAGCAATTATTGTTCGTCGCCTGGGACTGTAGAAATACCACTGAGCGATGCCCTCTCTAGAATCTTCCACACTGCCAGCTGATGATGTCCAGGGGCCCAGAGGTCAGACAGATGATGAGATAATGAGGTAAAATGTCTCTGTCGGGACTATCTTTTTGCTGTCAGCTAAATAAATAAACTGGCAGTGTAGGAGGATATAGGGCTGTGGGGCAAGCAATAGGCATGCCTGTAGCAAAAAAAAAAAATCAATAAACACTTTATAAGTAGGCCATGTTTGCCTATTGCAAACACAAAATCACCTCACAAGAAAGCAAATAGGCGTCATTATCAAGAGCTCCATTTTTTTTCTGGTACTATGCACTAGGAACTCATGTGGATCCTCACTAAATACTGTCTGTGCCCATCAGAACAATTCCGAAAGGTAGATATTATTTGGTTCATTTCACAGCTATGAAAAACAAGATTAAAGAAAGCTGATATCCTTACCCAGGCTTACCTGGTCATGAGCATAGAGCATAGAGCAGAACACTGCGGTCTCAAGTTCGCCTTTGTCGTGGACTCTGTGACCGTGACCCTCAAGAACCTCGAGTCCAGGTTTACAGCATCTCTGTTTGCTTTGTGGGTTAAGTGAGTTGTTGCTTAGCAACTCTTTAGAACACACACACACACACACACACACGCACGCACGCACACGCACACACACTGCTATCTTCCTTTCTCCTTCGCATGGGAAGAATGGTTAGGTGGGAGCAAGTCTGTGTGTTATTCCTGAGTACTAACAAGAAGAGGGCTTTCTTGCTGCCATGTTAATGTTTGTTATAGCTCAGATACCATAAACATCTATGGTACCTATCAAGCATTCTGCTCACTTGATAACAGCCGAAGAAGTTAGTAGTCAGCCCCTCTATCCTTCCTTCTCCATGGGTAATTCTCCAGTTCCTTATTTTCCCAAACGCCATACCTTTCAAATTCACCCGTCTGTTCTATCCCCAATGCCTCTAGCACATTCCAGCCACAATCACCTCGCATCCGCATCAGGCCATAGCATCATCCAATTACATGAGGATCTGTCTTCATTTTCCCCCCTCTGGAGAGTGGTCTCAGGTTTAAACTCTCAGTGGCATGCCATTGCTTTTAGGATAGAAACATAAATTATTTAATCTGCTCTCCAGTGTCTCCGGAAGTGTGACCTTTGCCTTCCTGGCCATCTCCTCTTCCCCATCCTCCCAGCTCCCCAACGAATGCAAATTTAGTTCCCAAAAACATCAGCTTGCTCTTCTGCTCCTCCCAACAAGCTGTTTCTTGGTAAAGAGTAATAGTTTTTGTCAGTTAAACTAATGATTCCCATATGAACATTTTAAAAAGTATCAAGATTGTTTCTAAGTTACTTATAAAGTAAACAAGCAATAAGCCGGTACAATTAGTTGGGAGGAGAATTCAGACACAGCCTTAACACATAGAAAATGTTAAGTTTCAAACCCAGGGCAAGGAGCTGAGGTGCCTATTTGACATATCAAAGCACACCTGGCCTCCAGGTCCTCCCAGCATCCTTCAGTCCTTACCTGTTACAGAGTATGGCTGGCATATCCTTGCCCCTACCCACAGCTTTTCAGGCCAGGGGTGGGGCTCCCCTTCTCCCCAGAGGCTCTTCCCTATATAATCCAGACATTTTGGCTGCCCTCCCCTTCTGTTCTTTTGTACCTTTGGCCTCCTAACTGCTGTAATTGGCTCCCCTCTCCCTTCGCTCAGGGTCATAACAATTCTGCACTCTTCCAGATGTGTCTGCCTCTGGCTATGCTCTGCCACGTATCTGTAATTAACTTTCTCTCCGCCATACCTAGAAGCAGTTATGTCTTCTCCTTTCCTTTTTAATTTCTTTTTTTTTTTCTCACTCAGAAAAATTCACAGGGATCCACTGAAAACACTAATACTAATAAATGTGTTCAGCAAGGTTTGCAGGATTCTAGATTGATATGCAAAAACCAACCATATTTCTATATAATATCAATCAACACTCCCACATGAAATTGAATTTCATTTATAATAATATCAAAAAGAATAAAATATGTATGAGAAAGCATAACAAGAGAAATGCAGAAAGGAGAGCAAAGCTGGGAAAAGCCAAAGTAAGAGCGCTCCTTGAGCGGCGGAAGAAAAGCAGCTGAGGAGAAACAGGGGACACCGGGGAGGCTCACAGGAGAGAGAAACAACTCTGAAAAAAAATGATAACGATGCATATAACATATGAGTTTGTTGCAATGAAGTCCATCACTTCACATACTAATCTAAGATTAATTTTAAAATGAAGTACAAGATTTGTATGCTGAAAACTAAGAAAAAATATTGAAGAAATTAAAGCTAAGTAAATATAAATGTCAGTAAATATACGGACGGAGTTGAAGACAATGTTATTAAAACAGTGGTGTTCTCTAATCGTGCTACAGAAGCAACACAATTATTATCAAAATCCCACTTTTTTTTTTTTTGCAGAAATTGACAGACTTGGCATAAAATGTGTGGGGAGCCAGACTGACCCAAGACTTTCTAAGAGGACAAAGGCCCTGATGAAAAGACAAAATGGTCTTTGCCCGGGAACAGAGTTGGCAAGGCTGGTTTGATGCTGAAGCCAGAGCCTTGGAGGTGTCAAAGTTTCAGTTTCTGGGCACCAGACTCCCCTCAGCCCTGGCTGTGTTTATCAGTCCTTAGGCAGCTGTGCCTAGGGTGTTCCTTGTCTTTGCCAGCGTCGGCTGACTTAGCTTTCTGCTGACTTTGGCTGCAACCCACCCACCCTCCCCTGCAAATAGTGTATAAAGACACTGAACTTCCTGGTAAACTTGCTTAGCCCAAGTCATCTGGTCCCAGCTATTGCATTTCTGTTTTTGTTTTGTTTTTTGGGGGGGGAAGGCTTGTTTTTCTATTTTTCAATCCCTGGTTCTCCCACTCAACACATCGCTACTCAGAACCCTTATTCCTGCCAGCTCAGAACAAAAATTCGTACAGGAACACAAGGAACCAAGAACAAAAAAAAACAACGAAGTACCATAAGAAAAAGAAGAACAAAGCCAGAACACTCACCCTTCCTGATTCTGCAACTTACCACAAAGCTAAAGTAATCAAGATGGTGTGGATTGGGGCATGAGAACCAAGGGTTTGATCAACGGAACAGAACTAAGAGTCTAGATAACCTCACATTTATATATAGCACATATATTTTTTCTATATGGCATATATATACATTTTAATCAAGTATGCAAGTCAAGTCAGGGGTGTGGGAAAAAAAGGAGAGTCCTTTGGGCAAATGTTGCTAGAACATTTAGATATTCATACACAAAGGAAAGATGATGCGATGGAGAATCCATACACACACTTTTACTAGTAATCAGGAGAGCTGAAATAAATTTGCACACAGTTGCAGATTTGTTCCCTCCAGACAAAATTCTCACTGGCCTTTCTACCTCACTGTTTTTATAATTCACAGGCTCCTTGCCCCAGAAATCCTCATTAGGAGCTTCTGTTATCCTTTTGCAAAGCATCCTGGGATTTTCCTTCCAGTCACACATCATAGTTTGTGATCTGAGAGTTTTGTATAAGCATTTCTTTAGCATCTAACTGTCAGGAGAATGCACATCCCTTTCACCTACCACTAGATCCTAGTTTTCTTGTTCTCAACTACTATGAGTCGCTTTAATCAGCCATCCAATCCACTCACTAAACAATAAACCGATAGACAGTGAATACTAGCTCCAGATTAGATTCTGAATTGTGATTTGGAAGGAAAAATGAGTATTCTGTTTGGGTTTCACCTTTAAATTTTGCCTTAATCAATGTTTGATATCCAAGCAAAAACTTGTATATTTTCTTACATACAATAACTTATATACTTGTATATAATAACTAGTACAACTTTTCTTTTTTTTCTGTATAACTTTTCTTAAAGACCTCTAACTTGATATGTTTTAATTTTTTGTTATCACAGAAGGGTTTATATTTTTTCTAGTACTCTGACCAAGCTCTTTTTCTGCAGAGTTTAGGTCTAGCTCTCTATATAAGAAAATAAACAACTATTAAAGGTAATATTAATTATTATTTAAATTCTGCATACAAATATTCATAGAATCTGCACTTGCAATAGCCCCAAACTGAAAAATAACACAATATCTTTCATTGAATGAATATATGCACTATGATATTTATAAACAGGTGCATAGATGAATCAAAATTGGAAATGAATGGTGGAAAGTAGGGAAGGATGAATCAATACGGCCACATTGGAAAGATGGAGATCAGGCATCCCGGACGTCTTCGTGTACTGGCACGAACTAAAGGCTTACATAGAGGAAGGATTGGGGTAAGGAGAGAGAGCCATGCCTAGGTCAGCACTCTTGGGCAAACAGCGGTGACTCCGGAGATGCCACTGCTGTGTCACTCCAGGAGGTAGCTCTGTGCCCATGAGGTGATCGGTCCTCAGTTACTATCATGTGGTTGTTGTCACCCCCACTGGGTGGAAGGACAGGCTTATCATGTGCTGACTGTCTGAGCCCACTGTTCCTGGAATCCAGGGTGACTTTGGGTTTCAGGCAATGCCTTCTTCCCAGGGATCTAGCACAAGATGCTATAAAGGCGAACAATGAAATACTTTAGTCACACTTATCTTGACGTCTTCAGTCTCGAGGCAGGTTGAGAAAGGCTAGGTCACTTAGGAGCTAAACAACCTTATATCACTCATGTGTAGGCAGAAACTCCTTAAATGATTACCACATCAACATGCAGAACTGAGCAGGAGCCTAACCCAAGGTTCTAGGACAGTGGAGACAGATGCAAAATGGGGGCAGAGATTCTAAGATGTATCCTGCTTTTAATTATCTATCGGCTGTCTGCAGGTCCAAGTGGAGACTCCAAGACCTTCCCACAGAGCACTCCTGAGTCTTAATAAACTTCTATTCTTTGCCTGGCTCAGCCTGTAAGTTACTGACTATAGCAGCTTCCTCGGGTCTTCATTGCCTTAGGAGGCCCTGCATCACTCAACACATGCATTAAATAAATACACCGCTTTTCTCCCAGTAATCCCAGTGTGCAGGAGATTATTCCATCTTCATTGTGGTTCTTGAAAGCAGGTAAATTGCCATATATTCTGTGTAAACTTTGTTATCTTTATCTTCAGAGTCACTTTTCCATTCCATACTTTTTACCTACCCCAAGCACGCGTGCTTTCTCTAAATGCCTTTAATTCAAAATAATCTATATGCCCCAAATGCCAGGGCAGCATATTTTCAAGTAGCATATCCTCAACTCCTTCACAATGTACAATTTGTTGACTGCCCCCTAGAAAGGATGCTGCACTTGGTTAAATACGAGTGGAGGATGAAGATGCTTACACACAGAGAAAGGGCTGATTGTGATGGCTGCTCAGCAATTCTGGTTTTGCTGTTGTTGTTCTGGCTTGATTTTTTGTTTGTTTGTTTGGTTTTTAATTTAGACCCATTTGTAATATGAGAGTAAGTCACCTGCAGCCATTTTGGGGAACAGGGTAGCATGTCTGAGTCCCTGAAGAATGGCTTAGTCTCCTCACTCTGTCTGCTTCCTCCCAGCTATAAAAAGGGATGGTAGAAACTGCCTCTGTATCTCTTGAGGATCCCAAAAGATGCCAGACCACTGATGCATTCTTTTCTGTCACATCCATAATGCATGGCTTTCTGTGAGCTGCCCTCCTGTGAGTCACACTCCCATTGCTGTCAGTGGGATGAAGACTATTAGAGACTATTAGGCCAGCAGGGGCCTGCAGCTGTGCAGACACATGGGGAAGGAGCTCTCAGGCTTGGCCTTGGAGCCTGCCAAGTAGAGGCGGACCCAGATAAAGTTGGCAGTGGAGGAAGGAAGAAGGGTGAGAAGAGACTGAAGAAGAGGATGGGTGGAGTTCTGTTCAGGAAGTTGTCTCCTGTGCCAATGTGTTCCAGGCTCTTCCCCATTTTTTCTTCTAACCAATTTAATGTCTCTGGTTTTATGTTGAGGTCTTTAATCTACTTGGACTTGAGTTTTGTGCACAGCCCAGGCCTTAAGGCCAACAATTATTAAACGGGACCTCATAAGGCTGAGAAGCTTCTGTAAGGCAGGAGACACTGTCAACAGAATAAAGTGACAGCCTACAGACTGGGAAAAGATCTTCACCAACCCTACATCTGACAAAGGTCTAATATCCAAAATATATAAACAGCTCAAGAAAGTAAACACTACCAAACCAAATAACTCAATTGAGAAATGGGGCTCAGAACTAAACAAAGAATTCTCAACAGAGGAATATCAAATGGCTGAGAAACATTTAAAGAAATGCTCAATGTCTTTAGTCATCAGAGAAATGCAAATCAAAAAACTCTGAGATTCCATCTTACACCCATCAGAACAGCTAAGATCAAACATTCAAGTGACACCACATGCTGGCGAGGATGTGGAGAAAGAGGAACACTCCTTCATTGCTGGTGGGAATGCAAACTTGTAAAACCACTTTGGAAATCTATCTGGCGCTTTCTCAGAAAACTGGGAATAGGGCTTCCTCAAGACCCAGCTATTCCACTCCACCACACAACAAGGACATATGCTCAACCATGTTCATAGCATCCTTATTCATAATAGCCAGAACCTGGAAACAGCCTAAATGTCCCTCAGTTGAAGAATGGATAAAGAAACGGTGGTACATTTACACTATGGAATACTACTCAGCTATTAAAAACAAGGAAATCCTGAAATTTGTGGACAAATGGATGGGAATAGAAATTATTATAATGTGTGAGTTAACCCAAGCAGAAAGACTCACGTGGTATATACTCACTTATAATTGGGCACTAGCCCAAAAGGCACGTCCCACAAAAGTCTTCACTTACCAGGAGATTGGGATAGATGTGAGGACATCCTACTGAGACTCTAGGTAAGAGAAATATAGGAGATGGGGAAATAGAAGGACCCAGAGGGTCCTAGAAACCTACAAGAAGAACATCATGATGGGTGGATCGGGGCCCAGGGGGGTCTGCTCAAACTATTGCACTAACCAAGGACAATACAATAGTAAACATCGAACCCCTACTCTGATCCACCCAATGGACAGGACACTCTCCACAGTTATGTGGAGAGCGGGGACTGACTCTGACATGAGCTCTGGTGCTCTATATTTGACCACTTCCCCTTGGTGGGGAGGCCTGGTGGTGCTCAAAGAAAGAATAAGCAGGCTACCAAGATGAGACTTGATAGCCTATGACCATATAGTGGAGGAGGAGGAGGTCCCCTTAGGTCACAGACATAGGGGAGGGGAATAGGGTGAAAGCACAAGGGAGGGAGGAATGGGAAGATACAAGTGATGGGATAACAATTGAGTTGCAATCTCAATAAATTAATAAAATTTTTTAAAAAAACAAAAAGAAGAGGATGAGTGAATGAGCAACTGAGCTGGCAAACGGTGATTTTGAAAAAACACAGTATTTGTAATTTCCCACTTTAAAAATGGACGAAGTAGCTATCCTTTAAAAACAAACAAACAACACAGAACTGTCTCAGATACCCTTATGGCTGTTTCTCAGTTTGCACCGCTGTTTTGGGATCACTTACTGAAACACATCGGAATCGTCCCAGGTCAGAGACCTTTTTGATTTTGCTAATCTTCAGGCTGACCCCCTCCCCCAAAAAGGAGGGCACAAATATCCCTGATGACTGGGGTCCAGAAGGAGGATGCTGCATTCTCTTGGCTTTCGTGTGCTTCACTAACTCACATTTGAGCCTTTATCCCACAGTCTAGAGACCAGGAAACATCTTGCCACCTGTTTGGGACTGAAGCAATCTTCATGCCAGTTAACAGGATGAGCTGTGGTGTCAAGCCCGTGGGGCGGGAGGGCGCTGAACAGGCTCACACTTTTTGGAAGCCATCCTTCCTGGGATGGATGAATCCTCACCTAGGCTTTTCGCCCAACATCCCCAGTGTGCTGAATCCCATCCTGTTCTGGAGCTTTGCTCTAACACTCTGTCTTCCCATCTTGTGGGGCTCGAGGGTCTGGAAGCCTCTGACTACAGTATTAGACATTCACCTATGGGTGTCTTATCTGAACGTTGGCGAAAGAAGAGAGGGTGCTATTGGAGAGGCCATGTTGGACCCAATCAGGTCACTGCACTCCAGTGACTCAGACTGAGTCAGAGAGAACTGGAGCCTGAAGCCAGGAGCAGCAAAGGGCTTGTAAAGAGGGGCTAAGTGACCCACACTGCAGATTTGAGGTGGCCATGAAATAATGCACAGCACGTTAGATGCTGGTCGTTCTGCTCTTTGCAGAAGTCCAAACAGGGCCCCTCGTCTCTTCTGTGTATTTGTTCCTTGGGGTTCCTTTCTTCTCCACAGTTGCTGGTTTCACATTCTCTGTGTGCTTTTTGAGGTGTCTTTCTTCCCATGCTGTCCTTCCTTCTCTGAGAACCCACCATCCACCCCACCCATTTTGGCCTCCGGGGATATCACATTCCATACTTAATTGCTTGGCCCCAATCCAGGTGTCTCCAGTGTCGTGCCTACAGAGGTACAGTTACCACCCTGACAGGACTTCCCTCTTCCTGGGAAGGGAGGGAGCCAGCTCTCAAGTGTACAGATAATCAAGATGACCAGAGATGGCAGCTGGGACCTTGAAGACCCCTATATAGCCAAGGCATGCAGCTTCTCAGGAAAGGGCAGAGGAAGCCTCTGTAAGAAGGCCACGGTTTTCCTGAAGCTTCAAAGTTAAAGAAGAAGAAGAAGAAGGAGGAGGAGGAGGAGGAGGAGAAGAAGTCTGGCCAAAAGTTAAGCCAAGAAAAGGAATCACTCCAAGAAGAGAATCCAGCAAAGGCGAAGGCCCTGCAGTTGGCAGGATCTTGGGATATTCCTCAAATGACAAGACGGCCAATGAGGCTAAAGAGTCGGAGTGTTGGTCAAGGGTTGTTGGCCAACTGGAGTGGGTCTGACTAAAGGCTCAGAAAGGTCACTCATGCTTCGGGATGGAGAATGGATTTGAGAGGAGTAAGACTGAAAGTAGGGAGACCGAGTAGGAGACCATTGCAGCAGTCTAAGTGAAAGAAAGCCTGCAGTAAGGTAATAGCAATGAAGAGGAGACAAAGGACTAAAGATACAGTCTTTACGAAGGACCAACTAACTGATGGATGCAGGTGTGCCAGGGGATGGAGGATGATGTTCATTTGACATCTGTCTCTTGCTGCCTAATATGACATCTTGCAAATCCCAACCCCCAGATGAAGCTAAACCAGGCCCAGGGGTGTGCGCTGTTCCTCTCTGTGCACCCAGACTCCCCAGGAACTAAGAATACTCTAAAGCAGGGACCTCCTCCTTTAAATCCTGCCTGGCTGCCAAACGAAAAATACAGACCATAAAATTCAGTCTCCAACCCTTGGGTAATTATTTTTTTCCTCTGTGGCCTTGAGAAAAGCAGAAGCAATAATCTAATTGTGTCTTTTGGCTTTTTTAAAATTTACTCTCTTTACTGCCTGGTCCCAGCCCCCTCCCAACTCTCCCCTCAGTCACACCCTCACTCCCCCCTTCTTCCCCTCCTCACCCCCCCTCTCCTCAAAGAATGGGAGCACCCCCAAGGGGAATCAACCCACCCTGGTACCTCAAGTCACGGCAAGACCAAGTAAAGCCTCTCCCACTGAGACCAGACAAGGCAGCCGAATTAGGGGGAACGGATCCAGTGGCAGGTCCCATAGGTAGGGACCTCACGTGTTGACCAAGCAGCACATCTGCTACATATGAGTAGGGGGCCTAGGTCCAACCCATGCATGCTCTTTGGTTGGTGGTTCAGCCTCTCTGATTCCTCATGAGCCCAGCCAGGTTAGTTGACTCTGTAGGTCTTCCTGTGCTGTCCTTGACACCTCTGGCTCCCTCTATCCTTCCTTCCACTCTCCCACAAAACTCCCTGAGCTCAGCCTATTGTTTGGCTGTGGGTCTCTGCATCTGTTTCCATCCGCTGCTGGATGAAGCCTCTCAGAAGACAGCTATGCTAGGCTCCTGTCTGTAAGCATAGCAGAGTATCATTAATGGTGAGAAGAGTTTGCTCTCTCCCATGGAGTGAGTCTCAAGTTGGTCCAGCCATTGTTTTGCCATTCCTTCAATCTCAGTTTCATCTTTATCCCTACATTTCTTGTAGGCAGGACAGATTTTGGGTTGAAGGTATTTTGGATGGGTTGGTAGTTACGTCTTTTAACAGAGGCAGTTTATTTCTTTTAAATTGTGCTACTGCCATAGTAGTACTGATGCCATCAGGGAGGACTAATGCCAGAGCAAGGATGCATTGGGTCAATCAGAGACTGTTCTGTTCCTTTTTGGCCCCAATCTATGAAGCATATTGCAAATATCAGGGCAACAGAAGGGACAGGGAAGAAAATATTGGTAGAAAGTTGACAGGGGTGATGCTAAGACCTGAAGCTGGTCTGGCTTTGCCTTAGAGAAAGACCCTGAAACCATCAGAAGGGACTCCTGGACCAGCACATGTCTAGGGTCAGCCCTAGAGAAGGCCACCTTGCAGCCCGCCTTTACTCTTGTAAGCAACACGCTCATGGTGCTAGGAAGAGAGCCAGGTGACCCATGACACACACAGATCTCAGATCTGAAAATAAATCATAGAGCTTCTGGAGTTTGAGTCTTCCACTGGGTCTTTTGTTTTTCTGAGGACTAATTCTTCTGCTGCTACTGGGTAAAATGCAAGACAGAGCCCATGGTTTTTTCCTAGTTGTTCTCCAATAATGCTGACCAGTTCTTGCCATGTGCTAGAACTTCCTGACTCAGGACCTTTGCACGCATGCTTTCTCTCCCTCATATTTCCCTTTTCCTCATTTTCTCAACTTAGCTATTGTCTATTTTATGTCTCAGATTACATGCTGTTCTTATGTGAGCATGTGTTTGTTCACATGAATCATTTCATCTTTGTGTCAAGAGAAAAGAAACATTTTTTTTCTTTTTTAGTCTCCAGATAGTATACTTGGCCTGAAACAAGATGACTAGAACATGTAAGCCTTCAGTGAATTATGTGGACCATGGATCGGCGGGTGGATGCATGGATGGATGGATGGATGGATGGATAGATGGATCGATGGATCGATGGGTAGAAAATGGAATGGATCATGGATAGATGGAAAAGAAAATGGGTAAAAAAGAAAATGGATGAATATTCTAACAGGAAGCTCTTATTGGTTTTTCGCTTTGCCTCAAGTTCTTACATGGCTCAGGATGGCACCACTGGTGATTCACCTTTATTTAAAAAATTTCGTCCATTGTTTAAGTTGTTTTATTGTTATTTAAATAATAAGACATAAAAGTATTTAAATATTTTGTTCATCATGAATTTGTAATAATTTTGATATTTAAAAACTTTTTGCATTTACTTACTGCTTTGAAATAAACTATTGCTTATCCTGATTACCAAGTTGATTTTATTTCGTTTTTTATTTTTGTTTTTTTGAGCTCTCCAACACTACTAATTCACAGCACACCCTGGTTCTGACCTGCTCAGCGTAAGGAGTTAACAAATGGCAATTATTCTTAAGACAATTACTGCTATGTCAAGAACAAGATATGATATCAGAACAATAACAGGCTTCAGAGAGAGGCAAATTTGCCTTTGCCTGCTGACCTCAGGAATAGATAAGGGGACAACAGGATCAGGGAACAGCAGGGAATGCTGGGTACTTTCCAAGGGGCTGTCCCAACATCTGAACAGCTGTCAAGTGTACAAAGTGAGAGGCAGGGTGGTTTTTAGCTTGGGAGAAGCCTGCATGGAGAAGAGGGGAGCTGGAACGAGTGGGAGGAAGGGAGATGGAGAGAGAGGAGGATGCTGAACCGGATGTGTCTGAGTCCTGAGGAGGAGGAACAGCCCCTTCCAAAGAGACTCAACCTGGGCAGTACGTTCCAGGATGTAATCAGTATGTATGGGAACCCGAATGGAGTTCAACTCCTAATCTTCTCTTATTCCTCAGCATCATTATCCAAAGGGACCAACGTGCAGGTGCCTGTATCCATGGCTATGCACTGGTCTGTAGCAGGACATGGTGAAAAAAAGAAAGCCTGGAGCCCTTTTTCAAAACATATTAAGAATTTCATGAGGGATGGTTAGCGGCCTCGTGAAACTGAGAGCAGAACCTGGGTAGCTGCTCAGCTCACGTGCAGCCACGCACGGCTCAAATCCCAGTTACGTCGCAGCTGGGAACACCAGCTTAGAATGCAGCAGGAGGGGAAACTGAGTCTCCCGCCTCTCCCTTATCTATGTTTGACCTGGGAGGGGGGCGTTTCCCTGCCCTCAGCTTTACTCTACACACCTTTCTCTCTGCTCTTACCTGAGTTGTGTTCTGACTTCCACCTGTCTGGAGCCCAAGGAGGTCATGGAGGCTCCAGGCCTCAGCACAGACTCAACATCAGAGCCACAGGACCAACAGAAGAGTCATAACCCTGAGGAGGGACCAGGAGGGAGTTCAAGAGTGGGATATGGGAAATCCTTGACTTTTAATTTCACATGCCAGAAAAGTGCCCTGAAAATGCACTAAGGGAAAAAATAGTTTATAGGTTCATACTCTGAGAAGGACAGGGGTGGCATGAGGAGGGGGCTAGTTCAAGACAAGCTCTCCACAGAGCTCTGGGGTCAGCCTCGTTTGTGCACCTGGATGCTGATCTAGACATGGTTGCTGTCACCAAACCTTCACTTCTTGAGGCAATGCTGCTCTCCCTTTAGGACAATCTGAAAAAATTGCACCCAAAGCACCCGCTACCATCCAGTTCAGGAAGTGAGTCCATGCCACAGCAAAGAAGCAGGCAGCGTGGCTGGCTGGAGACCTTTGGAAAATAATTACTGCATGGGCAGAGCTTTCCTCAGGAAAGAGAACCACATCTCTCCAGAGCCAAATAAAGAGGGAATGTGAAGAAATGGATGCACGGCCACTACTTCACGAAACAAGCAATCACAAAACAGCTCTTAAAGAGTTGTGGCCATGTTAGGTATCTGTTGCCTCCTAAACATTTATCCTGGAGAAATGGAAACTTACACACACACACACACACACACACACACACACACACAC
>OU015746.1:36425952-36433452 GCA_907169655.1 Acomys percivali
CCCCCCCCCAAAGCTCATGTGTTGAAAGCTTGGTCTCCAGATAGTCACACTATTAAAATTATTGGGTCATGAGGGGCCTAACCTCATTAGTCATTAAAGGATTCATAGATTAATGGGTGATTAGGGGGTGGGGCTTAATTGGAGGGAGTGAGTCCTGGGGACATGTCTTTGGGGAGCATAGTTTGTCCTCAGGCTATTTCTCAATCTCTCCACCTCCGGTCCTGCATGACTTGAACAGCCTCCTCTGCGACATGCTTTAGCTGCTATGATGGTGTACCTCAGCACAGACTCACAGCAATGGAGCCAGCTGACCACGAGCTGAGACCTAGGCAACTGTTGCTTTTCTGATACTTTGTTGTAATGTCTAGCAGTATGTTTGTGATAGAAGGACTTCCCTAAAGCATGGTGCCTGGATGTCTCAGGCAGTCTCAGGAGGTCTACCCACTGCATAATTTACAGCTGATGGGATTGCCAAGAAGGACGTTGCTTATAGAGACACTGAACAGATCAGAACTTCACTCATACAAAGAAGAAACAGGAGGATGAACTTCGATAGGGAACCTGGGTGCCCCATGGCCATGTATTTAGCCAACTATTAGCCACTAAAAAAAAAAAAAAAAAAAAAAAAGATGGCAATGTTCTATTGTTCCTCATCTAATGAGCACAGTCGTGGCTTTGGCCAGTGCCTTATAATACAGGTACTTAGAACAAATGACTAATCCTTCAGTCTGTGAGGGCCGCTTTCCCTTAGAGTGTAATGATGGTCCAAGAGAGAAAGAGACTTCTTTGTCTTATTTTAAGACAATAATATGAACCCAAAAGAACTTTTCTCACCAGGATTTTTGACTTCACAGCTAAAAGAATTGTTTGGGCTACAGTGCCACTATTTAATACAGATAATGCCCAGAAGAAGAGTTCTTGCTATGTCATCTCAGAGGATCTGGCTCAGCCTACATCCTACTCTACCCTTCCCAGGCATCTTTGGCCACTGTGTAATTCTTGATTCATCCAATGAGCTCAGACACCTGGGGTGGCCCTACATACAGAGAAGACCTAGTGTCATCCAGTCCCTTTCTTTTGCAGGGAGATGTCCTTGTAACAACCATTCTGGATCTTGATGACAAATTGGAGACACAGACATCCAGTATATGGGTCAATAAAAAAAGAATGAGAGGTGAAACTGAAAATGATACTGGAAAGGACTAGCGAGATGGCTCAGCAATTAAGAGCATTTGTTGTCCTTGCCAGGGACCTGGGTTCAGGTCTTAGCACCTACACATTGGCTCACAAGCATCTGTGACTCCATTTCTAGGGGTCTAATGTCTTCTGACCTTCACAGGCATCAGCCATAGGCATCGTTCACATTACACACACACAAGCAAAACACTCACACACATAAATAAATCTTTTTTAAAAAGAGAGAAATAATAGGAGAAAAAATTCTAGATTAACTGCAGGTCTGAGAATGAAGGTGGGCTACCAAAGGAGGGGACATTTTCACTGGCATGCTCTGACCCTTGCCCTCAACTCCCATGCAATGTTATAAGGTAGCTTTCCGTGCACACTCACATCATGGGATGTGGCAAGGGCTGTTGTTGACAGGATATTTGGTATTTCTGTAAAGGCAGAAGTTGTGGGGTGCCCTAGGCAACATTATGAAACAATTACAGTAAACAACTCACTCACAGGAACATTGTGAGATGTCTACAAGGCCTACAGCATAGTTTCTAAGGTCTCAATGACAAACCAAAGCACAATTCCACTCCACTTTACCCCGGGGAAAAAAATGGGTTTGTTGGGCTTACATAGAAAGCACGGGTAAGAGATTATTGACAGAAGTGTGGTGACCCCAAAACAGCCATACTGGAAAGTCACCACCCAGTTTGGATGATGGTTTCTGACAACCTCATAGATGGATCTCCCTTCCCCTAGGCCACAGAACTGAAAACAAATGTCTAGGGTCCTCAGGTGAGAGTCCGGTGACACTCCCTGCCTCCTCCTTCTAGGAAGGAATGTCAGCAGTGCACAGGCTCTATCATGATGAACTCTTGCAAGTAGGCACAGCTGACCTCATATAGATGGTGGTAGTTTGGCTGGGAGGGTAGTGCCTTGCAATAGAGTGTTGGTAACTTAGCTAATAGTACGAGTTTCAGAGTGGGAGCTTGTAGTTCAGGATTCCGTACATGCTCCAAAGAAAGGCTGGCATATTGTGTTATATCAGCAACTGCTCGCACACACGGAGAGTGAGAGTGATGCAACATAAGCCCGTCTCTTCTCGGTGGTCTATCTGCGGTTTTCATCCTCATGGTATAAGGCCCTATTGGATTAGAGGTCTTGATTACTGAGCTGGGTAGGAGGCAGCGGACAGACAAGTGCACAATCTGGGCTCCCCTGCACCTGACAGAACTAACACATTCAACCTGACAGAGGCTTTGGGAAAAAGCCTGGACATAATACAGATGGCAACATGTCAAAGGGAGGCAGGATGGGTTGCAGTCATGACTCACCTCCCATTGATACCACAGCCAGTGCCTCAGTCATCAGCCTTCTTAGACTCGGATGACCATCCTAGAGATGTCTTGCCTCAGTCTGTACTTCCTAATTAATTACTTCCTGTCCCTGGGTGTATTGGTCAGGGTGCTAGAGACACAGAACTTATGGAATGAATCTATATGTATAAAAGGAATTTATTGGGACGGCTTCCAGGCTGCAGTCCAGCTAACCCAACAATGGACAGCTGTGAATGGAACGTCCAAGAGTCTAATAGTTGCTCAGTGCCAGGAGGGCCGGGTGTTTCAGCTGGTCTTCTGTATAAGCTGGAATCCTAAAGAAGTAGGCTCCAGTGGATGTGCTGGCAAAGTGAGTGCAAGTGGGTGAAGAAAGAACGAACCATTCTTTCTTCCATTGTCCTTTCACAGGCCACCAGCAGAGGTATGGCCCAGATTAAAGGTGTGCCTCAAGATCTGGAGTAAAGGTGTGTGTCGATCTGGGTTAAGAGCAAGTGCCATGCCACCGCAAGACCTGAATCAAAAGCTTCTGAAGATCTAGATCAAAGGCAGGTTGCCTTCCAGCCTTGAGATCCAGGTCACAGGTGTGCCACTCCCCTTCCCCAACCCCCCACCATTTCTGGATTGTAGCTCATTCCAGATATAGTCAAGTTGACAGCTGAGAACAACATCGCACAGGGCTTCTCTGTTACTGAGATACAGAACCTAGCCAACGGCCATGGGTGAGTAAACCAACTGGGAGGTCTGTTATCCTTCTCCATGAAACAGACCACCCAAAGTGCAGTGGTGTCAAACAAGAACTTCATTGTGGTCCTTACTGGGTGGGAAGGAAGTTCCCGTGGGGACCACTAGGATGGACCTTGTCTCTGTATTATGACTATTGGGTCTCTATTCAAGACGCAAATAGCAAAACTGACTCGAATGCCTGACAGCTGGATTCATCTAGACCAGTAAAAACTGAAGGCAAATGACACACTTAATTTTTCAATTTTTCTAGTAGTTCTCTGTTGTTGTTTTTGTTTGAGACGAGGCCTCGTGGATCCTTGGCTGGGCTGGAACTTGCTATAAACAGAGGCTAGCCTTGAACTTCTGATCCTCCTAACTCCACCTCCTGGGCACTGACTGGCATTACAGGCATGGACCACCGTGTCAGTTTTTAGAGTGCCGGGTGTCAAACCAGCGCTTCCTACATGATAGGCAAGCATCCTACCAGTTGAGCTGCATCCTCAGCCCTCTTGTAGCTATAGCTTAAAAAGTAAAAAGAAACAAGAAATTCATTTTAATGATACTGTATTTAATGTAACATATACAAGATAGTGCCACTTCAGTATATGATTAATGTACAAAATTATTGAGTGTTTATGTGAGGTATTAAATCTTCAACCTTCCAGTATGTCTATAATCCACACTTTCAGTGAAGTTTAATCTAGACTGTACCACTCAAAGGGCTCGGTAGCCACATTAGGTTCATCATCAAAATGTTGGCTCTGTAGAGTGAGAGTCTCCCTCACTCCTAGTTTTAGAACACAGGTTGAGATGACTTGAAGGCCGCGCTCATTTAGAACTACCTTCTACCAGTCATGCGACTTCCTCAAGCTCAGCAAGCCTCCTCGCTTAGTAGGTGAAGGCATCAAGACTGAGTATTCCAGTGAGAGAGGCTGATATGGCAGGGCTTTCTATGAATGAGCCTCAGGGGCTTTGTGACATACTCTGATGATTAAATAGGTCATAAGTCTTTCTTCTCAGTTCCAAGGAGAAAGCCACAAACGCCATTGCTCAATAAGATTTGTGTCAAAGAATTTGTAGCTATGTTGAAAGGTTTTTTTATTATTTGATTTATTTTTAATTGTGTGTGTGTGTGTGTGTGTGTGTGTGTGTGTGTGTGTGTGTGAATGCAGGTGCCCATGGAGACCAGAGGCATCAGATTCCCTGAAGCTGGAGCCACAGGCAGTTATGAACCACCCAACATGGATGCTGGAAATCACATGAGACTCCCTGGAAAGCAGAATGCTCTCTCACCTACCAAACCATCTCTCCAGTCCCCAGAGCTGTTTTTAAAGTACTAAATAGATTTTTTAAAATATCATAAATGTTTTCTCTTCACTCTCCCAGGTGAAATTTGACAATCCTCTTTTCTTTCTTTCTTTTTTTTTTTTAATCCAGCTAGGCATGGTGGCCCATGAGTATAATCCCAGCACTTGGATGGCTGATATCGGGAGGATATCAAGTTAAAGACCAGCCTGACACAACTCCCCCTAACTGGTCCAGCCCTCCATTCCTGTTCCCTGAAATACTATCCACACAGAGTAAGTGCACCTAATAGCTATTGTGCTCCGTTTTCACAGAAACCTAGAGTGCAGGGAGCTGGGGGCCTCGAAGTGAGCCAAGTGGGAGAGGCAGGCCTTAAAGGCTTCAGGAGTAAGAATTTTAACACATTAGGTAATGTTGACTATATAGGGGAAAACAGGTAGCTGGGTAGGGGAGCTGATATTTTAGACAGCTTAGCTAAGTAACAAATTACTAAAATAATGTTGAGACAAGCAGGTGATGCCTGAGGATATTTGGGAGAAAACTGAACAATATAGCCAGGGAAAACAGACTGGAGCCAGCCTGCATGACAGGGACACAGTAAAGACAGAGAAGAGTTAACAGTCTGTGAAACCAGACCGTAGAGGAACCGCTGGGCATGCTAGCTCATCATGAGGACTGCGCTGTACAGTGATGCTGGTTTGGTTTTTGGTTTTGGTTTTTTAAATCCACTGCAGGTTTCACTCAGGAGTCATTGGGTCTGTGACTTTAACAGGATTGCTGTGGCTACAGTGCTGATCAGAAAGGTGAAAGAAGGGAAGGAGACAGGTTGAGGGACTTTTGCTATAATCCTAGTGACAGACAAGGGGTGGCTTATGCCCCAGAGAGGAAGAGGCAGGACCGAGGAGTATAGTACTGTGAGGCAATAAGGAATGCATATTTCAAGATTTTTTTAGGGTGTTAATCCATGTCTCTTCTCAGATTGTCAGCTCTCTGAATAAGGAGCCTTTTTTTGTTTGTTTGTTTGTTTGTTTTGTTTGGTTGGTTGGTGTTTTTTTTTTTTTTTTTAGTTTGTGTGTGTGTATGCAGGGTGGTGGTGCGGGTTATCTACATGTATGCAGTATCCGTGGAAGGCCACAGAGAGAGTCAGCTCCCCTGGAGCTAGAGTTACAGGCAGCTGTGAGCCACCCAACGTAGGTGCTGAGAACAAACTCCAGTCCTCAGCAAAACCAGCAGGCTGAGTCTTCTCTCAAACCCCATAAAGCTCTGTTTTTAAGATTAAGTTCTGTCTCTCCTCATTGGAATCTGCAAACGACAGGAAGCTACACCCTCTGGCATTCCATTCCAGTTATAGGAAAAGAAACAAGATTCCCTTTTTTCAAGGAGAAATAAAGTTTAAGATATATTTTTGAAGGTGGAGTCGAATTTTCTTTATGAATCGGATGTGGAACATAGATAAATGGGAAAAAACAAATGTAATCTGCAGACATCGTGAGAAGAATGACATGGCCAGGTCGACAAATTAGAGAGTTTTCCGTGGTGGGCTCCCTATGCCTACTGACTACTGGGAACTTGGAGTTGGTCCAGTCTTAAAGAAGAGAAGAGCTAATTTAGAGGCTAAGCGAACCTCCGGGAAGGAAATCCTCCTTAAAGTATTTACTCTGCATGTACCATTAGGACAGTTGGGGAACACCAAACAGGACGCTAAGTCATCTTCTCAGAAGCTGTGGAAGCCAGAGACACAGCCTGAGTTCTCAGATGTTGATTCAGTCAGGAGGGGCTGGCATTCTTGACTCTTCAGGTGAAAATTCTAGAAGCAGAATTGGAGTTTATAAAGAAGAGGTTTTATGAACTCAATGGGTGTGTGTGTGTGTGTTTGTGTGTGTGTGTGTGTGTCCGTCCGTGTGAACTTCTTGGTTCATTTTCCTTTGTTTTGGCAGTCTGTCTTATTGATATTTTTATTTTTTATTTTTATTTATTTATTAATTTTTGCTTTTGTGTTTCTTTCTTTCTCTCTTTGCTTTTTCTGCTGTTTTCGGTTTTGTTTTTAGTTTATTTTGAAAGAGAGAAAAAGAACAAAAGGTTGGGGGGGAGGGAGTGGATAGGATCTGGCAGGAACCTGGGGAGGGGAAAACATGAACAAAATGAATTGTATAAATTATTTTCAATTTTAAAAAGTATGGAAGTTTAACATTGATTTGAACCTAGTTGTTAATGGGAGATGGGCATGTGGGGGAAGGATAGGGCATGCACTTCTCCAACGGGTTGGGCTTACGTGGTTTATAATAGCAAGGCCTGGTTACATATCAAAGTGTTGCTAAGGAACTTCTTTTACACCAGATGAGATCATGGGTCAGTTCCTGAGGGACATTGGGTAGGGTGACACCTAATAAAGTAAAGCAGTGGGTCACAGACACATTTTTATTTGAAATATACACAAGGAATACTGCCTCTATGTAGGTAGGTGCCACAACAAATTTTAATGGTGCTGAAATTTTTGCCTCTCTGCTGACAAAAGTCTCAACCAGGCTCCATAGTGAGGTGCTCTTTTCCTTTTCCATATCTCCTTAATTTCCCTTGCTTACACTGTCTCAGTTTCCCCCTGTGAGACTTTGAGCTTTTAATCTTAACGGTTGGTGACAACAATCCATGTTTTTAACTTATTCACTGCTAAACAGGCATGTGGACCCTGCCTATCAAGGGGGCTGAGAGATAGCTCAGCAGTTAAGAGTTCTCGCTGGGGCTAAAGAGATGGCTCAGAGGTTAAGAACACTGACTGTTCTTTCAAAGGTCCTGAGTTCAGTTCCCAGCAACCACATTGTGGCTCACAATCATCTATAATGTGATCTGATGCCCTCTTCTGACATGCATACATGCAGGCAGAGTACTGTACATAAGTAAATCTTAAAAAAAAAAAAAAAAAGTTCTCGCTGCTCTTCCAAAGGATGGGAGCTAGGTTCTCAGC
>OU015746.1:36435952-36438970 GCA_907169655.1 Acomys percivali
CATGAAACCCCACAAAACTGCATGTGTAACACAGGCTGAACGTATTAATAGTTTGAAGACACTTGGTTCTTTTTTTCTACCAGACATAAGTTAGTGAATTGGTTAGGACCTCAATGCTGCTGCCGCAGGTATTTAGGAATTGCTTCTGTTGAAAGGCACCAGATTTAGGGGGCCCAGAATGCACCCCACGGCTCGATAAAGCCTTAATGTCTGCCTCCTTTTCTTCCTATCATCTTTGTAAAGCATATTAACCACTCAAGAAAAACTGGAAAGCACAAAGAGAAGTTGTTGTCCAAAGCCCTGGGTTTCAGGAAGCACGGACCCTAACAGACCCAGCTGCAGAGGAGAGGAATCAATCATCCATGAAGGCGGGGCCACACCCTGCACAGACGCCATCATCCCCTGAAGGCCAGCTGTCCCTCCAAGCAATAAGGAATTATTTTAACCACACGGTAGGACCAGAACAGAGGAAAATCAACAAGACCACACCTTGCCTGAGATGCCCAGTTACAAATGCCTTTTTGTCTATTGTTTTATGTCCTTTCTGCTTAATCTGAAGTTTATATCAGTCCCCAGATGAACCCCGGGATCACTGGACCTCTCTGTTAGTTCCTCCTTTCTGACTGTCACCACTGCTCATCTCTTTAACTACTAAAAGGAGAAAAGTAGGCAAGCTTAACCAGGACTTGTGTTCTATAACTCTTGTCATACTACGAGATAAAAAGAATTTGGGCTACTTGAACACTTGAACATTTCAGTTTACACGAACAATCCTTTTCTTTCTTTCTTTCTCTCTCTCTTTCTTTCTTTCTTTCTTTCTTTCTTTCTTTCTTTCTTTCTTTCTTTCTTTCTTTCTTGGGGTTGTTTTTATTTGTTTTGTTTGGGGAGGTTCAAGACAGAGTTTCTCTGTGCAGCTTTGGCTATCCTGCACTCCCTTTGTAGACCAGGCTGGTCTGGAATTCACAGAGATCCGCCTGCCTCTGTCTCTCAGGGTGCTGGGATTACAGGAGTGTGCCGCCGGCACCATGCCTGGCTATGAACAATTGTTTTATCTTCTAAGATTATTTGGTGCCGTAAATAACGTATAAATACAAGCACACAGGCAGATGACACACATGATTAGGCCTAAGATTCCATCGTTTTTATTGTTTATTATTTGTTATATTGTTGATTTGATTGTTTCCTCCACAGCCCTAAACAATCCTTAGACTGGACAATCTAATGAGTGGTCTCACAGTCACTAACTGACTACAGCTTGGATGAATAATTTCTTCCCAGGATTCCTTGGAGACCTTCTCTAAATACAGCACTGTGTCTCTCTGCACGTTTAAACAGATGGCTGAACTCAACAGATGAGGCTTTAACCTTCTCAGGAAATGAGAAACGTGGAGTCTGCATTTGCCTGTTTGGCCGTTGGCAAGCGCAGAAGCCTCAAAGCGCTTTCCGGTAGACTCCGGAGTTAACATGGAATCCAGCAAAAGAAAGTTTTGGCTGTAAAAGCAAGCTGGAAATCCTGCACCGCTGACGAAATCAGAGAGTTCCCTGCACCTGAGGCGACAAGGGTCACAGAAAGCAGACCAAATAGGAACAGCTGGAAGGACCAGTAGGAAGATTTTAGAAACGAGAGAGGGACTGGAGTGTGCCACACACGGAAACAGCCTTTCCAAGCGTATTTCGGAGCCAGGGCATACTGGATCCGAAATGAGACTCGAGACTTTGGCTGTCACACCAGAGTCTGTTCACACCAACAGGGTTTCAGACGGCTCTCCCAGGGGCAAAAAACAAGACAGGAAAGACGTTTACTTCAAGCTGGACAAATACAAATAGCCAAGCCACTTTGAATGTAACATTTATAGAATTCATGATTGTCACATGGTTCTCCTTGCTGTATGTAGTTTGTTTTATACGTGTGTAATAAAAATAAATGTATTTTTAAAAGGCATATGCAAAAAATTAAATAAAATAAAGTAAAAAATTATATTCTAATATGTGATGAATGTTAGATCTTCCATTTACTGTTGAATTTGGAAAGACTAATCAGTAGTGTATTTTAAAACTATATTTTAAATTTCCATCTTAATATTTATCTTCTACCTTTGTTCATTCTGATAATAAAACAGATTCTGAAAGTTAAAAAAAAAAAAAATAGTGCCGTAAGTGGGGCAGTCTTTACGGTAGCAACCGTCTGGACTACCGTGATTGTTACATCTGAAAGGGCATGAGAGTGGCTCCAAGGAGATTCCTGTCTTCAGGGTCAGGGTCACTCATCAAACACTGTGTGAGTCTCTGACCAGAAACAGAAATGAGAGGAACCCATAAGGCAAAGGAGCAAAGCTAAGCGGCCACCAAGGAGATTCAACACCGCTGCTCTGGAGATGGTCCCGTTGTGGTCACCAGGAAAGACATCACTAGCAGCAGGCAGTAGGGTGTGAATTGGGCTCCATGCTTCCACCTGTCCCCGGCCTGGGGACGTCTTTCCGGAGTCCTTTATAGCACAGGGGAAGCAGGATGCTGCATGGCATAGAGGAATGTCAGGGGCGGGCAGCATGAAGCAGTGCTGGAAGGTAAAAAAACAAAAAAAAATTTATGTGCTATATTTAATTATGTATATTTTATGTGTCTCTTTGTGTGTGTGTGGGGGGGGTGTGCACGCATGTGCAAGTGCCCACAGGGGCCAGACGCACCAGTCAAATCCTCTGCAGCTGGAGTTAGGGGCAGTTGTCAGCTGCCCACTGTGGGTGCTGAGAACGGAACCCGGGTCCTCTGCAACAGCAGTTTGTGTTCTTGACCATTAAGCTGGATCTCCTGCCCTGGAGTTCATTAGGAAGAGATTTTTTTAAAATATAAACTTTAACATGAGTGTGACTAGAGACAGCCATATATGTAACTTTGGTGGCCTCTAAAATTACACCCCAAAGGTCTGCTAAGAACTTTATTCTCTCTCTCTCTCTCTCTCTCTCTCTCTCTCTCTCTCTCTCTCTCTCTCTCTCTCTCTCTCCCCCCCCCCCCCCCCCCCCC
>OU015746.1:36439070-36453738 GCA_907169655.1 Acomys percivali
AGGGTGGTTTGTTTTGTTTTGTTTTGGTGCTCTGGGTAGGATAGCAGCTGACACGGTAACACCCTAGGTCACGAGGATCCCACAAGGAAGTTGATATACTTTTTTTCACTATAATGTAATTTATTATATATCTTATTTGTAAGATTCTCAGAAAATTTCACGTTCACATCTGGGGAAGGGAATTAGGCCATACTTAAACATCAAACATTACTGAGCATAGTTCATTGCTATTTAATAGGTATATAAACGACATGATCTATCGCTGTATTAACGTTCTCCTTAAAAAAAAATCTCTGTATAAAAAGAATGATGTCTCTATAGGGCAACCAACCTTTCTTTGTTAATTATGCTGGAATTCTTGACTCTCGGCTTGTAAAGTGCTTCACATGTTGTTCTGGGTGGAAGTTAGGAAAACCAGAGAAGCTTCCGTGTGGCCATGTTTTTCCGTTCTCACTCCCAGGCTAGCTCCTACCCTAATTCCACCACTCACTAGCTGTGCGGTCCAAAGCAGGCTGTGATCTTCAGTGAAGATCTCTGAGTGAGGGACTCCTTTCCCTCTCGCACCCTCTTCCTTTTCCCTGCCTTTCTAGCCCACCATGACCCTTGCATTCATTTCCTGTTGCGTTCTTGGCCCTCCACTTCCTGTTTTCAGTCTTGTTCCCTCTTTCAGAACTAGCATGTTGAGTATTAAACAGGCAGGGGCAACATGCTGAGCTCCTACCCTGGCACTTCCTGAACCTCCTAGCTTATAAATACCAAGGCAGGTCAGTGAATCAGGATGCAGTGAGCAGAACTCCTCAGACCAGCTGGGACTGCCCTCCAGAAAGATGAGCAACTCCAGGACTGCCATTTCATTCTTTATCCTCATGGCTGTCCTTGGATGCCAGGCTAAGCTCATACATGGTGAGTTCCCTGAGCTCCTTACCCAGCTGGCAAGTCTATGGGAACCGCAGAACTGGAGTTAGGGATGGAGACCACTGCCCTCCTGGAAAGACTCCGCATCCTTGACACGGTGATGGGATTAATTTACTCAGGAATAGCAGCATCAGGTTATAGGCCGGGTTCCCATTGGGGCAAACAATTATGTTTGATCCTTTACCTAACTCTGGGCTTAGTGTTAACTCAAAAGCACGGGAGTGTGAGGGAAGCCCATTCACACGGTGCTTGATGATAGAAGTGTCAGACAGCTTCTCCAATAATGCTGTCACCTTGGAGAAGTGGGATGGGCGGGGAATCAACTCAGCCCAAGATTGTTTTATTTGGCAAATGCTTAGCTCGCCCTTCTGTGCCAGACAGCTACTGTTCTGTTTGTCTTATGGCTGATAGCACATTGATGCCTCCTAACAGCCCTGTGGCGTAGGTGTCATGTTAAATAGGAGAAAATGGTAGGCTACCAGTTGTTTTTTTTTTTTTTTACATGTTTTTCTCTATTACTATGATTGCTATCATTTTATAAAAGAGAAAACTAAATCCCAGAAGGCATAAGACTTAAAAGTAAGTCGAGTAAGTGGTGAGATTAGGGTACGAGCTATCCTGGAAGAGGTATAGAAAGATGTGGGCATTTTAGGATATTTCCTGGGTTTTGCACACTCCTCCTAGAACACGTGAGGCATGTTACAACGTGTCTGCATGCCTCCTTAATGGAAGCCATGCTCACTACACCATCTCTTGGTGTCCTGGGGGCCTAGACCCATATGAATATCAAAATCCACAGATTTCACGTCCATTCATAATCCACGCACACCTTCATCAGTGTGTTAAAAACTCTAGATGCGTGTAAGACTTAAAATAATTTAAATGCAGTCACCATGCTTATTGTTATCTAGGGAAGGACTGCAAGAAGTCTCTAGTGTCTCAACTGCACTTCAGGAAATTTTTCTTTGGTGCACTCTGTACATGTGGTGGCTCCACCCATGGTAGATCAACTCTATAAAAAGAAAATAAGCCAAGAACAATGAAAGGCGATTGCTGGGTGAGCTGATAGCTTAATCCTTACTGTCAAAAAATCATTAATTAATTTATGCTTTGCTATAAGAAGTGAATACCAATATTTTAAATTAGATTTATTTTATTTTTATTTTTGTGTATGTGTGTGTGAGTGTGTGTGTGTGAGTGTGTGTGTGAGTGTGTGCTTACACACATGTATGCAGACGCCTTTAGAGGCCAGGAGAAGGTGTTGGGTCTCCTGGAGCTGCAGTTACAGGCAGTAGGGCCCAGCTGATGTGGGTGCTGAGAACCGAGCCCTGGTCCTCTGTAAACACAGCAATAAGACACCCTAGCCTGGGACAGACCTTTGATCCAGATGGGTTAGCAGAGATCCAGGAAGAGAGCCTGGCTGCCTTCAGTTGGGAGGAGGGGAGGCAGCCATGGTGGTGCACACAGTGCTCTTAGCACTCAAGAGGCTGAGGCTACGGAACTGGGGGTCCAAGGCCATGTGAACTGTGGGCTACACAACAAGATCTTGCCTCCTTCACCAAAAGCTGGGGGTGAGATATGGGGTGGGTGGCGGGTCTAATATAACGCTGCCAACCATGAATTTCTTTCACCCACCTTGTCTGTTTCTTCTAGAAACAAAAAGAGAAGACCATCACTTTAAACCTCCCGTAGTAAGTCAAGGTAAATAACCAGATATGACATGTTTAAAGGGACTGGGGTGGATACAGCATTACGGCATCACTTTCCCCGAGGACAGAACAGGATGGAGAGGCCCTGGGGGTGCCAAGCATCTCTGGAAAGAGTAGGGTGTGGTACGGGGACTCACCCTTCTCTGTGTGTACCCAGGTGCCCTGAGTCCACCTGCTTAGTGCAGGGGCATCCTTCGAGTCCGAGTCCGAGTCCTTCTCAGCTGCCATGGGACCCCGCCCCCCCACCACCACCACAGGACTCTTGAGAGCAATGGCTTGGCACCTGAGTGGCCCTTTGTCTTCCTACAGGCTTCCAAGACTCTTCAGACTGCTGCTTCTCCTATGCCTCACGGATCCCGTGTTCAAAATTTATATATTATTTTCCAACCAGTGGTGGGTGCAGCAAGCCGGGCATCATGTAAGGGTCCCACTCACTCATTGTGTGTTAGGGGGAGGAGGAGCCTCCAGGATCTTAGAGGACCAGAAAAGGCCCATCCTTGGATCCCAACAGGTGATGGGGACGATACTTCAGGGTGTAGAGAAGAGGAAGGAGACAGCAGGCAGAAGTCACCCCAAGAGTCATTAGAGAGTCTCACAGGACTGGAGAGGACCCCAGAGAGGGGATGGTGCTGAGCTACCTCCCGGAATGAACAGACTCTTGAGAGGAAAATCAGATGGTCCAGAAGATGGGGTCCCCTTCCTTATTTACTAGAGACTTCTGTTTGTAATCTTTCTTCTCCTTTTTTCTCTCCAGCTTTATCAACAGGAAGAGGAACCAGATCTGTGCTGACCCCAGTGATTCGAGAGTTAAGGATTGCATAAAGACCCTAAAACAAGCCCCAAGGCCTGGGAACACAGCCATTGCTTGAAAAGGAAGACTATATTGCCAGCCACTTTCTTCGTCTTCCCCAGTGACCAACTAGGAGGCTCTAAGCATTTATTTAAATATTTAAAGCATTTATTCTTCTATTCTGGTTTAAAGCAGCCCATGTGGTCAAGAGTATTTGGATGGACTCAGCTTGATATGACTAGAGCCATCTTGAGTTGTAACCACTGTGCTTGTCTCTGAATGACTATTGGATTTACCTACATAGTTTATTGGCAGATTATATAAATGGGGGAACTATTAGAGTGGTCTTTGGAGCTTTGGAATGTGCCTGGTTCTGATACTATCTTAAGCTGGGTACATCCAGCTGAGATGAAATGCATTTGCCCTAGCCCATCTATATGTCCATGTTTTTCCTGCCACCCTAGAGCAGTAAGCACCCCCAATAAAGTGCAGTCCATGTAACCACAGGTCTCTTTATCTCTCTTTCTCCAGATTCATAGGACTATGGAGCCAGTCTGATATTGGGCTGATAGGGAAAAAGTATCTCGCTCACTCACCTTGAATAGGGGGGATGGGGTGAGGTGGGGGAGGGAGGGTGACACATGTAACTTTGGATATCCAAAACAAGACATCATGATATAATTTTTACATTTCTAAGAACACAGATTTTTCCAATGTAGACTCCATATCAAAGATGTATTTTATCCACTACTGAGGGAGCCATTAAATTAACTAAGATGCCGTTGGGTTCTGATCCTCTTTGGTGGAGTTAAGGAATGACAGTGGTCTCTCAGAGGCTGAGGAACAAAGGCAACGTCAGCCACCAACTCAGGCTTGCACTTTAAGTGCTCTGGTATTCTTTGTATTGCTCTAATGCACAGATAAGGCTCTTATAAAATACACATCTGAGGGTAAAATGGCCACCTCCAGATAAGCCAGTTGAGTGGAGGACCAGAGAAGGAAAAGAATAGAGTTTATCATGAAGCGAAGCCAAGAGGAGCTTCAGAACTCCTGGAAAGACGTGAAAGGGTACCCGGTGGGGGAGGGGCCAGAAACCACACACACACACACACACACACACACACACACACACACACAGACACACGGTGCAGAGAAGTGACTGAGGAACGCAGCCTAAGTCATGTTGTTACACAGTGCAGGGAAGGGAATAGCTTCCAGCCACAGGGCAAGCCTGCACCTCTCACAAGGCTCAAATCCAGTTGCAGCTTTTGCTGAGACAGAAATTGCTCATTTGGATGGGTCAGTGGTGAAAAGAAATACCGTTTGTTCACGGACATGAGTGGGAACGCAGCAGACAGATGCTGCCTTGAGATAAAGTCAATTATTCAAAACTGAGCTATGTCTGGGGGCCTGAGACGAAGGACCATCTATAGGTTGGGGAGTCATAATTTGGCTTGTCACAGACTCTGGGTGAGGGAAGTGGGTGAGCTGTAGAGAGCTGGAGGGCTGAACACTGACAAGCTGTAGGTTCAAGTCCCAGGAGGTCAGTTCAGGCTGAGACACGCATAAGAGAGGTAGCCCTGCCCTCAGTGACCAGGAACCGAGCTACCAACTGAGAATAACCCTGGATTTGAGAGTCCTGATGGATGGATCAAATCCCAGAGGCAGCTGCTGTTCACTGCCACAAGGCCCAAGAACTCTTAAGTTCCAAGTGTGCAAGACGCCTATATGCTGACAAAAAAAGCAACAGGGGGGAGGAAATTTTCTCTTTTAGCTCACAATCCAAGTTACAGTCCATCGGAGCAGGGACCTCACTGTGGCAGGAGTTCACACATCCACGGCCAAGAACAGAGAAAGCCAAATGCACGTGTGTTCATGCCTCGCTTGCCTAGCGCTCAGCTAGCTTCCTTTGCTCTCACTCAGCCCAGGGCCCAGCACCCGAAACGGTACCATCCACTTTCGGGATGGATCCTCCCTCTCTAATTACCAATCCTCCCTCTCTAATTACCAATCAAGACATTCTCTGACATACGCAGACCCGCAGACCAGCCCTATCTAGATAATCCTTCATCTTAGAAACCTACAAGAAGAACATCATAATCAGGGCCCAAGGGGGTCTGTTCAAACTATTGCACTAACCAAGGACATTACAAGTAGTAAACATCAAACCCCTATTCGAATCTAGCCAATGTACAGGACATCCTCCACAGTTGGGTGGAGAGCAGGGACTAACTCTGACATGAACTCTGGTGCCCCATATTTGATGACCTCCTCTTGGTAGGGAGGCCTGGTGGCACTCAAAGAAAGAATAAGAAGGCTACCAAGATGAGACTTGATAGCTTAGGACCATAAAGTGCGGGAGGAGGTCCCCCTCGGTCATAGACCTAGGGGAGGAGAATAGGGTGAAAATGGGAGGGAGGGAGAATTGGGAGGATACAAGTGATGGGATAACAATTGAGATGTAATCTGAATAAATTAATTTAACAAAGAGAGAGAAAAAAAAGACTCCCCGGTGAGTTTAGGTTATATTAAGTCTCCAGATAAAGTAGCCAGCACAGTGCCCACAGTGGTGTTCCCCCAGAGGGGTGATTCATACACAAGAGGTCTTGAAAGTATGAAGATTGGTCCTCTGCTTAAACCAACCTCGGGGCTGTGGTTTCCTCCCACATTCCCAACACACTTGGGAAATACCCTCCGGATAAAGCTACAATCTGGCAAGTCTTAGGGGGGTGAGAGATTCTGCCCAGACCGCAGAAGGAAACCGGTGAGGCCTACTGAACCCCTGTCATGCAAAGAATGGGGACTGCGGAAGAGAAGATACGGCAGACGGACGCCGCGCACCTGTCCAAGGCAGGCGGATGCCAGGCACCTGTCGGATACAGATTCAGTACCAGCACAGACCACAGGAAACACAAGAGTCGACAGCTCGGCGAGTCCTCTCCCATCTCCGTGTATAAAAGGAGGATCCCGAGAGAATACAAACATCCAAATTAAATAAGGAGCTTGGTACATGACATGAAAGAGGAATTCAATAAGGATGTAGAACCACCCAAGAAAAACTATAGTGAGCCACTGGAAACCCGAAATGTAGTTAAGTCTAATTAAAATTCCTGCAGAAAGCCTTGGCAGTCACAGGAAGGGCAGCATACCTGAGCTTGGAGGTAAGGTACAGGGACCGGAACATCTCAAGGAGAAAGATGAATGAATGAGAAGGTCTGAGTTGGACTTTGAAGCTATTGAGGATGCAGGGTGAAAATAAAAACCTAAGGATCACAGATGTAAGAGTGAAGAATTCCTTTCCAAATGCATACAAAACATTTCCAATCAAATCATAGCAGAAAGTTTCCCTAAATTAGGCAAAGGAACATCTAATAGCACCAAATAGAAGAGACGGCCTTCCTCTTGTCATAATATAATTAAACCACTAAATAGTCACACCAAAGAAAATGTATAAAAGCATTGAGAGAGAGAAACACGAAGTCATATGTCAGGACAGGCCACCACAGAGTTTTCAACAGACGTTGTAAAGAGTGAGAGAGCTTGGAAAGGTGTTCTTCAAGCTTTGGAAGACATTAACCTCCAGCCCAGAGCAACGCTGCCAGCAAAGCACTCTGTCATAATTCAGGAGAAAAGAACATCTTCCCGTGATAGAAACACGCTTACGAAACTCACAAAAAGGCCGAACCCAGGTCTTCTGCAAAAACAACAAGCACTCTAAACCAATGAGCTGTCTCTTTAGACCTCTCTTCCTCTTTTATTTGACCACATCAGAATAAACCTACAAATAGGCCAAAAACATTTATGAACTCATGGAGATTAAATAACTCACTAAATAGACCAGGCTGGCCTCGAACTAACAGAGACATACCTGCCTCTGGGTCCCGCGTGCTGAAGTGAAAGGTGAACACCACCCTATCCAGCCTCAGATGTTTCTCCTGATGGACATTCTAAAGAGATTTTCCCTCTTAAGTTAAAGGATATTAAAACTATCTGAAGGGCCTGGAGAGTGGGCTCAGTGGTTAAGAGCACCTGCTGCTCTTGCGGAAAACCTGGGTTCAGTTCCCAGCACCCACATAGTGGCTCACAGCCATCTGTAACTCCAGTTCCAGGGGATCTAACACCCTCTTCTGACCTCCATGGGCACTGCATGTATGTGGTAAACATACACACATGCAGGTGAAACACTCATGAGTATAAATAAAATAAACCTTTAAAAATTAAAGAAAAATAAAGGAGTGACACCAATTTTTATATATCTCTAGTTAGATATATAAGTTTACTTTTGTAATCTATATTTATATGTACAGAACTGAGCATAAGCCAGTCTTCTCCAAGTTAACTGAGGGTCTAGAAGGATTCCCCACTCTCACCCTATGGTCAATGCTAAAGGACTGAATGAATTTCCTCGAAGGACAAATGCTTCTGGAAATATTTACACTCTTTCTGACTGAATCGTTTGGAACAGTTTGGAAAGCCCCAAGTCACCTTTGCCCTCTACTTCCCATTGTACACTGAGCCTTGTTCCCTCTTTTGGAACTAGGGTCTTGAGTATCGAGTAGTCAAACAATGGCATTGTGAGCTGTAACCTGGCACTTCCTGGTCCTCTTACTTTTATAAATAGCAAGGCAGGGCAGGGAACAGTGCAGCAAGCAGTCTGGAGGCCAGCGGATCCTGCCCACAGGGAGAATGAAGCCTTTTACTACTGCCTTCTCCTTCCTCATTCTAGCAGCTGCTCTTGGATTCCGGGCCCAAATCATACAGGGTGAGTCCATGAAAGTCTGGGGAGAAGCCCCAGAGGGGCAGCGTGGAACGCTGTGAATATTCTCTACGCAAGACAGAGCAGTGGAATTCACTTAGGACAGACCTGCCTCTGTCTGCAGCCTCTGAACTGGTGGTTCTCAACCTATGGGTCATAACCCTTTTGGGGGCAATCAACTTGCCTTTTCACAGGTGTCATCTAAGACCATGGAAGACACATGTAATTATATCACAATTCATAAAAGTAGCAAATTACAGTTATGAAGTAGCAATGAGAGAATTGTATGGTTGGGGGTCACCACAACATGAGGAGCTGTATGAAAGGGCTGCAGCGTTAGGAAGGTTGAGAATCCCTTCTCTGGCTCTTGGTACACAGATGGCTTGCTTCTGTTTGTAGAAGCAATGCTTTTCCTTTTTCCTAGATAGAATTATTTTTATTACATCTCCTAGCTAATCCTAGCTGGATCAAAAGAACTATAGCTAAATAGTAAATTTGTAGACATGAACGCAAGGCTCAGTGATGCTAGAACTGTCAGATACCAGTTAGTATGAAGCCATTGCTTTGGAAGCAGCCAGGCAAATGGCTCACCCAAGGTCGCTGTCTCATCTAAAGCAATGATATTTTAGTTTCTGGAGGTGACTAGAGCTCAACACAGAGAGGTCCTGTGAAATAAAAGAATGTATTCCTTAACTTTTCTAAGAAAGAGGGGTACACTATGCCCCCCCTCACAGAGCCAAGGAGAATATCAGACTTGGGTCAGGAGGTAGGAGCAATAGAAATTGAGAAACTTGTGTTGGATTCTTTATTGGAGATACTGGGAGAAAGGCAGGGCATGGTGCTGGGTACAGCTGAGGCTTTCCAAACTGAAGAAATCTAAAAGATGTGGATACATGGATGGTCTCTAATCACCCAGGACCTAGCTCTAAGAAGAGTTAGGGGAAATACGAGCACGGTGTTTGATTGAGAGATAAAGGCGGTGGCTGGGCACAGGGCTCGGCATGAGTTGGTTTGAACCCTTTGTTCAGAGGCACTTAACCTCTCCTTGCTGTCAAGATTTTAAGTGTGTCAGAATACCATAAGATGCAGAAAATAAAATATGATTAGCAGAGGGAGTCACCTAGCCATTCTATTTATCCCACAGGAATTTATCTACCACCCTCTATGTGCAAGGCAGCTGCTGTTCAGCCCTGTAGATGTTGATTCATTCTTCCTCAGACTTCCCTGAGGGGGTCAGACAAATGGAAGTTCACCATTCTTGCAAGAAAAAAAAAGAAGTTAGAATCCAAGCAATTTTGCATAGCTTTGTATATTATTGCTGTACTCATTTTACAAGCCAGAAACTGAAACAGAGAAGCCTTCAGTGACTTAAGACTACACGAGTAGTAAAGGGCAAAATTAGTAATGACGTGTCTAAGGAAAGGCGATGCTATTTAAGATTTACTTTGGAAGTCACCCACTTCACATCAAGCATGTCAATAAGACAGCCACACACCTCACTACGCACAGTTCATAAGCAACTATTGAAGACATGATAGAAAGGGCTAATTGTCTTTTCTTAGCACAATGCAAATTCCCAATCTTTTTAGCAACAATCTTTGGGCTCAGCTATATTTAGGGATGCAGGGCTACCCTCGATTTTAAAAAGTGATACATTGCTGGACATCACTTAACATCCCTGATGATTTCTGCAGTGTACCCTTCAATCAGACACTGATATAAACTTAGGCTACTAGAAGCCTCATTTTGCTTCAAAGAACTTTGTGTCACCAAAGGAGTTTGTGCTTCAGAGTCAACAGAATGAGTTTTTAAAAGATCCCAGAAAAAAAAAAAATCTCAGCATCACCAAAGGGGACAAATGGGCCTAGAGACAGACCTTAGAAGCCAAGTGGGTGGGGGCGGTACACTATTGGAGGATGGGGGAGGGGTGGTGCCTGGAGATGCTGAGACAATGACGCTGCTCTCTGCGCTCTTTCTTCCAGCAACAGAGACAAAAGAAGTCCTGAAGGCAAAGCAAGGACTTGAATCCCAAGTGTTTCCCATGGGTAAATATTTCATTACAGCTTGTTTTGAGAAGCACCAGAGTGGGGCCACCAGGGTGGTTGAGGATATTCTCCAGAAATCACTAGGGATGTTAAGGAATTTCCAGCAACAATTCCAAGGAGGGTCAGGATGGGCCATGAATTCTCCTTCCAGAGATGCCTTCTCTGTGCACCGAGTCTGCTCGCTTGCAGCAGATGCTGCCCATAGGTGACTATGCATGCCTTCCCTTCTATGGACAGGCTCCCATCCCTACTGTAGGCCCACTCAAGGGTGTGAAAGGAGATGACAGCAAGTGCAGGCTAAGGAGGGAGCATCCCTTGAGTCCAGGCCTTCTCTCCACCACCCCCACCACCACCCCCGCCACAGAACCCGCCCCAGGCATTCTTGAGAGCCATGACCTGACCCTTGAGTGGCTCTGTGTCTTCCTACAGGTTTTGACGAGTCTTCAGACTGCTGCTTCTCCTATGTCAAACAGATCCAGTGTTCAAAGTTTATACATTATTTTCCAACCAGTGGTTGGTGCATCAAGGCGGGCATCATGTAAGTGTCAAACTCACCCGTTGTGTGTTAGGGGGAGGAGGAGCCTCCAGGATCTTAGATGACCTAGTGGATAGGCTTCTAGAAAAGGCCCATCCTTGGATCACACCAGATGAAGGGGAGGGCACTTCAGGGTGTAAAGAAGAGAGACAGCAGGCAGAAGTCTGTCCGAGTCACTCCATCAGTCGTTAGAGAATCTCACAGGACTGGAGAGGACCCCAGAGTGGGGATGGTGCTGAGCTACCTCTTGGAATGAACAGACTTGTCCGATGAAAATCAGAGGGTCCAGAAGATGGGGGTCCCCTTCCCTACTTACTAGAGACTTCTGTTGGTAATGTTTCTTCTTCTTCTTCTTCTTCTTCTTCTTCTTCTTCTTCTTCTTCTTCTTCTTCTTCTTCTTCTTCTTCTTCTCCTCCTCCTCCTCCTCCTCCTCCTCCTCCTCCTCCTTCTTCTTCTTCTTCTTCTTCTTCTTCTTCTTTTTTCTTCAGCTTTGTCACCAAGAATGGGAACCGGGTCTGTGCCAACCCCAGTGATCCAAGAGTTCGGAAGTGCATTAGAAGCCTGAGGCAAAACTCATGACCACAGACGTGCCAAGAGTAACATTTGTTGAGAAGAAGGGAATATGCCAGCCATTTCCTTCTGCCTTCTCCAGTGACCACCGAGGGAGCTCTAAGTGTTAGTCTTTATACATATATATAAACCATTGATTTTTCTGTTCTGCCTTAAAGCAACGCAGCTAGCTTTGTCACCGAGGGGAAACTTGTCTGTGCCAACCCCAGTGAGCTGAAAACTGAGAAAGGCATGAAAGGCCTAAAGCTGACCCCAGTGACTGCACATAACATTTGATTAAGATCAAAGGGCAAGGGCTGGAGAGATGGCTCAACAGTTAAGAGCACTTGCTGCTCTTCCAGTGGACCTGGGTTCAATTCCTAATCACATGGCAGCTTAAACTATCTGTAACTCCAATTCCAGGGTGAATTGGTGCCTTATTCTGTTCTTTAATTAATAGTATTTACAGTATTTTTATTAATTAGCTTGACATGATTACAGCCATCTTGAGCTGTAACCATCATGATCACCTTAGAATAACTTAAGTTTTCCTGCACAGTTTCCCAGCAGATGGTTAGTGGATAAATGATAAGAATAGTCTGTGGGGGTTTGGAATGTGTCTGCTTCTCATATCCGCTGAGGCAAGCAGGGTACATTTAACTAGGATGAAATCAATTCCGCCTTAGCCCATATGTATGCCTGTCTTTGTGAGGACCCAGCTGATGTTCCCGCTACCCCTAGATCAGTAAGCCTTCTAATAAAGTGCATCCATGCAGCCACAGGTCTGTCTGCCTCTTTTTCTTCAGTTTCATAGGACCCTGGCTGAAACTGGGTTGTTTGGGGAGAAAAGTATCTCATTTGCCCACCTTGAATCTGTAGTGGAGAGGAAAAAAAAAGAAAAGAGTCAACCATGTAACTTTGGATATTTTCTTCAAAACAAAAGACATCAATGTATGATTTTTACATTTCTAAGAACACAACATATTCCAGTGTAGACTTCATATCAAAGATAGATTTTACCCACTACTGAGGGACCATTAGAGTGATATAAAAATCCTTGGTGGTTGTCCCTGGTTGATGGGGCTCTCAGTTCTGTTCCATTATCAGTTTGTTTTTACACTAGCTATTGTTATTACTGTGGCTCTGCACATGATAGTCCCTTCAGTGCTGTTTCCATTGTCCAGAGATCTTTGGGCTATCTAAGATCTTTTGTGCTTCCATATGAATTTTAAAATTGTTATTTTCAAATTCTGTGAAGCATTGCATTGGAATTTTGATGGGGATTGCATTGAATCTGTAGATCGTTTTTTGGTAGGATGGCTAATGTCACGACATTAAGCCTACCAGACTGTGAGCATGGAAGATCTTCTGGGGTCTTCTTTAACTTCTTTCTTCAGTGTTTTAAAGTTTTCATTGTACAGGCCTTTTGCCAACAAAGGTTAGGTTTATTCTAAGATAATTTTTGTGGTTATTGTGACTGGGATTTCCCCCTGATTTCATTTGCAAATAGGAAGGCTACTGATTTTTGTACGTTCATGTTGAATTCTGCCACTTTGCCGAAAGTATCAGATCTATGAGTTTTCTAGTGTAGTCTTTGGGGTCTTTTATGTACAGACCCCAGATATGTATACATACATACATACATACATACATACATACATACTACATACATACATAATTTGTAAGATATGTATAGCATATCATCTGTAAATAAAGATAGTTTGGCTTTTTCCTTTCTTGTTTATATCCATTTTGTGTCCTACTCTTGCCTTTACTACTGTAGCAAAAACTTCAAGCATTATCCTGAAAAGAAGTAGAGGGAGCTCATATCCACGTCATTTTCCTGTCTTTAATAGTCAGGCTTCTAGTGTGTCTCCAGTTAGCATGACGTTGGCCACAGGCTTGTTGTTTGTTTGTTTTTTTTAACAACATTTACATTCTTTATTACATTTAGGTATGTCCCCTATATTTCTAGTGTCTTCGGGGATTTAATCATGAAGACCTGTTGGATTTTTGTTACGGGCCTTTTCCGCATCTACTGAGGTGATCCTACTGTTTCTCTCATTGAGTCCATGTATACAGTGGATTACATGTATTGATTTATTTATGTTGAACGTCCCTGAAAGTCTGGGGTGTGGCTCTTTATGATTTCAGAAAACAGAAACACTGCTAAAGGGATGATCATGTACAAAGCCACATAATAAAGATAGCATCATGCTGGTATTAAAAAAAAAAACCTGATTTTTTTTTTTTTTTTTTTTTTAGCCCTCATTTGCTTAAATCACACTGTTATGGCTTGATGCCTACTTGACCCATCAAAAATCTCCTATAGATTTTGGTTTGCCTGTATTTTTTTTCTACTAACAAAGAGAGAATCCTGGGGTCTGTTTTACTATTATCCTGTGTCTCCAGTCACATCACAGACTTCATGGTAACTACTTCATTCTAGGAAAAGCTCTCCCAGGACCTCCTAACTTTTCCTTCAGTTCAGAGAAACTATGCTGGACCTGCCGAAACCAAAGCCTGTCATACTGGAATGCCTCCTTATTACTGCCAAAGCTCACTCCCCCATGATAGGCCGCCCACAGCTTCTCTCTTCCTTCAGCTCACTTTTCATTTTGCTAGAACAGACCCTTGAACTTCCTCCTTCTGTACAGGATGACAAAGGCAAAAGCTCTCCTTTGCCCTTGCAGGATCCAAGCCAGGAACATTTGATTCCCTGGCTGGCCGTGTTTATACTTTCTTCTAGAGCTTCAAGCCCAGCATCAGGATGACAGGCAAGTACAAAAAGAAAAGACTTACTCTGTGTCAGAGATGAAGGCACCAGCACCCAGACTAGGCAGCTCACATGCCCAGGACCAGCACTTCTAATTACAGTGCCCAGCAGAGCAGGCAGTACACACAACAGCAGGGCTAGGTCATACTGTTGCATTGGGACTGAGCTTCATAGATTTCTATGCCCCTCCCAAGCCTTTCTGACAATTCTGGGCCTGACCCCATCTCTTCTAAATGACTTCTTCCTGTTTAAATTAACCAGAGGTGGTTTCCATTGCTTTGTATCGAAAGAACGACAACTGATACAAAGAATAAACTTTGTAAGACTTTGAAGTTAGCTGTTTTTGTTTAAATTTGAAGAAGGATTTGGCAGAATATAAAAGTCTACATTCCGACCTCTTAGAATACTGCAGGCATCTCTAGTTATGGTCTAGCATCTAATACAAAGCCCAAATTCCAAAGCCAATTGATTTTTTAAATTCCTCTTAAAATACATTTTTAGACATTTCAGGAATTTGGAGAGATTGGGTAATTATCCTTGAAGAGTGTGTGTGTGTGTGTGTGTGTGTGTGTGTGTGTGTGTGTGTGTGTGTG
>OU015746.1:36457581-36467832 GCA_907169655.1 Acomys percivali
ACACACACACACACACACACACACACACAAAGGAGCCTTGACCCACAGGTTGAGAACCCCTGCCTTAGGGGCTCTTCCAATCAGAAGGACCTCATTTAGGAGGGAAATAAAGGGAGCATTAGAGAAATCACAGTACGTGCATATAATACAAGGAAGCGAGGAGAGTCAAAGCTACCCCTGGGGTCTCAGCGTGGAAAAGAGATGTCTGAACCTAGATGCCCCATCCTCAGTGCTGGCATAGATTGCTAGAGTTATGGGACAACCCAACCGGGTCCCAAAGGAGTGAACAAGTATGGCGCCTGAGGACCTATGAGTCTCTTCTCCATCCCTCCCTCTCTCCCCACCTAAGACTAAGTGAAGACTTCAGGAAACAAAAAAGGAGTTGGATAGGTGTGGAACCATGGAGTGAGCGGATTAGGAGCTATGGAGAAGAGCATTTGGCCACTCCTGCCCCCCGTCCCTGTCATCACTGATGGGCCTCTGATAACAAAGGAGGCACAAGAATGCTAAGCCCTTCTATGCACACACCGCACTAGGCTGCCATAGCCTTTACTTTCCCCCTTTAAGGTTGCCCTAACTGTGGCCTCTGCCCGGCTCCACTTGTGTAAACACTTAGAGGGACAAAGTCCAGGGACGGCGTGCAGTGTGTCCACCCTCTCAGGATGACCCCGGCTTTGTAAACCTCGCTTTGACAAACCAGAGCCATGGCGATCGCCGAGGAGAACTTTGTGCAGCCATCTATGCAGGAATTGTGTGTGTGTGTGTGTGTGTGTGTGTGTGTGTGTGTGTGTGTGTCGTGGTTGGAAACGGGTATTGTGGCCTTTGGGGAAGTCGGTCATCTCAGAGCTTGGGCTCCACGGAAGAGAAAATGACAGAAATCTAGTCAGTTGCATGGGGCTCTCGTGTCACCAACCACAGGCACGAGGCTGGACTACAAAGAGATTTGTGTTCTGACTGTGGGTGCAAGGGATGGGCCTCCAGCTGGACTTCCTAGGTAGCACCTTCACCTGGTGAGTAGATATGGAGCGGTGTTAAGAACAACAGCAACCAGCCATGACCAGGCAGCCTTGCGGAGAAGGGAACCAGCCGCTTCCACTGCAAGGAACATATCATCACCATTTTTTCCTCAATTTTATATTAATCATGGATTGCATTTGTCTGTATTTCAGGCACCGTCTCAAGTGATTCTAAAATAGAAATATCTTTTTACACCCATCTGAGGGATTAGGAAGCTAGAACCTAGATAAATTAAGAAATTGCCCGCGATTAAAAGCCTTTATTCAGCCAGGCAGTGATGACGCATGCCTTTAATCCCAGCACTTGGGAGGCAGAGGCAGGCAGATCTCTGTGAGTTCAAGGCCAGCCTGGTCTACAGAGTGAGGTCCAGGAAAGCCAGGGCTATACAGAGAAACCCTGTCTTGAGAAAGCAAATCTACTAAAGTGAAATCCTTTATTGAAGATTCCGACCCCAGCTGATCTGAACCCCAGGTCACGTGCTCTCCTCCTGCTGTGATTCATGTTCCGTCTTCTCTCTCTCTCTCTCTCTCTCTCTCTCTCTCTCACACACACACACACACACACACACACACACACACACACACATACACACACACACACACACCCCTCAGGCTCTCTACCGCTTGTAGGATGGAGCCCAGATTCCACCATAGCTTGGCTGGAGTGTGACACATCTTCTCCCATGCCCCAATTTCATCTTTTCTCACTCCTTTCTTTCCTGTATTCTAGCTACCCCGCTGCTCAGCACTCACTAGACAGAGTGAGCTTCACCCATCGCTCTCTTCCAGATTCTGCAAACCCTTGGTCTAGCTCCCATTCATCCTCCAGGAACCCACTTAGGACCCCCGCCCCCACTTGCTCTGCGACTTCCTGCTGGACTCTCACATTGGGTTAGGTGCCCTCACTCTGTTTCCATGGCTTCTCGTGCCCATCTGTTCTTTAGTGGACCTCATGCAGTTGTGCTGTTAATATTTTACCTTTACCCTCCACTTCCTCCAGTCTATAGCATCAAAGGATGATACGGGTGGGTGTACTTGTGTCTTTCCACAATATCAGAATTAGTTAAATAACAAGCTGTATCCATTTCTTTGACTGCAATTTGTCACCTCCTCATGTTTTAACCTCATGGAGCCCATAAGAACACGAGGTCACTTCCTACTTGCTTAACCTAGTCACCAGGAAGCAGCAGAGAGCCAGCTCCTCCTGGCAACTGTGACTGTCTGAGTGTTTGCTGCACTTGATAACACGCAGTTCAGAAGCTAAAGGCGCCACGTGCACATCCTTGCACACATGTCCCTTGCAGTTTCCCCATCACCCATCACACTGTCCTCAGTCAACTGGACATTTTCACTCTCATAGGAGTGGCATGTGATTGACAGAAGAGGTAGGCGAGCACCATGCTCTCCCTTCCTGCTCACTGACTCAACTCACAATGCGGCTCCTTCGGGAACCCCTGAGTCTGTGAAACCTCTGCCCAACTGCTGCTGCCTTCAGGGCTATGAGCAAGTGCTGCCCAAGAAACTGGTAGCAGGATACAGAGGCCCTCAGCTGCCACCTGCCAACGATCATGTATGCATTTCCCTGCAGATACTTCTGTGGAGATGAGGTGGGTGCGGGGGCGGGGCGGGAGGTGGAGACTGGAGCAGGAAAAAGATGCACAAGAAAGAAATCTCTATTCTGGAATCATTTGGGTTGTGGCTTTGGCTCTCGGGGGGCCTAGGTTTAATCCTTGGTTTGCCACTCAAAATTGTGCTGCCCAATAAATTACTACCACTATAAAACCCAGTGTCCAGTCTAAGTGGGTAAGGGCGTGAGAGAAGGCATGGTCAAGGCTGGAGGCCACACAGGCTTTAGGAGACCTATACAGGGAAGCCAAAAGAAGGTTCTAGAAAACATGAGCTATGTGAGTTGCAGGAGCATGCCAACTGTATACCTCACCCTGTTCCACAGCCATGACAGTGTAACTCTGCCTCCACAGCTTTATCACCAAAAAGAACCAAGAAGTCTGCACCAACATGAATGAGTGGCCAGCCCCAGTGTAACAGCCAGGGGCAGAGGAGCAGGCCGGTGGCCAAAATAAAGAGCAGTGCTTTGAATTGCCTCAGTCCTGAAAGGAAATATCAAAGTTAGGGGAAGTAGACAGAGTCCCCCACTTGCTCCCCAGTCTGTGTGTCTGTGTGTCTATGTGTCTGTCTATCCATCTGTCCTTCTGTCTGTCCATCCATCCGTGTCTCTCTCTCTCTCTCTCTCTCTCTCTCTCTCTCTCTCTCTCTCTCTCTCTCTCTCTGTGTGTGTGTGTGTGTGTGTGTGTGTGTGTGTGTGTCTGAGTGTCTGTCTTTCTCTCAGACAGGATTTTCCTATGTGTAGATCCTAGGCTGGCCTTCAAGTCCCTATATAGCCCATATTGTCCCCAAACACAGCAATCTCCTACTTTGGCCTCCCAAAGGCTGGAATCACAGATGTGTGTCCCCTTACCTAGCTAAAACATATTCTTTTAATCCCTTTTTTTCCAGTAGTGTGTGTGTGTGTGTGTGTGTGTGTGTGTGTGTGTGTGTGTGTAGGCCCAAAGATGGGACATCACCCTCATCACTCCTCCGCCTTACTCTGGCCTCTGTATTTTGACCCATTAAAAGCTTCCTCGAACTCTTGAATTTTCCACCCATCTTATTTAATGTCCTGAATCTGTTTTGTCCCAATATTATTTGTTTTTTTGTTTGTTTGTAAAGATTTATTTATTTATTATCACATATATAGTGCTCTGTCTGCATGTACACCTGCATACCAAAAGAGGGCATTAGATCACCTTATAGATGGTTATGAGACACCATGTGGTTGCTGGGAATTGAACTCAGGACCTCTGGATGAACGAACAGTCAGTGCTCTTAACCTCTGAGCCATCTTGCCATCCTGCCAATATTATTTGTTGTTTGTTTGATCTTAGATTTATTTATTTAATGTGTATGAGAGTTTTGCTTGCATGTGTATGTGTGTGTGGTGGTCCAAGGAGGTCCAAAGAAAGCCTTGGATCCCCTGAAACAGGAACTATGGATGGTTGTGAGCCACCATGTAGGTGTTGACAACTGAACCTGGGTCCTTTGCAAGAGCAGCAAGTATTTTTAGCCACTGGACCATCTCTCCAGCCCTTATTTTTCTTGCGTTAAAAACAAAACGAAACAAAAAAAAAAAAATCCTTTATTTCAGCAGGCTAGGGTGAGATTACTCACACAGCAGTTTTTAACCACTGTGGAAGCCTCGCTGTACTCTCCCTACCTACTTCTCCTTGGGGTGGAATGCACACAGAGAATGCCGGACTCAAAGAATAGGCACAGACCCACCTCCCATCCAATGCAGGACAGAAAAGGTGCATTAGGTTAGGTTGGAGATAAAGACTTCAAGCTTACAATAAATGTCCTCAGTTGATTAGATTCTTAACATTTTTGCTAGCACAAGAGAAATAATCTCTTTTTCCCCCCTAGAGGTTTCTTTGCCTTGCCTTAATGCTTTTGTCAGTGTCAAAGGCTAGAGAGTTACATAAGGACAGACACAAACACCAGCTTTCCTTTTCTCTCTACTCAGCTGTCTTCAGTTCATCAATGGGGAACTCCGACAGAATCCAGCATCCCCTAGAATGTTGCAGTGAGGGCAAACAAAACAAATAGGCGAAAGTTAGATGATTAAGAAACAAATAAATATGCTGAGCATGGTAGCTCACGTCTTTAATCCCAACACTCTGGGAGGCAGAGGCAGGTGGATCTCTGTAAGTTCGAGGCCAGACTGGTCTACAAAGCGAGTCAAGGACAGCCAAGGCTACACAGAGAAACCCTGTCTCCAAAAACCAAAAGAAAAAGAAAAAGGGGGGCTGGAGAGATGGCTGAGTGGTTAAGAGCCCTGTCTGTTCTTCCAAAGGTCCTGAGTTCAATTCCCAGCAACCACATGGTGGTTCACAACCACCTATACTGAGATCTGGTGCCTACTTCTGGTGTGCAAGCTCACAATGCAGGCAGAACACTGTACAAATAATAAATAAATAAATCTTTAAAAAAAGAAAGAAAGAAAGAAGCAAATGTGATGAAGCGATCATTCTAAGAACTGTTGAACTGTCTCTCGGGGCAGATCTGGAAGACTCAGCCTGCCTCCCAGGCTAACCCAAGCTCATCCACCTAACCCAGCCGGCCAATCAGACTCTCTCAGAAAGAATGGAAATTTAGATTCTAGAAACACTGAGTGGTTGCTGGAGACATCACAGGAAGAGCCCATGAATTCCTGCCCGGGGGTCCCCAAACTGTCCTGCCTCCTGAGCTTGCTCCAGCTTCTCTTTTAGTTCCATGAGATCCCCCAGCATCTTAACAGTTATCCTGACATAAAAAGAAAAGAAAAGAACCCTGCGAGGCCATGGTGGCATTTTGTACCTCTAGAATAATCCGTTGACTGGTTTAGGCTGGTTGTGCAAGTGTATGCAAAAACATATACGATTATCTATGTTAATCATTTTTATATGTGCAGTTCAGTAAATTCACATGGTTTGCAGTCATCACCTCTACCCATGCCAGAATTTTTGCATCATCTTACTCTGAGGCTCTGTACCCATTAATTACCAATTCCCCAGCTTGCCTCCCCAGTCCTGGTAAATGTCCATGTCACTGTGAACTCTATTATTCCCAGATTCATCATACAAGTGGATTTACACAGTATTTTTCTTTTTATGACTGCCTTATTTCATGCAATAGGCCATCTTCAAGGTTCGTCCGTGTTGTCGCATTCATCAGAATGTCACTCTCTTTTAAAGCTAAAAACTACTCTATGGTATGCGTCTTCTCCAGTCTGTCCATCAATGAGCCTGCAGCACCCCTCTTTTTATGATACTCATAATCAGTGAATCTTAGCTTCTAGTATTTGTACCAAAAGCATCTTAGCATGTACAATGGCCCATCAGTCACCACTGTGGGGCGGGGGGGGGCGGGGCGGGGGGAGCAGAAAAGCAGGTAAGATGGATAATGACTCTACCCTCAGCCCTTTACTAGGGACCAGCACTGACTGCTTTCATCCCTCCCTGAGATGTGAGCTCCTGTATCATGTTCTGCCCTACGCTCTCTCAGACCAACCAGCATCTGCCTCCCGTTCGCAGCCTGGCAGTCACAGACTCACCAAAAAAATCAATACAGTCCAGCCTGTCTGTTTATTTGTGGAGTTGGGACGAGGAGGGCACAGTGGTAGACAATAGATCGACACAGGGGCCAATATGAAGTATGCACCACGGCAGCAAAAAGTACCGGAAACCTTAGCCAGTACAAGGTCCAAAGGCAGGGAACTGAGGATCAAAGCCCTGAAAACAGGAAACACAGGGCCATGACTGGCAGATAGGAAATGAAATGGTATTGTCTTTTTTTTCCTTTGCTCATTGAAGGAACTCTAGGTTAGCAGTCAACATGGTGTGACCTAATTAAGATGGTGTATCTACAAGGGGAAATCCCCACCCCGCACAGAATACAAAGTTTTCCAGGAGCTCCTGGCCCAGGAGGACTGTGCTTCCTTATGTCTGTTTGAAGAGAATTATTCCTAGTGTTTTCAACAGGCACACTTCCTCATTCCTATACCCAGGGTTATTCAAGCCCTGACCATCCTAAAGACCTCACCCACCTAAACCTATTTGCAAGCGGCTTACACAACTACCGCCTTTGTGGAAAACAGGTGGCCAGTTGGCAGGGAATAGAATACACATGTTTTTTGTTTGTTGATTTTCTTTTTCTACTCTTGTATGGCACGAGAGATTGACACCCCCCCCCAAGTGAGTGAAAGTCATGTATAGAAACAAGGAAAATAAATTGGGACGGAAAGTAACTCTGGACAATACAAAGAATTTTCTGGTCACGTGTCCCCTCTTTGCCACCATGAAGATATGGGCTCATAACCTAATATCTTAAGGGATAGCTTTACAAATGTTAGTGGCCTTCAAAGAGGTCAGGTGAACACTCATTTCCTTCTGAGGAAAGTCCAGGTACACACACACACACACACACACACACACACACACACACACACACACTTACACATGAGACCAACTATTGTCAGTAGCCAGAGCTGGACTTGAGGCACATGGTTTAAGATCACTGCCTCTAGGGGCTGGAGAGGTGGCTCAGTGGTTAAGAGCACTGGTTACTCTTCCAGAGGTTGTAGATTCAATTTCCAGCATCCAGAAGATGGCCCCAGTGAAGGAGAGATAAACCTGTTTTTTAGAATCCCAAGTGCAGTATTGGAATGGTCTTGTGAGAAAACAGGTGAGGTTAATCCACTAGAAGACCGACCACCTGTTGCCAGCTAAAAAGATCCCGTGAACAGACTCTGGGAGGAGATATATAAATGAGCCTAGAACTGGAGGCGGGCTTTTTAGAGTCCTGGGATAGTTTTGGCTGTTCATTGCTGCACTTCGAGATGCTCCAAGAGAGAACAGCTTGAGGGAAGGCTTCAGGGCTCTGGCTCCTGCTGAGGTTCTGGGTTCTAGTTACTCTAGGTTCCAGCAGAAGAAATCCTACAGATTGCACCAGGAGAATTGTTCCTCAGAACTGATATCCTTATGGTTTTGTTATTGTGTCCATTAATCCTCATTTCCTATTGTTTTGGTTAGTCGAGTTATAAGTGACATTTGCTCGGTCACTAAGTTGTTAATAAAATATATTGGTTAAAAAAATTGAGCCTACACCCCAGGCCCAGAGGATCCAAATACTCCCTTCCAGCCTCTGTGAACAGTAAGTATGCATATGGTACACAGACACAGAATGAAGCCAAAACATCCATACACATAAAAATAAAATAGTAAAGAAATATAAATCAATTAAAATCATTGGCTCCAAACTCACATAGGCAAATCCAGATCCAAATCCCAGCTCTGCAACTTTCTGTGCAGCTTCCTCCCTGCTTCCTGGTGGTGGCTGGGATATGACCAGCTGCTTCCTCCTCCTGACTTTCCCTGCCTTGATTGATTGTGCCTGAGCTGTGGGCGAAAACAAAGCCCTTCCAGCTGTAGATTGCTTTTGTCTGAGTATTTTATCAGCAGCAAGGAAAGAAGCTAAGACAGCCAGGAGGGGTGTTTCTCTCACTGAGAAAGAGAAGACAGACCCCTGATCAAGGACACACTGTAAGTCATTGGTGCACGAATTATTGCTATGATAAAAAAAAACAAAAAAAAAAACAAAAAAACAAAAAAAAAAAAACCCATGACAGATGCAACTCACAGAAAGAAGGGTTTCCTTTGGGGGCTGGTGGTTGCAGAGGGCCCATGATGGCCTAGTGGAGGTAGCAGGGCTGCCCCCAGCTGACAGCTCACATTTGGAACCACAACAAGAAGTGGAGAGAACCGTCAATGCTGTGTGGCTTTTGAAACCTTAAAGCCCACCGCCAGCAACACACTTCCTCCAGTAAAGGCCGCAAGTCCTTAGCTTCCACAAATAGCACCAAGAGCTGGGGACCAAGTATTCAAATGTCTGAGACTTATGGGGAGCACCTCATTCAAACCACCACAGTAAATCTGACACTAAGACTATGGACTTTTTTTTTTCCAAGACAGGGTTCCTCTACGTAGCCTTAGCTGTCCTAGACTCATTTTGTAGACCAGGCTGGTCTCGAACTCACAGAGATTCGCCTGCTTCTGCCTCCCAAGTGCTGGGATCAAAGGCATGCGCCACCACACCCGGCGACTGTGGACATTTTAAAAAATTCATTCTTTGAGAATTTCATACATATATATGGAGTGTTTGATATCAGCCCTCATCCTCCTCCGACTCTGAGAGCATATTTTATTTTATTTTTTAGATTTATTTATGTACTCTATAGGTATTTTGTCTGCACCTATATCTACACACCAGAAGAGGACATCAGATCCCATTATAGACAGCTGTGAGCCACCATGTAGGTGCTGGGAACTGAACTGAGGTCCCCTAGAGGAGCAGTCAGTGCTCTTAACTGCTGATCCAGCTCTCCAGCCCCTGAGAGCGTATTTTAAACAGAAGAAAGCTCAGATCTAGGCACACCTGAGCCTCATCAGAGTTTGAAGGAGATGGGATGAGTCTGACTAAGGGAAAGGACACACGGAGCTTGAGCCCGGGGCCTCCTGTCCCATGGTGTGGGCTGCCTGGAGCACAGCCTCCGCTCAGCTAGTTCCCAATTCCTGCTGAAAGGCTTTGAAGAAGCAAAGGGCAAAAATGCAGGAAAAGAAAAACTTTTAATTCTCCCCCAGAGCAGGCATTTATCAGCAATGGCCTTAAACTCTCTGAGCTAGGTTTCCACATCTAAGACGTGAAGCTGAACCATCGCAGAGGTGCTGTGACCCACAGAGGGCCTGGGGCAGTGTTGTGACCCACAGAGGCTCTGGGGCAGCGCTGTGACCCACAGAGGCTCTGGGGCAGTGCTGTGACCCACAGAGGCTCTGGGGCAGTGCTGTGACCCACAGAGGCTCTGGGGCAGTGTTGTGACCCACAGAGGGCCTGGGGCAGTGCTGTGACCCACAGAGGCTCTGGGGCAGTGCTGGGGCAGTGCTGTGACCCACAGAGGCTCTGAGGCAAGACTGTGTGACCCACAGAGCGTCTGGAGCAAGCATTATAAGCAAATGGAAAGCACTACCATCCTGCTAAAACCAAAACAAGATCCCATGGGTGAAACCAGCCCTGTCAAGAAAACACGTAGGCAACCACACTTAGGACAAGAAACTCCCCTCCCAGGGTGTGGGTCTAGACTAAGGCAGCGACCAGAAGACGATCTCTGAGTAAAGTGAGAGGAAACTGTCAGCCCCTAGGACCTAAGGGGAGGGATTGAAAAGACCAAAGGAAGAAACTGGGGGCTGTGGAGTGACAGCAAGGACACCTTGCTCCCTGGGTCCCCCAGAGATGCCATAGAGGAAGGAGAGAGGGGAGAGAACTCCTGCATCCAGCATCACACGATTTGAGACACAGCCGGAGCCCAAGGCAAGGAATCAGACACAGCACTAAGCATGCAAGTCCTTGAGGACCAGCAGACATTGTGTGGAAGCTCTGGGGTCTACAACTGGGAAAATGAAAAAGAATCACAAACAGGCCCTAAAAAGCCAGCGATGTGATTGGCTAACTTCATAACAAAGGCCTCTCCTAGGGAGATAACCTTTAACCTAAAGGCTAAATGGGAGGAGGGTAATAGGTGTGGGAGAACCAGAGGAAGAAAGGACTTTCCTGGAAGAGAGTCAAGCCAGTGCAAAGGCCCTGGGGCAGG
>OU015746.1:36467842-36480762 GCA_907169655.1 Acomys percivali
GACTTTCCTGGAAGAGAGTCAAGCCAGTGCAAAGGCCCTGGGGCAGGAATATTAACTTGGTACCTAGGAGTACAATGAGTAGGGCAGGAAGGACAGCAGCGCCACAAGTACTGAGGAGGCCAAAGGCAGGTGAGATGGAGCTTTCTGCGGGGGAGCAAGGAGTGAGTAGCTGACCTCTGGCATGGTGGAAAGCCACTGGCATATCAACTGATAACAACTGCATGTCCAGCGCAGCACTGACAGCCATGCAGAGATGGCTTGATGAGGGCCCTGGAGACCAGTTAGGGGACTCCTGTAGAAATCCAGGCTACAGACGAAGGCGGCTTAAACCAAAGAGGGATGAGGTGATGTAGGAGAGTGTGAGCAAATTAGAGAAGCAGCTGAGGGGCACAACTAGGAACGCGCTCTGAGGAAGACTTGGGCTTCGATAACTAGGTGCGTGTAGGTGCGATTTACAGAAACGAGGGGAACCCCCTTTAGAGGGTGGGCTTAGGAACTTTGTCTAAGCAGGGTTAGCTTGAAAGTGCTTGCTCGTGCCTGCAGGTACGTTGAGCACAGAGCAATCTATGTGACCCTACAGGACCAGGAAGGAGTCAAGCTGGAATAAGAGAGTTTGGGAGTGCTGGGGACAATGAAGATGGATGTGCCGTGGGTGACAGACCCCCCGGGAGCATCTGAACCAGCAGTGGTGGAGGACAGCGGGGGCAACACAAGAACAGAACGGGCAAGAGGAAATGGAATCCAAAGTATAAGGAGAGTATGGTGACCTGGGTGCCCAGGGAGGGGTGGCAGGATGCACGGAACCTTGGGGTCTCATGGGCACTGCCATGACAAATGGGAGAAGAGAGGACATGGTCATTGGGAGTGACTCGAAGTTCACCGGTCACTTTGACAAGAGACACTTCAGTGGGAGTGTTGACAGAAGCCCAAAGGAGTGGGAAAGAGAACAGGGCTGTGGAAGCTGGACCGGCACAATGATAGCACTAAGATGTTTTTACGAAACGAAGCGAGTCTTCGAGCAAGAGCCAGAAGCCGATGTGGGCTCCGAGGGAGGATGTTTCTTTTGGTTTTGGTTTCTGAGATAGACTTTTGCTACCCAGCCCAGGCTAGCCTTGGTGGCCCTCCTGCCTCATTCAGCCTTCTGAATGCTAGAATTGCTGGCTCGGCACACCACACTTAGGCTCAGGGGGGATTTTAAAGATGTGGGGATGGAGAGCATGCATGGAAATTGACGTGTGAAGTATTCGGCCTCTCTAGGCTTCAGGGGCCATTGCTGGGAAGTGGAGCAGGTTTATAGAGAATAGAACTGGCTCACTGTGTGAAGCGCCTACTACGTGCCACACTCACAGCGGACTCCATACTCACAGGCACCCTTCCTAGAGAAAGGCAGCTTAGCCAGCAGGTACTCCCCGGTAAGGGCACACAAGGGATAGCTTATGGTTCCCACACTGCCTAGGACAACAGAGAAGTACGTTGGTGGAAAAGGAGTCATGCTATGAACAGCACACACCCTTGTGCGCTGAACACACACTCGGAATTTGACTCCTCCTGGGGACCCTAAACATGAGGTTTCTCCTGTGTGCCACCCAGCACAGGAAATTTGAGTGACAGCTTTCCCAGTTAGTCTAAGGGCAATGCATAACCTGTCCCCATTCTTAGGTGCACAGGAGAGAAGTGAATCTATTTATTGCATTCAATGCATGACTCAAGACGGCAGAACTCAGCTACCTGGCTCCCTTAGGTGGGACAAACTGTTTCTTTTCATTTTGACTGTTCCTAGCCAAGGCCCTTGGTATTTGGCAAGCCTCACAACTATCACGAGTCACACAAAACTTGGGGGTGGGACATGGCAGTCGCTGTCATAAAGCCATTTGGGCTGCATCCTAGGGGTCAGGGTCCAGATGTGTCACTACAAGCATGTTTAAGTTGTGTCCTGGAGGATGGAAAGGATTTGGAGCTAATTTAGGACTAACTCAATCCTTGGGAACACAGACTAATTTAATCCTGGGAAAATAGGTGGCTGATGCCACCTAGTGGTTAAAAGCTATAATGGCTAGTTTCTTTTTAAAGGGCTTGCAAATCCGTGTGCCTGTATGTTCAGTACTAAGGCCCTCTTACCTGCATCTTCGCTCCTCTCCCTGCCTTCTCTCCTCATCAGGGAACTGAGGCTTTTGGTCTAACCTGGGGACATGGAGATTGAACTTTGCTCTCATAGCACTTACCTTTGAGTGAACAGAGAGACCATACACTAACATGTGTACAGATCGGCTTCCTTAAGACAGAATGAGAGTGTCGGTGAACATTGCAAAAGGATGCTTTTGTGCCACCTGAGAAAAATTCCAAGGTCGCCGGGAGCTGTGGCGCAAGTCTGTAATCCCAGCACTCCAGGAGGCAGAGGCAGGAGGATCTCTGTGAGTTTGAGTCCAGCCTGGTCTACAAAGGGAGCCCAAGACAGCCAAGGCTACACAGAGAAACCCTGTCTTGAAAAACAAAACAAAACAAAACAAAACAAAAAGAATTCCAGGGTTGCAAGAAATGTACCGTTAGTAGAGGCGTATTAAGGTTCGGCTTCACCAATCAGCCTGGACTAGGTGTCCCACCCAGAGGCCCGAGCAGCTAGAGTGTGTAACTAACTGATCACTCCCTGAGGAAAGGCAATAAAATCTGAAGAGCAGTTTTGAAAATGACTGAGGAAGCAGTTAGACTTTGGAGGGGCATTGGAAACTGAAAGGAGCAACTACCCCCCCACCCCCCGCTGGTTTCTGCTTCAAGCTCCTGCCGGAGTGTCTGCGGTTGGCTCCCTTGGTGATTGGCGGTGGCCTGTAAACTACCATAAGACTTGTCCTTCCCAAGCGCTTTGGCCAGGGTGTTTATTCACGGCAACAAGAACATGCGCTAGAACCCCTGCCTTTGGCTGTCAGGTTACAGAAATAATAAAGAACTGGAATTTCCCCAGGCATCTGAGGCAACCGGGAGAGGAATCTGAGGGTTGGTGCTGCCAAAGGAGGAATTCCCCCCGCCCCCCGCCCCCGAAAGACTTCCTATAGTTCTGAGAACTTGTCAGGCCACGTTGCAGGTCAGACAGGAGCCAATGATAGATCAGTGATGGGCCAGATCACACACTGACCAGGCCTGCTTAGCTACCAATGCCTGTTGCCCGAACCTCAAATCTAAGCCACGCGTCAGTACCCCCAAAGAAGGACTTGGAAGGGGGTTGTCACTGGCCTCTTTATCTGACCTTTTCCCAGGGTGCCCTTTTCTCTTTTCTCTACTTTTCACTATGACCTGCCTCTTTAAAAAACAAACAAACAAAAAAAAAAATTTTGACAACAGATGCCCTTCCCACCCACCCCCACCTCTCCTCCCCTCTCCCCCAGATCTCCTCCTCCTCCATTTCCCTTCAGAAAAGAGCAGGTCTCCTGGGAATATCCACCAAACACATCATAAAAAAGAGGCAGTAAGACTAGGCACAGACCCTCGTATTAAGGCTGGGTGAGACAACCGTAGGAGGAAACGGTCCTAAGAGCAAGTGAAAGAGTCAGAGACACCCCCACTCCCATTGTTAGGGGCCCCACAGAGACACCAAGTTAACAACCACATTGTATATGCAGAGGACCTAGTGCAGACCCATGCAAGCTCCGTAATTGTCACTTGAGTCTCTGTGAGCCCCTGTGAGCCATGCTTAGTCGAATGAGTTGCCTCTGTAGTGGGTGCCTTGAGAGCTTGTTGGGGTGGCCAGGACCCAGGCTTTGACCTTAAAAAAATCTCTAGTTCCTTGAGGTCAACTGAAGCTGCCGTGAAAGGTGGATATGGTTCATTGAAACCTTAATAGGAACTTTGTGGTATTTCTGGACAGTGGGCCAGAGAAGGGGCCTGGGAAAACAGTAACCGCTGGAGGATAGAGGGGAACCACAGAAAAGAGACAGGCCAACCGGAGGGAACAAATTCTTGGCACAGCTTCAGCTGGCTTGAACCACACAAACTCTGGTTAGGGTAAAAGCGTTCCGCAGCTAACGAACTAAACTAAGATCTGAATTGCTGTCCTTGATGGTTTGCAGTTTGAACGTAAGCTAGTGGTCTGGTCAAAGTAGCCTTTTGTAAGAGGAATTCACATCTACACAAGAGAAACTCGACATAACGTGGGCTTTTCTCTAAACCAGAAAACCTAATGGACAGAGAAGCACTAGCTTAAAGCCACATTTCAACTTACAACTCTCAGGTCACACTCCATCACTGAGGGAAGTCGGGCAGCCACTGGGGACAAAAGTGATGCAGAAGCCATGGAGGAGTACGGCATACTACCTTGCTCTTCATGACTTGCACAGCCTGCTCTCCCCCCCCCCATCCACAGGCCAAGAAGAATTTCCCCCAGATGGAGCTGGCTGTGATGACGCACTCCTTTAACCCCAGCCCTCGGGAGGCAGAGGCAGGAATATTTCTGTGAGTTCAAGGCCAGCCTGGTCTACATAGCAAGCTCCAGGACAGCCAGTGTGTCTCATAGAGAAACTCTGTCTCTATGGCTCATATGGTCCTCAATGGCTCCCAACCACCTATAACTCCCAGACGTATGTATGTCTGTGTACCTCATGCATGCCAGGTGCCTTCGGAGGCCGGAAGAGGGTACTGGGTCCCCTGGGAATGAAGTAAACTGTTATGTGAAGCCCAGACAGGAAGGGCTGCAGGGATGTCCCAGACTAATAAGCCATGTCCTTTCTCAAGTGGAGGCTCTGGCTACCAGAAAGCCAGGAGACAGACTCACAGACATGTTTATCATAGGAAGGATGGCTGAACAAGAACCTCTGGACACATACTTAAGCCCCCAGATGCCTGGACATGGGCCAGAAAGGCCAACATAAGTGTCCTTCCATGTCCTCAAGACACCATGGGAATACACACACACACATATCCAGTTGAGTCAGCTCTTCAGCATTAGCCCTTTCATTATATCCTCCAGATCATTGTAAGAAATATGGTTTGTATCTTTTTCACTGACTCTCTGTGCTCGTTTGCACTTTCTTGCCTGTTATTTCCTGTTGTCGCTGTTGTCATTGTTACCCTGTAACCATGGATGGGGAGGCCAACGAAGGAAGGCAAGTGCCAACTAAGGTACTTCCACTGCACCTTCCCCCTGGCCTGTTGCTCTTCTCCTTGCTGTGGCTGCTGTGACAGGACTGGCTGGATGGCCACCTGTCTCTTCTGTGGCTCACTGCTCTATTATACCCCCAGTTCCTGTCAGCCTCCTTTCAAAAGGAGGCTTTCCCCTCCAGGCAAGTTCCAGAATGCCCCCAGGTTTGCCTAAGTTTTGTCTGTGGACACCTCGCAATGGCAGGGACATGCCTGTGAAAAATCTTTAATCATCCAAGTCCCCTCTGCACCTCCTTCCCCTATTCTAGCCTGTGGTTCTTCCTGTCACTTTCTGTCCCCGTTTCTCACCCAGCAGCCCTGTCCCTGCCCGGAGGGCAGTCGGAAACCGAAACTGACATCAGGCTGCTGTCTCAGCAACTGCTCCAACTAAGCCAGGGTCGGCTTGCCTGTGACATAGGGAAAATAACACTGCCTGCTATTAACCGTGCGGATTGAAAGGGAATTGCTCAGATGATGCATTACCTAGTACAGGGGAGAGTAGGTGAGGTCTGGGGTGAGAGGCTGGATCGGGGAGGAGCCACCTCAGAGAGCCTCTGCTGAGAGCAGCTGGGTCTCTCATTGAAGCTCCATGGGAATTCTTCCACCAGCATTACAGAGGCTACAGAGCCCAAGTGCCTTTGTCTATTAAACACTTACTATGTGCCAGGTGTCACATAAAATGACCATTTCTCTTCCCGGGAACCAAGGAAGAACCAGCCCATTTTACAGATGAAAGACTGTCTAGCAGGAATGCGGCACTTTCTTGAGTTTTGGAAGCTTCAAAAGCCGAGACCAGAATCAGAGCCAAGTTTCCTGTAACTCTGGTGTTTCTTTTTTCTTTTGTTTTTGTTTTTTTCCAAGACAGGGTCTCTCTGTTTAGCCTTGGCTGTCCTGGACTCACTTTGTAGACCAGGCTGCCCTCGAACTCGCAGCGATCCACCTGCCTCTGCCTCCCGAGTGATGGAGTTAAAGGCCTGTGCCACCACGCCCGGCCTTCATTCAGCTCTGGGAACTGCTCCCTCCACTACGCAGTCAGAGAAAGTTATGCCCCCTCCCTCCCTCCCCAACTCTTCTCTTTGAGGGGAAGGCACAGAGCTGGGTTATCTTATTTTAAGCATGGTTCTAAAAGCCCACTTCCCTGATGCAGTGAAGGCTGAGGTGAGGGGCGGAGTGAGAGAGCTGGGATATGGAGGAACCATGCACGAGCCAGGCCACCTCAGACAGCCTTTACTGAGGGGAGCCAGGTCACTCTGGCCAGAGGATTCCGTGAGCTCCAAGGCCTGAGTAAAGCTACAAGTTGAAGCTCTTCCTTTAACACTTCTTAAACCCATCAGACATTCAAACACTCACATGGTATGAAGCTTTTTGTGCTTGTTTGTTTGTTTGTTTGGGGAGATTGGAGGGGAGAGGGGGTGTTCTCTTTTTCATTGCTGGTTTTGGAGACAGACTCTTCAGTGTGTGGCTCAAGCTGGCCTGCAGCTCATGATCCTCCCACCCAGCCCACAGGTTTGCACCAACAGTTTCAGATGATGTAAGCTCTAAAGGAACAAAACGCTATATAAGGGAAGGAGATCTCCTACCCATGGCCCGTGCAACCTACCCAGGAAGGTAACCTTTGCTAGTTTTTTAGCTGACTCCAGAAGGCAGTCCATGTGTTTCTACTGAGAGGTGGTTCGGTCCCTCTCTCCTCCGCTCCCTTCCTCTCCCCCTCTCATTTTCAGTTTGTGCATGTGCGTGCATGTATGTTTGTGTGTGCATGTGCATGGGTACATGTGTGCTCGCATGTACGTAGAGGCCAAAAATCAACCGTAGGTGTCTTTCTTCAGATACTGTCCACCTTGGTTTTGTTTTTGTTTTTTGGGTTTTTTTGGTTTTGCTTTGTTTTGGGGGGGATTTTTTGTTTTGTTTGTTTGTTTTTGCTTTTTGGTTTTGGTTTTGTTTTGGGGGGGCTTTTTTGGTGTGTGTGTGTGTGTGTGTGTGTGTGTGTGTGTGTGTGTGTGTGTGTTTGTTGTTTGTGTGTTTGTTTGAGGCAAGGTCTTTTTGTCAGCCTGGAGCTTGCGGGCCAGACTAGGCTGACTGGGCAGAAAGCCTCAAGGACCAGCTCATCTTTGCCTCCCCAGCACATGTACAGATTCATTCCAACTCACACACAGCTATCAGATGTGGGTTCTGGGACCTGAGCTCAAGTATTCTTGCCTCCATGGCAAGTGCTTTACCCTTAAACTTATAGCATCCTACAGACCACTCTGTGTCTGTATGTGGGCTCTGTCATACTACCATATGGGAGTGCCAGAGTTATTCCATTAGCCCAATTAAGCTCCCCCCCACTCTTCATTAACACAAGTCAAGACATCCTGTAAAGAGTAAGTTGAAGGCGTGTGAATAAACTGTGAGGTGAATCTCTGAAAGTAGGATTCCTAGAGCGTATTAATATGCTCTTTCCAAGTTTTTAGCAATTGTGCCAAATTCCACACAAGTTGTAGCAATCAATGTACAGCTCACCACTGATGACAGGCTGCCAAGGGAATGCTTTACCCAGGAGAACAAGATGGTTCACTGGATAAAATTAGCTAAGCAGGGCCAGGCAGGCTTGGGCTGGACCCAGAAACCCATCGGAGAACAAGTGAAGATGACCCAGGGCCATCAGTAGGATGTTCACCACGATCTAACTGCCCATTTCACAGAGGAGAGAACTGAGGTTCAGAGAGGTGAGTGGCCTTACTCAAGGTCAAGGGCTGGAGGAGTCCTGCAAGTCCAAAATGAATTCCTCTAAGAATCTATGCTCACTCCCCACCCTATCCCAACCCCTCAAATAGTGGCCTCCTGCTGTTCTGGACAGGCAGCTGTGGGAGCTTCGCAAGCCTCAGAAGGAGGCTGCCTTTGCTGCAGAAGCAGTCTGTCTCGGGGCAAGACCACTGGTGTGTGTGAACAGGCGTTATCTCATCAGAAAGCTAACCATAGCAAGCCCTAGCTGCACAGCGTGACTGTCATGCTGGGACCCGTGGTGATGCTGAGCCATTTCAGACGTAAGACAGCCCTCTGGTTTTCTCCCGCCCAGGCTGTGGTTGATTGTTAATTGCGATAAGAGTCCAGCTGCAATTATTCCAGAACATTGACATGTTGAAATGCTGCCTAACGGCTCTTGTAGAACCTCCCTACCCCACCATAAAAGCAGCCAGGTGCAGTGATACATGTCTTTAATCCCAGCACTCGGGAGGCAGAGGCAGGTAGATCTCTGTGAGTTTGAGACTAGCCTGGCCTACAGACCAAGCTCCAGGGCAGCCAAGGCTACACTGGGAGGGTGTACCTTTAATATTTTTTTTAATAAAATACAAATAGCCCTCAGGAATCCCTCTGTGCCAGGAGCTTCCCTCTATTGCTTTGCCCAGTGCACTGCACTGTGTCTAGCAAACTCTACTTTTGCCTCTTCCCGTCTTGGTGAGTTCATTCACAGTTACTTCATCACAGGCCTGTCCATGGCAGCTCCTGTGTGACTTGGCTACAACTTGGAGAACCCAGCTCCTTCCTATTATGAGTTGAAATAGTTCGAGACACCCCCGCCCCCAACACACACACACAAGGTTCAGAATTCAAAATCATTGAGGCCATTCTAATCCACAAGAAGCCAAGGCCCATCCTACACCTGCATCTTTACCCAGCTGCCACCCCCAGCCCACCTGAGGCCCTTGAAGCCTTGCTCACCCACTTCTCTGAGGCGGGTAGGATCAGAAGCACTTCACAAACCCTCTCCAGGATCACGGGTGGGTGGTGGGCAGTGAGCGTGACAAAAGTCAGCAACACAGAAACCGCACTCTGGGGATGCGGGTAACCATGGTGACTCAGTTCCTCCTTTGGGCACTTGGAAAGTGACTCCACAGCATTGCTTAAGGGGAGACAAGAGATTCTTTCCATTTTATGGATGAGGAAACTGAGGCACACGTTGTCTACTGTGTGCCAAATCTTAGGTTCGTTCTTCACTTCCCTGGGATAAGCAAGCTTCTGATGGCACGAGACAGTCATCTCATACCGCCCCGTACCTGGAATGAAGTGGCTTCGTCTCTAGCCACGTGCTTTTACACAGCCCCTCCGAGTGCACAGATGCATGTCTATAGACTCCTTTCCCTATGCCCTCACCTCTGTCTTAGCTCTGTTGATGAATCCCTTATGAGGAGACCCTCGGATCTTCCACTGGAGGCCTAGGGGTGCTGTTCCCCTAGGCCAAGTTGCCCTGCATCGTATAAGAAAACAAACCAAGGTTTTGGTTCCTGCCTTGAGTTCCAGCTCTAAATTCCCTTCGTGGTGGATTGTAAGCTGTAAGATGAAATAAACTATCTCCTCCCCAACTCGCTTTGGTTGTGGTGTTTATCACGGCAACAGAGAGCAAACTCGCTGTATCTAAGGGCTTAGCTTGTTTTGTAGGACATGCTGGGCACTCGATAAAGGAATACAGCTTGGCTAAGCAAGCAGATGGATAGATGGTGGCGAGCAGATGGATACAGGGGTGGTGAGTGAGTGGGGTATTGGTAAGTTTATCCGTCCAGTTTTCCTACCCAGCATGCATGCTTCGGCCTCACCCTCACCCTGACACCCTTCCGTAGAGCCATCCCTCCTCCCAAGGTACTTGTTCTCAGTGGTCCTGCACATCAGCTGTCTTCTCCTGGCAAGCCGGTGACAAAGCTGGGAGGTCACACCTCCTCTCCTAGACTCGGGAGTCTTCAGAGGGCATCCAGTTAAACAACAGCACCGTGACAGCTGGTCCTCTTCTAAGCCGGCTTCTCCCATGTTCTGACCTTTCTGTGAGCTGCGGCATATTGCCCCCAATGCCTCACCTTCCTGACTGAGTCAGCAAAGACTGCTTTAACATCAGCAGTGTCTGTTAGCGGACAGGAGAGGCGGAGAGGAAAGGACCGATGGGTGGAGGCTGGGATGAGTGACAGGATGGCACCATGTGTAAAGGGAGGGACACAGAACTGCCTAAGAAAGGAGCTCATGAGCCAAGTGGGAGAGTGAGTCCTGGGTCCCAGAAAGATGAAAGGAAGAAAAACCTTTCAGCCTTACCCACCAGAGGAGCACTATGGGCCTATTTTAGGGAAAATGAGAATCCATTTCCAAATCTGTTCAATGGACTAGAAATCACCTACTATTTTATCTTTTAAATGAGAAGGAAAAGGCCTCGAGGCATAACAATTACACCTCTACTTCCCTCTTGAAGAAACCGAGAGTCACAAGAGGTTTGCTAAAATCTCACGGCTTCTCGCAGCTAGGTTTAGCGCTCGACTGAGACTAGGATCCATGCCCGATCCATCCAGGTGCCTTGCCCTCTTCATACCCAAGAGCTGGCTTTAGCAGGAATGACTAAGATGCAGAATTTCCACTTTTCAACCTAACAAAATTCCCCAGGGGACTTCCCTACCTACCCTGGCATTCTTAACACTAAGGACCTAGGGAGATTTTGATGGTAGAAGGCTCCGCAGGCTGAGGGGCTAAGGGGTGGGCAGTGGAGGAAGGGCAGGCAGCGTAGAAAACCAAGGGATCGGAGACCCCCATCTCTGAGACTGGACGGAAGTACTAAGGAATCAAGGGACTCTCTGGGGCCAGATCAAAAAAGGGACAGAATCCAGAAACTTTGATCACTTCTTTTATAAGACTGTCTGTCAAAATCCTCTCACAGGCGTGCTGGCCTGTGGGGGTGCCAGGAAGGAAGAAAGAGTCACGGTTGGTGGAGTATCCAGGGCTGGTTTGAGTTGTGTCTGGTATCTTCCTAGGTAGAACGATCTCTCAAAGGTCTGCCTGACACTGGGGCTGATGGGGCATCACTATCAGCTTTTCCACATCTCACCCTATGCCTCCAAAGTCTTGACTGCGATGAACTCTTTTTTTGTTTTTGTTTTTGTTGTTGTTGTTTCATTTTTGTTTTGTTTGTTTGTTTTTCTTTTTGTTTTGTTTATTTTGGTTTTTCAAGACAAGGTTTCTCTGTGTGTCCTTGGTTGTCCTGGACTCTCTTTGTAGACCAGGCTGGCCTCAAACTCACAGCGATCCGCCTGTCTCTACCTCCCTAGTGCTGGGATTAAAGGCGTGCGCCACCATGCCCGGCTGCGATAAACTCTTTATTGGTAAGGAAAGGAATGCTGGAGCTTGGAAATTCGGGGTGCTGGTTTCCTAGTATCTACTTAGAGCCAGAAATAGGCCACTTCCTGATCGCCTCCATTTGGTCATCCTGAGTGTCCTAGAACTGGGTGTACCCAGCCCAGTTTCCACGAGAGAAACTGAAGAAGAGATTGAAAGATCTGTTCAAAGGCACGGAGAGTACAGGGGAGAAACTGCAGAACTGAGGAGCCATGCTCTGTCAATAAGTTTTCCTAAAAAGTAAGGAGAAAAAAATCATGAGGGATATAAAACAAAACAAAAATACCAAAAGAAACAAACAAGCAAGCAAAAAATAATCCTCAAGCCCATATGAAGAAGAAAATAAAAATGCATTCCTCTCATGAAAGATGGGGGGGCCTAAAGTTATCTGTGAACAAGCAATTGCAAAACGCATGCTTCCCCCTGGGCCTCTCTCCCATGACCACTTTGTGGGGGCTCCCCAGTGACCCAAGCACAATTCTCATCGACAAATACACCACATGCGATCTCCAGCTGCAGAAAGCAAATGGGTGTGCCCAGCCACTGTCCTGTGTGGTAAAGGTGAGAGGAGCTGGCGGAGGCTGGGCTGCAAGTCTCAAGGCTGAATGTGGTTGGAACAGTTATGAGAGCAGCATCAGAGACCAGAGTTATGGCTCTAATGACAGCACCCCTCGAGTGCCTTGTCCAACAGGGCCCTGTGCACTGTAAAGAAGGAGAAAAGGATCCAATTAAGAAGCATGCTCAATTTGCATATGGGAAAAGCTAAAGGCATGGGAGGAAATGCCTTTACTTTTGGCTTTTCCTGGGAGCCCAGATGCCTAGAGACTGTGGACTTCCCCCGCATCGGACCCTTTGACAGGAGTAGCCAGAAGAGCCAGAGCTGACCCACATAGTCACTGGGGAAACCCCGTGTCTGACTAAAACACTGGAATCCGTGTGAAACGGGGTTTCAGTTTCTTTGGCTGCAACTGGCTTCATAACATCATAGAGTGACTGGGCTGGGAGCCAGCTCAGCTTAGGAAAAAGAGTCAATGAGAGAAGGAAAACAAAACAAAGACGAAGCCAGGACAAGTCAGGGAAATGGGCAGCACGAGGCTGGCTGGATGTGAGGCTTAGGTAAGCATGCACCACAGGCCTGAGAGTTGATGAGAGCTGGTGGGTGGAGACTCGGAAGCCAGCCCACTGAACCTGCCAGGCTTGTGGGCTCTCTATACACAAAACGACAAGTGTGCCTGTCCAGTTCTCGAAAAATTAGTCAAAAAAATTCACAGCGTTCATCATATCTTCACTGGCTTGATTAACGCACTCGGATTCTATGCAGGGTCTGATTTACAGAGGACGCAACTTAGGACAGAGGGAAATGAGCAAGTTGCTCAAGTCACTAACAAGCAGTAAAGAGCAGACTGGGAAAGTTGCTGCTGCTGCTGCGTGACCTCACGATTATGTGCAATCTTAAGAAGCAAGGAGTAGAGCCGGCTCGGTGGAGCACACCTGTAATCCCAGCACTCAGGAGGCAGAGGCAGGCAGACAGATCTTGGTGAGTTCGAGGCCAGCATGGACTCACAGCAGGACAGCCAAGCCTACACAGAGAAACCCTGTCTCGAAAAACCAAAGAGGAGGAGAAGGAGGAGGAGGAGGAGGAGGAGGAGGAGGAGGAGGAGGAGGAGGAG
>OU015746.1:36482221-36510535 GCA_907169655.1 Acomys percivali
TGTGTGTGTGTGTGTGTGTGTGTGTGTGTGTGTGTGTGTGTGTGTGTAAGGACTGACGGGCAAAGAATTCCAGCCTGTCCCAGAAACCTGAGGTCAAATCCATTTACCATCTGCTAGTTTGTCCACCTGGACCTACCACCCATTTGCTTGTCCACTGTCCATCTGGCCCCAGTCCTCCCTTTCCCCTCTGCAGCATCCATGTTCTTACATTTTGTTCCTACAGTGGGGACTAGACTTTGGGGTCTGACTCTGACCTGTATCCCTGAGTCTTGCGGATTCTGCAGCACCTGCTTGCCCTCCAGCAGATTGCAACAGCTGTTTATCTTTATTCCCACACAGAGACTCTTTTGAAGCCCTCAGCCCTAGGTAGGTAGATAGATAGATAGATAGATAGATAGATAGATAGATAGATAAGTGATAAACAAATGATATATAATAAATGGACAGACAGGACCCAGTTCTTTTTTTCCTATCTTAATTACTAGTAACTCTCAGATCACACATCACACATAACTATGTCTATATCTATTTGACTATCAAGGGGATCAGGATTACTTGGCAAATTGCTGTCAGCAAATCCACCATACCTTGTTAACTTGTTGTCAATAAAGTCTGATGTTGTAGAAAGACACAAATGTGCTCTCTGTTACTGAGATAGTGTGTTCATGGCATACACCCGTCCAAGGAGAAAACGAGAAGATGAAAATCAAGTCTGGGCTAGAATTCAGGAAGTTACCAAGTGAAAAGTCAATGGCTTGATGATAACTTAACTGACCCCCACTTGCCTAAAGGCAGCAGGTCCCTGCTACCTGGGGTGTGCTTGCTTGGGAAGGCAGATCTGAGGATGCTGAGGAGGAAGATAACCCCTCCCACCACTGTGCTTGGCCAGAGAGGGAGGGGGGCAGTGAGAGGCAGAGTCACACTTGCAAAGATGATTTCAGTTTTCTTTTCCATTTTGTCTATTTTCATTTGTTGACAGCAGCCAGTGTTTGGTGTCTGCTGTGGAAACTCCCCCAGTTGGGGGGTGGGGTAGGAGGGAGGGGCGCTGCTGCTGCTGCTGCCCTGGCTCCCTATAAAAGGTCCGCCTGAGCTGCAGAGCATCCCTGCTGAGGATCTTGAGACTACGCATCCGTCTCCCACAGCCTCTGCCTCGGGTACCATGAAGATCTCCGCAGCTGCCCTCGCTGTCATCGTCACTGCTGCCGCCATCTGCGCTCCCGCATCTGCCTCCCCGTGTAAGTTCAAAGCTCTGACCACCTCAGCCCACTCTGCCTAGATGACCACCCCATCAGGCCACCCCAGACCTTCCCCAGTTTTCAGTCATAGCATGTATACTGCCCCAACCCCATTATGCACTTTCTTATGTGTCATCGATACAGCTATCCTGTCACCCCTGTTAGATCTCTAAGCTATATTATGGCAGGATCCCGTGGTGAACTTTTTTGTGTCTTCTAAGACTTTACTATGAACTCTGCAGGCACATCTCAAGTGGGGACTGGTGCTGGCCGTACCAAGCTGACTTTGAAGTGACTTACTCATATCTGTCACCAGCACGGTTTCTAAGAAATGAACCAAGTGCCTGCTATGGGTCAGGCACCATGCACACTCCTTTACATGTGCCATCCAATTTAATGCAACTGGTCCTTCAGTGGTTGTTCTTGGCTTACAGTGGGAAACTGAGGCTGAAGGACACAGAGATCCATGTGTAAGGGTGCACACTGCTAGAGTGTGTGAAAACTGGTATTCCAACAAGCCCCATATGGCTGGGAAGATATGCACCACAGCTCTGCTGTGGGAGACAACTGTACCACTCAGTGGCATCTTGAATTAACCGATCACTGAGCTTCTCTGTTCAGAGCCCTTCGCTGCAGGCCAGCCAGGTCCCATAATGCTATGTGCACTTTTTTTTTTTTTTTTTTTTATTTTTTTTTTTTATGTTTAGCATCAGATCACATTATAAATGTTTGTGAGCCACCATGTGGTTGCTGGGAATTGAACTCAGGACCTCTGGAAGAGCAGGCGGTGCTCTTAACCACTGAGCCCCCCCCCCCCCCCCCCCCCCCCCCGCTATGTGCACTTTCAGGCCCCACTTAAGAGCCTCACTAAGTTAGGGAGCCTCGGCTTGGATGCTTCCCTGAACATATCCTGCACCTCAGAGAAACCAAGCTTTGAACCTAGTAGGAGAACCGAAAGAACAAGGCTAGTGGCAGGTAAAGAGCTGAGGAGAAAGATCCCAACCGGGGGTTACGGTACAGAGGACAAAGCACAGGCTTGCCTCACAGACCATGTATGGTTTGGACAGATCCTCCCAGGCTTCTGTAGAAATCTCCACTGTGGCAGCTGTGTCCTCCGAGCCTCCATTTCTGCCGGGATAGACAACAACACACAGTGCTTCCAAGATGAGCCGTGTGAAGGGCCCAGCAGTGCCTGGTGCAGCTGGCAGTGCGTAAGAGGGTCTCCTTCCTCTCTTCCTTCTCCCAGATGGTTCGGACACCACTCCGTGCTGCTTTGCCTACCACTCCCGTATGCTGCCTCGTGACCATGTCAAGGAGTATTTCTACACCAGCGGCAAGTGTTCCAACCTTGCAGTCGTGTGAGTCTCAGGCCCTTGGGCTCCTCCTTGGGGAGCCCCTCCCACACCCTGACTACAGCCCTGCCATGATCCTTCCTCCGGGAAAGAGATGCCCCCTCTCACTTGCGGTTACCCTCTAAAGGCTCCTCTAATAGCCCTGGCTCCTCATCTCCAGCTTAGAGTCTAGCCCCACCCCCGCCCCCATGCCTGCATCCTTAGAGCAGCGCTTCCCAACTTGTGGGTCCGACCCCTTTTGCAAATCCCTATCTCCAAAGTTATTTACATTACAATTTATAATAGTAACAACATTGTAGTTGTGAAGTAGCAACAACAATATAATTGTATGGCTGGGGGGGGTCACCACAACGTGACAAATTGTATGGGTCACAACATTAGAAAGGTCTCATTAGGAAGGACCCTGCCTACACTGACAGGCATGGTTCCTAGGGCACCAACCTAGGTTTGGCTTTTATTTGAGCACAGGCTGAAAGATCTTCCACTCTATCACCCCTCTCCAGTTAAGCGTCCAAAGCTTCTGTATTTCACGCCCAACCCAGCTCAGCTAATTCTCTGAGGAACTAGGGAGGATGGATCAAGGTCAGGGCCCTAATTTCAACCAAGTAAATGAAATCTAAAAACCTATCTATTTAAGACGTTATAATGAGATTCAGCTTTAAGTGTGCATGTGTATAGATTTGGGGAAATATAATAATTCCTACCACACAAGGTGCTTAGTGGCATGTCATTCTATGTGCACGGTCTCCACATCACACATCGCCATGGCCGGCATGGACAATCCTCTCCACGTAATTAATGAGATTGAGACTCCGTGGCTCTTGCTGACTTATTCAAAGCTGCACAGTCAGTGAGGGATGGGGGTCTGTCTCTGGGGCTCCCTCTTCCTGTTATGAAACAAAGTCAAGGCCGGGTGCAGTGGTGAGCACCTGTAATCCCGGCACTCAGGAACACAGAGGCAGGCGGATCTCTGTGAGTTCGAGGCCAGCCTGGTCTACAAAGCAAGTCCAGGACAGCCAAGGCTACACAGAGGAGTCCTGTCTCATAAAAATAAATATAAAAATAATAAATAAATAAATTAATTAATTAATAAAAGTCATTAGTGACAAGAGGCTTAAGGAGTTTAAGAAGATAATAGTTTACAGAATGAAAACAGAGAGCCGGACAGGTGGCTCAGCGGTCAAGTGCACTTGTTGCTCTTGCGAGGGATCCAGGTTCAATTGCCGGCACCCACGTGATGGCTCACAATTATCTGCAGTTCCAGTTCTAGGGCGTCCGATACCCTCTTCTGACCTCCTCAGGCGCCCAGCACACATATGGTGCACAAACACACATGCAGATGGCTATGCATACACATTAATCTACAAAAGAAAAAGAAGAAAGCAGGGTAATCATGAAGTTGCCAATAAAAGGTTCAAGAGTTTTAGCCCAAAAATTTTGGTGACCCTGGCAAAGATGGGACTTGAGTCCTGGTGAACCACTGAAAGTGGAACATTAATATTTAGCATTACTAGGTTTAGCACTAGAAGAGTACTTGAGCACATATTATGAGCGGGTAGAGATGAATAAAATTGCCACCCTTGGCTATGGAGAGTTTGTCTAGTAAGAGAACGACTAGAGCACTCTAGAAAATGTTACCAAAGGAGAGGAGGGGCAGCGTCTAGCTCCAGGGGTGAGAGGGCAATTCATTAGTAATCACTATAAAAGATGCTATTTGTGGAGCAATTAGGAGTAGAGAAGTGTGCAAGAACACACTCACAGGCTTCTACTTCAGTTTGTAAAGACACTTGTAGGAAAGCAGAGAGCACCTTGAGTGTCAGAAAACTGAAGAAAAACAGAGCTGGCCTGGAACAGGAAAAGCCAAGGAAAAAGGGGTCTGGATAAGAGGCTGTCAAAGTCACCCGTGTGTGTCGTGTTGCTGGCTGAGTGGTACCTAGAGGCAAGGAGAAACGGGAGTCGGGAGCTTTGAGAGTGAGTCAGGCAGGATCAAGAAGGATAGAAGAGACACAGATGATGCTGAGAGGGATGCAGGTCTGGAGCGCAAACCAAGCAACGGTCCAGCGAGATCCACAGAGGTGCCAGATGGAGCGGAAGCAAAGTGCTGAGGAGAGAGTCCAGGAGCTGTCAGTATAAGGAGGCTGGGCCACATTGTCTTGGCCATCCCTGGCTCCGGAGCTGGTCGGCTGTGTTAGAATCCTAGTTGTGTCATTTGGTAAACTAGGGTCCCTCGGATTCCCTGAGGTAGTTCTAAAAGAGGGTGATTAAGGCCCTTCTTTCAATAGGTCACAGAGAGAATAATAAGTATTTAGACAGCTTCCTGGCACATAATGGGTATAAAGAAGTATTAGCCTATTATTATCATTATTTAAATGTGTGTGTGCACACGCGTGTTTGTGTGTGTGTGTGCATGTGTACACACATGCTCACAAGCATGTTATGAATGAATGCAATTCATTCATCCACTCATTCATTCAATAAATGTTCACTAGGCATCAACTATATGGAGGCCTGGGGCCAGAGACTAGAAAAACAAGAACTCAAATGGGTCAGTGACTCTGAGGACACCTGCTCTTAAGAGACAGGTGGAAAGGGAAGCCGGATGAGCAGAGGGCCCCAAAAATGGAGGAAGGAGGGGGGACCTTGTTCTTTGGTATCACATACTATATAAAGGAGGAGGAAATGGAGGCCGGAGCAACCTTGATAGCTGGAGCTGGTATCCTGACTCCCTGGCGACATGCTGAAAGTGCCGAGAATAGCGACTAGTCGGCCTTAGGGTTCCCTCTTAGTTTTTTCAACTCGGGTTCTGATGTAAGTACAATCAATACTCTGTAAATTCATCACTGAGAATAAGGCCTGGCGCAAGGAAAGGGGCCAAGCGGAGGCCAGAGCTTGGCCTGCTCAGTGCCGCTTCCAGATCTATGTGTGTGTAGAGAATAAACACGAATGAAATTCTGCCTGTGTCTCGGTGCCTTTAGTTCCAAAGGAGAAGAAATGTCTTCTGAAAGGAAGAAACAGCACAGAGCTACAAAAATGCCCTACCCAACTCTCGACCATTTCCCTTTGCGCTTCTCAGTCCCCTCACACCAAAAGCTGCCCCAGTGTTCACTTTTTTTTTTCTCTTCTACAGCTTTGTCACTCGAAGGAACCGTCAAGTGTGTGCCAACCCAGAGAAGAAGTGGGTTCGGAAATACATCAACTACTTGGAGATGAAGTAGGATAAAGGGTACCTTGATACCGATCCTATCTAGGTTACCTGTAGCTGCTTGCCCTAGTGCTAACCAGCTTGGGGATGCCGCTCAGCAACCCCCACACGCGCTCATTCCTGGGATGCCCTAGATGCTGTCATTCCATAGAGATTGTACCAGAGGCCTCTCCTAAAGCCTGGGAGGTGTCCTGAGGCCCTGCCATGCTAACAGGAAGTCTTCAGACTCTGAGCTTCAGGCTCCTCAACCAGGTCATGGTTTTGGGAGCAGTAAAGAAGCCTGTGAGTCTCTCAAGGAAAGAAGGAAAATGGAAATCCCATATGCAAATGTTCATATCTCAGGCCCTCACAGGCTCTGCACGCCTAAGCCAAGAAATCAATGTTTCATTAAAATTTCTGATGCAAGGACAAAGCTGGCTCCTGGTTCGACTTCTTCCTAAGAAGCCCCCCTTCCCCGCAAGTATCAAACATGCAGATACCAGGCACACAGCTGGTGTCAACACCGGATTTAGGAGGTACAGCCTGTGCCGTTAGCAGGGCTGGGAGCAAACGCCCTCTGAAAACTGAGCATAGACAGGGAAAGTTGGTAAGGTGGCTGGAGACTTGTCTACTGGGGCTGGAGTCTAAGCATCATGATGCAGCTCTAAGTCTCCAGGGATATATATATATCTGGACCCCTGCCACACCAGCTCCCCACTTCCTCGGGCTTTGACTGACTGACCCTTCCACCTTAGCTTGTCCTACACCTTATATCCAGTGGGTTCCTTTAACACTATTGTGCATAGAACAGGACTTAAGGGGAGTTGTTTTAGATAAGGTTCTGATAACTAAACCAATAGTATCAGCTCCTTGGAAGAGGGGGTAATCCACCTTTCCCACCTATGTGTCCCTTTAGGAGAACACTGCTACCAGATGTAGTCACCGCTGTACATAACATTAGTTGAGCATTGTATGCCAGGCGTTGGCTGAGTCCCTCATGTTCAAACCCTCTTTGACTTTATAGCCTCAGGATGGGCACTAATATTGGCTCTATTTGCAGTACAAAAATGCTTTCATTCTTAAATGATGTGTGGGTGACAGACAGACAGATAGACAGACAGACAGACAGACACACACACACACACACACACACACACACACACACACAGTTGGGGGAATAGATATACGTACCATGGCACACATAGGGTGTTCAGATGAGTGAGCTTCCTCCTCTCCTGCCATCTTCTCATGGGGCCCAGGGATCGAGCTCAGGCAGCAAGGCTTGCACAGGAAAAGCTCTACTCACAGAGCCACCTCACCAGCCCAGCAGTCAGCAAAATTCATGGGAAGATGAAAATGATTTGTCCAAAGCCCCACAAACAAAAGGAAACCAAGTTTAAAGTTAAGTTATAAAAACCCACTAGATCTAATACAAATGCCTAAATGTTTACCCATCTTCAGTCTACATTTTTTAAAGATTTACTTATTATTTATACAGTGCTCTGCCTGCATGTATGCCTGAATGACAGAAGAGGGCATCAGGTTACATTATAGATGGTTATGAGCCACCATGTGGTTGCTGGGAATTGAACTCAGGACCTCTGAAAGAGCAGCCAGTGATCTTAACCTCGGAGTCATCTCTCCAGTCCCAGTTTACAAATTTTTAAACTTACAAGAATTGGCAAACAGCCGGGCATGGTGGCACATGCCTTTAATCCCAGCACTCGGGAAGCAGAGGCAGGCAGATTGCTGTGAGTTCACAGCCAGCCTGGTCTACAAAGCAAGTCCAGGACAGCCAAGGCTACACAGAGAAGCTGTCTCTGAAAAAAAAAAAAAAAAAAAAAAAAAAAGAATTGGCAAACAAATATTAAAACTCCTCCCCTTTTCTCTGGCATATACATTTTTTTCTGAGCTGTTTGCAGCTATATATGCAATGTCACTGTACCCCTAAAGGTTTCGGTATTGTATACTAATGACAAGAAGATTCTATATAAAACCACAAAGTGAAAGACATGGGGACATGACACCACTCTCTAACAATCATCAAATATATATTACCACCTTCCCACTGTCCCAATAATGCCCTCTATGGCTTTTTTTTTAAATCAAGAATTTAATTCAGTGCACACACTGAATTTAGTGGAATGTCTTTTACTGTTATTTTTAAAACAGAACAAAACAAAAAAGCAAGCAAACAAAACAATGGGATCTCACTGTGTAGCCCTGACTGACCTGGAACTGGCTGTGTAGATCAGGGTAGCCTGGGACTTATGTGACAGCCTCTCCATCCCCAGTGCTGAGCTCACACGGCTGGCCCAGAACTCCGAGCCATTTGTTCTGTTTAGTGCATCAGGGTTTTAGTGCATTGTCCAGACTGGCCTCAAGATTTCAGACTGGGGCTACAAGTGTGCGCTACATCACTTGGCTGAACAACAGTTCTTTTTTGTCCTTCAGGCCATTGAAATTGTTCAGAATATATATTTTTGCAGAATATTTTATCATTTAGATTTGCTTATTTCCTTATAATCGGACTCAGATTAGGAATTCCATTTGAATAATGTTATCTTTCTTTGTGCAGCACATGAAAGTACTCTGTCATTTGACTTCAAGACCAATAACTCAACGATCAATATTTTAATTTTTTAAAATTTGTTTATTCTACTTTCTATATATGAGGGTCTAGCAAACATGCATGTGTGTGCACCACCTGTGTTCCCGATGGATCCCTTGTAACTGGAGTGATGGATGTTTGTGAAGCACCATGTGGGTGATGGAAATTGAACTCAGGTCTTCTGCAAGAGCTAACTATGAAGCTACATCTCTAGCCCCAATGGTCCATATTTTTTTGATATGTAGTGTCATGGTTCATCTTGTCCAGACTGAATGGTTCTGGGACAAACTAAGCCACTGGCCATACCTGGAAGAGATTTCCCTTTTTCTTTTTCTTTTTTTTTTAATGAATTAACTTTTTATATTTATTTTATGTGTATGAGTGTTTCCCTGCTTGTATGTGAACTACGTGTGTCCTTAGTGCCCACACAGGTCAGAAGAGGACATTAGATCCCCTGGAACTGGAGCTACAAACCATTGTGAGTTGCCGGGCAGACTCTGGGAACCAAACCCATGTCTTCATTAATGATCTTTTATTTATTTATTTATTTATGTATTTATTTATTTATTTACTTATTTACTTATTTATTTTTATTCTATGTGCATTGGTGTTTTTCCGGCATATATGTCTGTATTAGAGTATCAGATACACCAGAACTGGATTTACAGACAGTTATGAGCTGCCATGTGGGTGCTGGAATTGAACCCAGGTCCTCTGGAAGAGCAGACAAGTGCTCTTAACCTCTGAGCCATCTCTCCAGCCCTTCCCTAGTGATCGTAACTGCTGAGCTTCTTCTCCAGCCCCTCCATCAGCTGTAGGGAGAATCTGGGTTTCTTAGAAAACCCAGTTATGTTTCGTGAATGTTTTTGTTTTCATCGCCGGCGTGGGATGTGGGGCTGCTTCACACTGTCCACTGAAGCAGGCTATGACTTGCCTCGTGCTAGTTTCACAGCTCTGCTTTGTCTCTCCTCTTCTTCAGCATTGCAGCTTCCAGGCAAGGGTATCCCCAGCTGAGCTCCACTTCTTCCCTTCTTCCGTTCTTTGCTTCTTGGTTTCTTCTGATGAGAAAGTCACACTGGACAGCAAATCTCATAAAAGAGATTTATTGGGAGGGACAAATCCAAGGTTTGGAGGGACGAAGCCAAGAGTGGCTGCCTCTGCTCCCAGGAGAAGACAGCAGGGAACTGAACAGTAGGCAAGACTTATACAGGATTTCTTAGGGGGTGGAGATTTCCAGGACAGAGATTTCCAGGGTGAGAATTGGTGAGATTTCAAGTCCAGAGCTTGGGGAAGCTCAGGGATTGGATGGTTTTCCTGTTCAGGAATTGGTGGCATTTTTCTTATAGGGCAGGGACTGGGCACTCTCTCACATTGGGGCTGCAAATGACAACTGCAGCCTAGGAAATGACTGTGAGGGGCCATTAGGAAAATCTGGAGGGCTAGGCCTGGCTTCTGTAGCTCCTCAGGCAGGGGTCTGGCCGGTCTCCTGGCTTGAGGGTTTACAAAGTACACAAAGTTTACAAAGACAGTCCATCACAAAGAATGAATAGATAACAGAGCAGTCATGGCTTCCCCACTTTTCTGCTGAGGGACATAAAGTTCAGTGGCCAGCTCAGCCAGTAGGCCAACAGAGGCCAGCAGTGGGGCTCAACAATGGAAATGGGTGTTCCATAGCGGATGGAAACATGTTTTTGTTTTGGTCCCAAGGGTGGGATGGGAAACAGACTTGTGAGAGAATAGGTGATGTTTACCCACTAAAAAGAAGAACCGCCTCTTGTGGGGGCTTGGTCTTTGCCAGCTGAAAAACATCTTAGTATGGACTCTGAGAGGATGTGTGTGTGTGTGTGTGTGTGTGTGTGTGTGTGTGTGTGTGTGTGTGTGTGTGTGTGTGTGTGTGTATGAGCCCAAGACAGGAAGCGGGGCCTTTTGGTCTTAGTATCCTATTGTTTGGCTGTTGTCCGTTCCACTTCAAGACGCTCCTAGAGAGAAACACTCCAGAGAAAGTTTCAAGGTTCCAGGTCCCGGCTGCTGCTCTGGGTTCTGGCTATTGCGGTTGCTGTCACCTTTGCTGAATTGCTGGTTTGCTGTTTAAAGTGGTCTGCTGGAATCCTGCCAGCTATGCCAGTGGAATCACTCCCAGGAACTGAGTCTAAGAAGGTCCACCTTTCCTGTTCCCATTAACCTCTTTAATCTCCTGTCTAGGATAGGTGGGTTGGAAGGGAGGTACAAGCATTAAAGAACCCCAAATAAAGTAGGTTCGAAAAAGTTCGAGGGGGCTAGAGAGATGGCGCAGCAGTTAAGAGCACTGACTGCTCTTCCAGAGGTCATGAGTTCAGTTCCCAGCAACCTATCATGTGGTGGCTCACAACCATCTATGATGTGATCTGATGCCCTCTTCTGGCCTGCAGGTGTACATGAAGACAGAGCATTGTATACAGAATAATAAATAAATCTTTTTTTTTTTTTTTAAAGACTTCTTCCAGGCTCTCAAATACAAATAGCCAAAACACTAAGAATGTAACATTTATATAATTCCTGATTGTGTCTTGGTTCTTCTTGCCCTAGGTTATCTATTGTATATATGTGTAATAATATAAATGTGTACGTAAAAAAATAAAATTTAAGAAATAGAAAATAAAAATGAAAAAAAAAGAAAAATTTTAAAAAGAAAAGAAAAAGTTTGAAGCCTACAGTGTTCTGTTTCCCATGGCAACCTGGTTGCTTAGCCCTTGGAAGCTTCTGTCTCCAGAAGTCTCTGTGCCTCTTTGGTCTGTCTTGTGCCAGAAAAAGGGCCTCGCCAAGCCCTGTCCTGGGTCTCCTCTAGCCTACATCAAAGATGATGGGCCATCAAAATCAGGAGGATTTCTTTCAAATCCCCAGGTCGATGTTCAACTACCCATGGCTGGAATATCGAAATAGAAACCAAAGTGAGGATGGGATGGAAAGGCGAGGGGGAGGACGGGGCACTGATAAAGGGAAGCTAGGTACCCGAGCCGAATCTCAGACAAGCATAGGGTTTAGCAAATCCATGGGAAGGGCCAGGGTGGACCTTTGACCAATTGATGACTCTCGGTAGCCCTCACAGTACATCTCTATTTCCTCAGTAAGATTTACTGGATTATCCTAAACTGGGGTACCTGTGACCCTATAGCTAGCTTCTCCCATACTATACCTTGCTCTCTATAGCAATCTCACAACTTCCAGCTCTTTGCATAGAATCTTCCCTAAGCTCACTGCTCTGCCCCCTGGCTTACCTAATTAACTCTTTTTTCTTTTTCCTTTTTTTTTTTTTCAAGACAGTGTTTTTCTGTGTAGCCCTGGCTGTCCTGTTCCAGGCTGTAGACCAGGCTGGCCTCGAACTCAGAAATCTGCCTGCCTCTGCCTCCCAAGTGCCAGGATTAAAGGCGTGCAACATTACCACCCTGTTAACTCTTATTATGCAAGGCTTGGTCTGTATGATCTCCTCTAGGAAATAAAGCCCCAGCGCTGAGGCTACCTCTCGGCTGCACGGCTTGTGTGCATCTCCACATTAGTTTTCACTTGTAAATCACTACAGACCAGAACTTCTGACTCAAATCACCCTTAACTGAATAGTGGGGTCTCCAAGGAGCTTCCCAAAATGCCTAAACTCTATTATCACAAATCTGACTCCTTTAGTCTGACACAGGGCCGAGGCATGTTCAAACGTTATGCCAACAGTTCTGATATGCGACCAGGGTTTAGGACACCGCTAGTCCTGTGTTCCTAATGTTTCATTGAATGGGAGGCACCTGGGGACCTGGTTGAACTGAAGTTCGTGTAGCTGAAAGACTGCACAAAGGGCAAGAGCGACTCCTGGGGAAATGCTTGGTGGTAGTATTTCCTAACTTCAGAACAAATGAATTGCCTCAACAAGGCGTTTGAACCCACACTTTTAGCTACTGTCTTATCGGTACCACACACACATCCTTGCTCCTCTTGCCAGAATTCAGAAAAGCCATGTCTCCTGTTCATCTGCCCTTGTCCTGTTACAAGGTAAGTAATTTGTGTTACCCTAGGAGATGTGTCAAAAGTAGACAGAGCACCTCCTTTCCCTCCCAATTCAAGCTAGCTCACAGAACTCTGACATTCACCTGTGGGTCTGCCGTTAATGCTGTGTGATCTTGGACAAGTTACTTTCCTTCTCTGACCCCCCAAAAGGCTTCTTGTATACAGCACTGCCTGCCCCCTTGTGGAGAGTTTCAAATGAGACAAAAACCTGTAAGACCTGGCCTATGCAGGGTGTTTGCTAAAAGGAGCCATTTTTGTTAACACAGCAATCCTTACTTGAGGTTGCCAGGTAAAACACAGACTGACCAGTTCAATTTAAATATCCCCATAAACAATGAATGGGATTTAAAAAAATATATAAAGGTCCTACATATTTTATTTGTTACCTGAAGCCTAAATTTAAGCTGACATCTTTTGGAGTTTCTTATTAGTGCTTTGCTAAATCTGGGAACACTATTTCTATGAGCCCACTTTGCATGACTTGAAGTCCTGGGGATCATTGGAAACCCCGTCACTAAGCTGGGCGCTGCTGGCCGAAACCCGTTGTTCCCTGTTGCCTAAAGAGATGTGTTATAAAGATAGAACAGTTTGAGAGATGGCTGAGTCTAGGCCAGATCCACAGAAAACCACCAGCCCACATGAAGCCCTGGGCTACAGTCATAACTGTACCAAGCAGTGACAGGCTGGAACCCTGACATGCACAAGACCCTGCAAGTGGCCTCAGCTGCACACACAGCAGAGCAGTCGCCCACTTAGGAGGGTGTTTGAAGGAAGCCTGTTCTCTCAAGCAGCCTATGTAGTTCATGGAGGCAGAAACCATGCAACAGGCAGCCGGTGCTCATGTCTGAATACACAGTAGCCTCTCTTCCCTCACTGTACATCTCCCCCGGCTCTGGCCTTCTCCCTCCCCACATAATTTTTCAAAGGCTTTGAGATTCTCAAGTAACCAGACTGTGAACTCAGATCAGTTTATAGATCCCTTCAAAATCTAGAGCATGTTTGAGCTTCACAACTATCTTAGGAGAGGTACAGAGCTAGACCCATTTTATAGAGGAGAAGACTGAGGCCTTGGTAGAGAAAAGTAACTCGTCCAAGTCATATCATGTGTGTTGGGGGTGGGGTGGCAGTGGGATGGTAGCTGTAGCTTCATCCCAGATGAAGCGTTAGGGTGGTATCTCATATTTCCGTTTCTGCCCTTCACTACCCCTTCCCTGGCTCTAGCACTCCAGCAAGGGTCTAAGGGAGCCTTCTGACTGTTCTGCCACTTGCTCTCCCTCCCAGCTGCCAAAGGAAGCATTCCCCCCGAGTCCAGAGTGCTGGAGGGTGCACCCCAGCAGGCCAAAAGCAACTCCTTGCTACCACCACAAGAAACCCGATTTCTTCATACACTGGCGCACCCTGTATGAACAACGCAAGGAACGGGAGTCACAGAGGGTGATCTTGAAAAAGAGAAAGCTCCCGAGGTGCGCTTCACCAATCTCCATTATTAGTCACACCTTCCAGGATGGGTTGGGCCAGGAGTCGGGACAAACCACAGGCTAGAGAGAACCTTGCCGTTCTAGAAGAGCAATGCCATCAAGTGGGTGTCATTGCGTCATTCCTCTTTCCCCCGTTGGTCCTCTTTCCCCGGTGTCATCTCTGAGGCTCTGTGGCAGGGGTAGGGTTGTGACCTGAGGAAGGGAGGAAGAAGGGGACCATGGTTGTCTCTGCGATTTCTCACACAGGTACTTCAAAGACAGTGCCCAAATACAAAACCTCCATGTCTCTCTCAGCAACTTAGCCTTAAAACCGAAGTTGGTAACCAGGTCGTTAGATCCCACGGAGGACACTCTGAAGTGGCAAAGGTTAAAGGTCAGGACCATCATGGGAGGAGGAAATGTGGACCCCTTGCTGAGGATACCTTTACCTTGGGAGGTCTCTCGCTACTTTCTGCCCTGAGTCCTTCCCTGAAAAACGGAGGAAAGGGAGGGAGGATGGGGACCAGGTTGACTGGACTCCTTTCAATTCAGAGTTCTGTGGTTTTTTTCTTTCATTCAACTGGCCCTCCTTGGATGAGCAAGGAGCTCACAAACAGCCTGAAATCTCCAAGAGAGGATGAGCAGTGCTATGCAGCCTACGTAAGAAGCAGCCAGGGGAGGGGCAGGGGGCACCCCAGCTATAAATTCTAGCTGTGTACAGAAGCTGCTAACTTGTGAGCTGGTGTCCAAGGCCCTTTTCCTCTCCTCCATCCCTCTTCCTGCAGGCTTTACGGCAACTGGGCATCAATAACGAGCTTGTCATGGAAGCGCTGTGGCAGGTGGTAAGTCTGGGGACTTCATGGAGCTCAGGGAAAGAAGAAAGAGGGTCTGAGGGATGGAGGGAGTGGGAACGTGGGCACAAGACAAGGTTTCCAGAAAAGGTACCAGGGAAGATCAGGTCCTCCATTGTGTGGTAAAGTGCCCCACTTCACGCCCTTGGACTCTTTAGATGGCACCTTGAGGGTGTGTGAATAGGAAGACCTTCCTTGTCTATGAAAACATTTTGAATTGAAAATCCAGGAAAGAGCTAGAGTTGCAGCCAATCTTGGTGGGTCATGCCTGAAATCCCAGCGCTAAGGAGACAGAGGCAGGAAAACTGCAAATTCCACTGGAGCCTAAGCTACATGAATTCAAGACCAGCCCAGGCTGCATAGTAAGCGCCTGTCTAAGGTTGGAAGATGTAGCTCAGTGGGAAAGACTTAGCTAGCATAAACTAGGCCCTTGGGTTCTGGCATCACCAAACAGAAACACCCACCACCGTGGACCAAGTTCACTCTCTGACTTAACTAAAACATTGTTAATCTAAGCATTCCTGCCATGGTTTGTAGTGGTCTTTGCTTGTGTGTGTGTGTGTGTGTGTGTGTGTGTGTGCTGTTCTTGTTTTGAAAAAATTTTTTTACTATGTGGCCCAGGTTTTGAACTCATGGGTAATCCTCCTGCCTCCTGACCCCAAGTGTTAGAATTGCAGGCATGAGACGCCACACCCAGCCTGAGCCCTACTCGGTCTTCTCTATAGTTACACCTACAGTCTTACAGAACTCTCAGAACAAACAGTAGCTCACAAATAGAAGCTCTGAGAATCCAAATGTTTGCCCAAGGCCAAGCGATTACAAAACCACACAGAAATGTGCACCGATGCCTGACTTGCTGGCTTGGCATTGTTCCATTGCACCAGCCTGCCTGTGCACTCTGCATGAGCATAAGCGAGTCACCCTCTCGTGTTCTGATTTCTATTTTGTAGGAGTTGCACTGAAACAATCCCTAAAGACTTGACAGCCTATCAATTTATGGTATTTCACTATTTCCTTCTTAAACCAGGCTCAAACTAGTTCAACAAAAGTGAAGGATGAGGCTTATAGAACCCTGGCCATCCTAGGTATGTTCTCACCCTCTGTGGGGAGTTGGGGAGGTACAAAAGTGCAGCCACTTTGTTCTATTGGAGGGCTGGGCTGGTTGCTGCCCAAATGAGCAGACTCATGTACCCCAAAATGTATGTAACCTTGTCTAAAGCCTTGCTCCTGTTTGACCAAGAAAAAGTCAACACAACTGGCCAGGGCAAATGGGATAAGTGTAGCTAAGGTTCCCTGGCTTTTGTGAGAGAGCCCAGGAGGGAGGAGGAAGAGCTGGAGGAAGAAGGCTGAGCCATGGGTTAGGTGGAGGAAGAAGCACATGGCCGCGTGGCTGGAGGGTTCAGCCCAGATAAAGTAAATATTTGAGATTGTGGATAGGAGGTAGCTCAATAGAAATTATTAGAAGCAGATGGCATGGGATTGGGCAGGGTATGGGATACCTGCCCCAATATGGGAAGTAGTTTAGGGGATTAATATCTGCCCTGCCCCAGGTGAACCACAGCTATTTAAAAATATAACAGGTGTCTGGGTTTTATTGATTGATAGTGGGTTTGAAAATACCACCACAGTAGTATAAACAATCATTAGGCTATACTTCTAAATAACCACAACATCTATGGGTATGGGTGGAAGGGAAGGGGGTATAACCCCACTCCAACCTAGCATTCTACAGAGCCAGGGAACCGCCCTAGGTACTGTTGGGCAGAGGGGGTAGGATGAAAAGGAAAAATAGACTGGAAGGAGGGGCAGGAAAGGCTCTTGAGTTGCATTCATACTTAGCAGGCTCTTGACATAGCAGGAGGATGGGCAACCCCCTTGGAAAGCAGTACTTGGACCTCTAGTCACAAGAGTAAAGTGACACTCGGTGGGTCCTTTATAGAAAAGAGAAGTCTCAGAGGCCCTTCCCTGACCTGAGCACCCTCTCTGGCCAGGTTGCTTGAATAAGACTGTGATCCAGGCTCTCATCAAACAGTTGGCAGAACAAAAGGAGGGTCAAAGGCTAGAGACCCTGGTGGGACTGCGCGTAGCTCTGAACTCCTGGGCTGCCGTGCCTAACAGCAAGGTGAATTGGGAGGAGAATCCACACTGGAGGCAAAGGAGGTCCAAGTCATGGGTGATTGTTTGTGTGTGTGTGGGAATTAAGTGTGGAAAAAGGCTGCCTAACTCTCTGACTTAATAGAAAACCCTCAAAAGCTGAATGGAAGGATAGGATAAGATAGCCAGTCGGGCAAGCTCTACAGGGGCAAGCTGGAAACATTGAGATTCTCTAAGAAGCCAGCACTCTTAAGTGGAACCCATCATTAGCATCACCTCCAAAAGAGCCCAGTGAAGCCCAATCTGTCACGAAGGAACAGAAACTGAGAGAGTCCACTGATAGAGCTCTCGACTTCTGCCCCGCTTTGGAGCACTGGGCCTTTCATTCCAACAGCGCTTATGTAAAATAGAATCCATGACTCTTCCATTGACTCAGCAAATACATATTACATGGTTGCTATGTGCTGGGCTCTGTCGGTCCCTTGGGATATATCAGTAAGCCAAACAGACAAACTGTCTTTTGTGGGGAGACTCCCAAGATAATAATTTAATTACAAAAGTAGATAATGTGTCAGAAGTTACAAGTGTGGTGGGAAGAAATACACCAAGTCTTCCCAGGAGGGGAAAGGATGGGTGGTAATTTAGACGTGATAGAGAGGAAACGTATTTGAGCAAAGACACGAAGATGCTTTGCAAACACCTGAGAGAAACTGTTTTCTCTCTCACAGGCAGAAAGACTAGTGAACACAAAGACAGGAACATGGTTAACACAGCCAAAGATCAGCAAGAAAAGTCGGTGTTGTTGAAGTGAGATGAGAACAGGAAAAGCAACCGGCTGGGAAGGTCTAGTCAAAAAAAAAGTTAACAGACTAGACTGTACATGGCTCTGTGGGGTTCTTAAAGACTTGGGCTCATACTCCAGGTAAAGAGCTTTAGGAGTTCTTACATCATAATTTTCCTTTCAAAAAGTTCCCTCGAAAAAGATATGGCTTAAGAGAGAACAGGTGACAGCAAAAACAAAGAAGGAAAGAGTACAAAATCACATGATGGCGCGAGTCTTCTTTTAGAGAGAAAGGGTTGGAAGTAATATTCTAGAAAACATAAAGCCGGAGCCAGGTATGGCAACAAGTCCCTGGAGCCCCAGCTCTTGAGATCGAGGCAAGAAGATGCTAAGTTTGGAGTCACCTGCAAAGTGGGATCCTATCTCAGGGGGGAAAGAAAGTTAAAAAGTGGAGGCTGGCTGAAGACAGTGCCTCCTGCTGCTCTTTTCACATCCTGTCTCCCTTTAAGAGGCTGGAAGTGGGAAATGAGGACAAGCTGGTGAGGGTGCTGCAGAAGCTGACAGACAAGCCATTGAGTGAAGTATCCTTAGAGGCAGCCCTATGCTTGGGTTTCCTGAGGCCCAGCAACAGCATGGTCCAAGAGTTCCTGCAGCTCTACCTGTGCCAAGGGTCCATGCACCAGAGGATGAAGGTAGGAGAGGCAGGAAGCCGAGATCCCCTTGGTAGTGCTTGGCAAACATCGGTCAGTGTTGACTTGGGTGGAGTCTGCACCTACCATCACATCCCAAAGAAACCAAGCTAAAGCTGTGCGGAGCAGAGTTCCCTGTGTGTTTATGATTATGTAAATACATGGCTACAGGGATATATGGACAAATACGTGTGCACATGTACATATATTTGGCATGAGTGCCCATTTATTTATGCGTGCACATATCCACTTGTGCTCTCATTCAGAAGGCCAAGAGGCAGAAAAAAAGCATCCTCTCCCTGTTCCCCAGGGAGTTCCAGGCCCAGCCCTAAAGTCTGCTTGGCTACCAACTCACCTCCCGGTACCCATATGCCCTGGCCCTTCTCACCCTTCCCAGGCACTTAGGATGCTGGTCAAGATAATGAACATTCACTCAGCTGCAGTCACCAGGGCCATTCTGGAACAGCTAAACTCTGCTGTCCTTGACGTAAGCTCTAGGCTACCTTCCTTAACACTGGACCAGGAGGGCTGCAGGAGGAGGGGGAAAATGCACCATCTTTTGCACCTCCCCATGCCTTTCCCTAGGATCGCATTGAAGCCACCCAGATGCTCAAGACCATTGGGCTGGAAAAGATCCAGGCCCAGGGGCTGGAGGAACTCACATTTGACCTGCTCAAGAGGAAGATACACAATGAACCCTTCCTAGTAAGAGCCTAGCTCCCAGGCCCAAGTCTGTCTCTTATTCTCTTGAAACAGTGGTTCCCAAAAAAATACCACACCCTAGGACCTCTCAGGCAGTCCATGGTTTTTGTTTTGTTTTTTGTTTTTGCTTTTTGTTTTGTTTGTTTTTTTGTTTTTGTTTTTATCTGCCTTGTCTTTGGTGGGGAAGTCCCTCGGCACAAAAAGGCCACCCAAACTGCGTCCTACTATTCATTTCTTCTCCTTTCTTCCTCCGGTGTGGTAGGATACGCCTGTGATCCCAGAACTCACAAAGTAGAGGCAGGGTGATCAGGAACTCAAAGCCAGTCTCAGCTCCGTAACAAGTGTGAGGACCCTGTGGGCAACATGAGATGTGATGGGCAGGGATGGTCCAAAGAGAACTTCCTGTGGGAAGCTTTCCGGAAACACCAGACTCACTTGCCTTCCTCCACGTCCCATGGCGCTAAACTTGACAGAACTGAGGCATTTCCACCTTGCTCTAACTGTGGGTCGTCTTACCTCGTAACATTTCCAGTGGTTTCCAGTACCCTCGGGATGGCTTGCTTCGCGTCACATCTCAAGCCCCACTCACCTCTTTAGTCTCCAGTGCCCAGTGCCAAACCCAGGCCCTTGTATATAGTAGGCAAGTGCTCCCGAACTACATTGCAAGGCTTTGGTTCTTTTTAAGACTCAGTGTAGCCCAGCTGGCCTCAAACTGGCCTCTCCTCACTCTGCCTCCCAAGTGCTGGGATTACAGCTGTGCACCACCCTGTCCAGAGCCTCTTCAGCTTTACTTCTCATAGCCACCAGGCGGCTGTACTTAGAGTGGCCATATCCTGACGTACCAGTGTAACTAACTGCAATCTGAAAAGCCCTGGTCTGACCACCTCAATAAATGAACTGTTCCCCACATCCGTCCACTCACCCTTCAACTACAAGCTGGGCTATCACTTCCTCCAGGAAAGCATCCCAGAACCCAAGACTGAAGAAGGAAACACTGTGTTCCCACCCCACCCCCACCCTCACCCCCGCCTCACCCCCACTCCCACCCACCCCACCCCGCCTTCACAGTACTTAGTTGCCTGTTTGCTTGTCTCCTTCACTTGCTTGAGCTGTGCGAGGCAGGTGCCCTTTGTAAGGAAAGCTGAGTGTTTAATACAGGTGCGTGGAGTGCCGCAATGGTGCACCCCCGCATTCACTCTCTCTGTTGCCTGTCCCACTCTGCAGGCAATGAGGCAGGCTGTGTCTGAAACAGCGGGAGTACTCAAGATGAAGCCTTTGATCATGAAACTGACAGAGGCGTAAGTCGAACTAGTCGGGGCTAGAAGGCACGGAGGGGTTGGCTGAGAACCTTGTCTGTACTTTCGGGCCTGTCATTTTAACTCAGGAGGCAGGGGCAGGTGGATCGCTGTCAGTGCGAGGCCAGCCTGGTCTACAAAGCGAGTGCAGGACAGCCAAGGCTACACAGACAAACCCTGTCTCAAAAACCAAAATAAATAAATAAATAGATAGATAGATAGATAAATAAATAAATAAATAAATAAATAGAAAGAAAGAAAAGAAGAAAAAGAAAGCTTGTGATATCACACAGGGTTGCTATAAAACTCTACTCTAACCCCAAAGGAACTTTTGGAAGGCATCAAGTTCTGGTGCTGATCAAACCCTGATCATCGTTTTAGTGTTCCATGGTAAACTAAAGGATCTGTCCCTCCCTGCTTCTTCTCTGACTGGAGAAACAAGAGAGGAAAATGAAATTAGCAACACTCACCATCATGCCAGACTCACTCTGGGCTGAGATGTAGCCCACCTCCCTCCCACTGAACAACATACTCCCTTCTTTGCAGGCAACTGATGAGCCCAGACATCAGTGACCGCCAAGAAGCAGTCATCTCTTTGGTAAGCAGGGCTGTTTTTCTGACTCAATCCTTGAGATGTGTTGATGATGGTGGGGGAGGGAGTAAAGGTCACAAAGGATAAGAAAGAACCGTAGTTTGGGAAGGTTAGTTACTTGAGAATTCTAGTCCTATTGAAGGTCCAAACCCTGGGATGAGTAGGAAAAATTAGAGATGAGTGCGAAGGATGCTATTGCATATTACAGAAAAAGTCTCGACTCTGGTAAATAATGGGAACGAGATTGCCCAAATGCCAAGGAAAGAAATCACATCTGTCTCTAGGCCATAGGGTCATCTCAAGAGGAGGAGAGTGGGAAAGAGGCTGGGGATCTTACCTTTCTGAGGCTAACCACTTAGGTAGAGTTACTCATTTTCTGCCCAGGGTGCCCTGGGGATCCGCAACCAACAGGTGTTCCACTTGCTGCTGGACATGCTAGATACAGAAGAGACCCAGAACGTGAAGAAGAGTGTAAGATGCTTGTCCCATAGCCCTCTCCTCTATCTCTCTTCCATGTCCCTCCCATTCAGCTTTACTGTTTGTTCATAGTCAACAATGGGGAGTTGGGCCAAAAGTCCTCAGACACCGTCCCTTGGTTTGACTCCTTGGGGCCATGGTAACCACATCTAGAACCTGCTCTTTCCCAGCTACTTCCTTTCCCAGCCTGAGCACAAAGTGACCGGCCCCAAGGTCTTCGTTTCCATTGCAGATACAGGAAACATTACTTGTCTGGGCCTCGAGCAATCCCTGGATCCAAATGAAGCTCAAGAACAAGGTTTTCTTTGTGTATGATGTACCTAAGGCTGTGAAGGCAGGGCCTACAAGGTTCCAGAAGGAGCCAGATGGCCTGGATGACTTATGCATCAAAGACTTTCGACGTGCTAAGCTGAGCCCCTTGTTTATTGCAAAGTCCTGCAACAAGCTAGGTGAAAACCAAGAGGCGCCTGCTTTCTCATTCTCTTTCTCCAAACCAACAAAGCAAAGGCCGCCGCCCAAAGGGCCTTGGCAGCCAAATATCAGGGAACAACTGCGGAACTTGGTGAAGCCTCAAAGTACTTTCTTTTGGGGCTAAGTCCTACTTGTTCCTTCAGAATGGTCCCCTGAGAGGATCACTTTCATCCTCTCTTCCACGAATAAACACCTGCTTATTGCTTTACCTAGTTACCGAATCACCACTGCTGTTCACTCCCCTGAGGCTGCACTGGGACAGTTTCCTTCCTTGTTTCTGTGCAGTCAGATTTCATCAGAGCAAAGAGGGAAGGATGGAGACCAAAGTTCTTTCTCCGTGGCTAGCTTTCCTCCTGTCCTAGTTTCCTTCTGCTGCTGTGACAAATACCATTACCAGAAACACCTTAGGAGAGGAAAGGATTTATTTGGCGTATACTTCCGGGTCACAGTCCGTTACTGAGGGAAGTCAGAGCATGAACTTGATGGCAGGAGATTGAAGGCATGAACTACGTAGGAACACTAGTTGTAGGCTTATGCTTAGCTTCTACATCCACGGGGAGACCACATATATCAATTTGGAATCCAGACAATCTCCCAGAGGTAGGCAATGCCTTAATTGAATTTGTCTCTTCCCAAGAGACTCTAGATTATATCAAATTGAAAAAAAAAAAAAAAAAGACACTTCCTGGCTGGGCATGGTGGTGCACACCTTTAATCCCCAGCACTTGGGAGGCAGAGGCAGGTGGATCACTGTGAATTCGAGGTCCAGAATGGCCAAGGCTATGCAGAGAAACCCTGCCTCAAAAACAAAACAAAACAAAACAAAAGACATTTCCCTAAAGCATGTCCCTTGTTAGCACCCAGAACCTGGTAACAGAACTAGAGAGCTGGACCTCTGTCAACAGAAAACATGGAGCAAACAATGCTGAGACGTTTGCTTCTTAGATCATCTTCTTACTAACTTTGCCCCTAACCTCATTCATCTCCTCTCTAAAATGGTGATATTTTTAAAATTTCCATTCTTTATTCATTTGTGTGAGCACGTGTGTGTGTGTGTGTGTGTGTGTGTGTGTGTGTGTGTGTGTGTGTGTTTCCATACACCACAGCACGACGTGGAAAAGTCAGCTCTCTTCATACACCATGTGTGTCCCGGCCATCAGACTCAGGTTATCAAGCTTGGGGAAAAGTGCCCTTATCTGCTAAGCCATCTTGCTGGCCTTTTAAAAAGAAATCTTTTTGAGATAGCATCTAGCTATGTATCCTAGACTAGTGCAGATACTGAGCTTTAGTCAGAGCCAATCAAAATATCTGCTGCCTACCTACTTGACAGTCATTCACTTTAAGAGACCCCATTAACTTTGTAAATTTGCCTCTTTTCTCATTTCTATTGACATCTGGATTTCCCTTTGTCAACAAAACCAATCTCAACAAGCTACAAAAGGCTGCCAGGTGTTGTAGTACATACCTGGAATCCCAGCATTTCGGAGGCTAGCAAGAGAATAGGTTTGAGGTTAGCTTGGGCTACATTGAGTTTTGTTGTTGTTGTTGTTTTAAGATTTAACCAAACCCAGATCCTCTGTTAAGAGCAACAAGGATCTTAACCACTGAGCCATCTCCATAGCCCCATACAGTGAGCTTAATGGTAGCTTGAGCTATACACAGCGAAGAAAAAAAAGGGGGTGGGGAGGAGAAGCAATGAAGTTAAGGGAGTGTAGTTGGCTAGGGTGTGGGACCTTTGGGGGGAAACTGATTTTTATTTGTTTGTTTTTTCGAGACAGGGTTTCTCTGTGCAGCTTTGACTGTCGTGGACTTGCTTTGTAGACCAGGCTGGCCTCGAACTCACAGTGATCTGCCTGCCTCTGCCTCCCAAGAAACACTGATTTTTAAAAGTGCAGTACAGTGGTGACAATATAACAAATGGTTAACATCTGAGGGCTTTGGTAAGTGGCTTAAATCAAGACAAGATCTCAGATAGGCATAGATAAGAATATTTGAAGCGGGGCTTGTAAATGCCCTTTATTTACTCTTAGAGCAGCATGCAGAGATCTCATTCAAAGATTTGTTACAGAGGGGTGGGTGCGTGTTACATTTTGGATGGTGTCCTAGAGTCAGTTCTAATAGATTTTGATGGTTGAGTGGACATGTTAGGACTCTTGAGAAGAGGGAAGGAAACGGCTCTGGCACACTGGTGATAGACCAGATGGTAGGTGCAGTGTGAAGTCACTTGGGCTCAGTGCTAGCAAGTCTTCTGCTGCGAACCGGTGAAACTAGGATTGAGATGCTACCATGCAGGGACTGCCATCCTCTGAGACACCATAAATATGGACAAAAACGGTTGAGGATCCAGGCACGGTTTTACACAAGTTTAAAGCTTAAACGGTATGTTAGTAGCACAATGTTTGTACCTGTAAGCTATTGGTTTTTGTTTTTGTTTTTGTTTGGTTTTTCAAGACAGGATTTCTGTGTTAGCCTTGGCTGTCCTGGACTTGCTTTGTAAACCAGGCTGGCCTTGAACTCACAGTGATCCACCTGCCTCTGCCTCCTAAGTGTTGGGATTAAAGGTGTGCGCCACCACACCCGGCTACCTGTAGGCTATTGAACCCCAGGGAAATATGACTTAAATTGCTTATTCTTCCAAAACCACAACATGGCCAAGGAAAGTACACCTCTCCCATCTTTGAACACCACGCCACAGTATCAGGGACCATCCTAAGGAGTGCTGCTTATACTCAAGAGGGAAGCCATTCTCTCTCTAATTAGCTACCCTATTTTAGTTTGCATTCAGAATTCAATTCTTAGGCCGGGCATGGTGGCACACACCTTTAATCCCAGCACTCGGGAAGCAGAAGCAGGCAGATCACTGGGAGGCCAGCCTGGTCTACAAAGCGAGTCCTGGACAGCCAAGGCTACACAGAACCCAGGCTTCATTCAGATGTTTGGAGTAAAGCTTAGACATGGACATTTTTTTTTCCAAACAAGTACTTTAGTATAAATAAATGGTCAAGGGGTCAGGGAGGCAAGGAGGGCCCTGAGGGCTTCCATAATTTAACACTCTTCAAAAGCATAGACAGACTAGAACAAAGGATGGGTGCTGGCTGGAGAGGGGACGCCCCCTGCACTGCCCTCCCACTGTGAGGCTGTGAAGCTCGGCTGGTGTGGGCTGAGTCTCTCCCAGGAGTGAGCAAGACACCTACTGGCACAGGGATGTGGTTAACACTGATGCTTCAAAGAACACGTCACTGTACTTGGCAGTGGGTGGAGGACAGGGCTGAGGCCACACAGGCCGCTACATCACCACGGCTGAGCCAGTCTAGGGGACCCCCAGTACTTGTGTAGGATGGGGGTTTGGAGTAGTCCTTCCATCATGGTTGTCTTGTTAATACAGTAATCCTAGAGGTCAGCAGGGAGGGTTATAGCTAGGAGGCTAGGGGCATGGGACATCTATGGCTTCACATCACAGTGCCACTGAGAGAGCTGCCTAGTTGGGAAGAGATACTCTCTACCACTGACCTGGGCCAACTTGCTTCCCCTGCCTGGGCCTCGGGTCTCCTCGTCTGTGAACGCCTTGCCTGGCCGGGGCAGGTGCTGGTGAGGCCCTCTTGGCAGGCAGTGGTGAGACAGTCCTCCGGAACAGCAGCAGAAGTCAGGCGCTCCTGAGCTACCTTCTTACACATGAGAGGCTCCAGCAGTGGGATCTCATGGATGTGCGGGCACAGTGTCATACCCAGCACCTTGGCTGGGTCCAAGCGGCTGCGGGTAGCAGAGCCACTGAGATTGTCATTGCTGCTGCTGCCCCCACCGGCCCCTCGCGGCTGATGTTTCCCAGGCTGTGGTAGCGTTATGTTCCTTCTCAGTCCTGGTCCCGCTGCTCCTGGAGGATCAGCGTGGTGAAGAGGTCGATGCTGAACGGTGTGCCAGGCTCCATGGCTGCACTCAGCCCACCGGCCTTACTACCAGCTGGGTGTGGGAGGCTGTTGGAATGTGACAGGGAGTGGGACAAGGGGCCTGCACCTGTCTCTCTGGCCCGAGAGCTGCCAGAGGCTGGTGGGGTGACTCCAGGCATGCGCGACAGGGTGAGGGTGCAAGCTAGACATAGATGAGGGGACAGCACATCTTCTGTGAGGTCCCACAGGCAGAACTGCGTGTCCTGGCCAGCTGAGCCAAAGTGGTAGGTGATGGAGCCAGCCTTGGGCAGTGGGGCTCCCGTGTCTGAGCTGGTGGCCTCAGGCTCCTCCTCTTCATCACTGGGATCCCCAGTGATGCCTCCTCTGCCTGAGTGGTGTAGGGATCAAAGGCTACAGTGTTCACCTAGGACTTGTGCCACGGCCTCCAGCTAACACACAACCCTCTGTGAAGGATCACACAGTGACCAGGTCATCGTCCCCTCCCGTCACCACATAGCAGCCATCAGGACTCCAGCACAAGCACAATAGACTCCCAAAGTCTTCATGAGCCTACATGGAAGCATGCTATCAAAATCAAAGACCCACAGGCAGCCGTCCTGGCTGACTCTGGCTAGGTGTCAGCCATCAGGTGAGAATGCAAACTCGTTGAGGGGGCCCTCAGCCACACTGCCCACTTGGCAAGTGGACTGCTGGGCGCCTTGCTTTTCGCTGTATAAACAGCAAAGCCCTCACCCTGTCTCAGCAAAGTGTACTGGGGTGGGGTGGACACTGTAGAAGTACAGGTGGCCACTGGCGTGAGAAGCAAGAACAGACTCGGACTCAGGCAGCTACTTCAAATGTCACCTTGGTCTTGTCAAACAGCGGCTCTTAATTTAATAGCTTGCAGGTATCTTTCTTGATGACGTCCAGATACTGCACCTGGCCGGCAGAGACGCCCACCAGCAGGGAAATGGTCTCCGTGGCAGCTGTGAAATGGTTGAAGTAGTGGCAGGTGGGCTGGGTCCCTTTGCTGATTCGCTTGTCTTTGGGCTTGTTGAAATCAATGGACCGCTGGCTTCCGTGGCGGCAGCAGCTGGGGTACAAGTAAAGCTCACAGGCCAGGTTGACGCAGACGCGGCACCAGGTTGAGGCAGTGTGGGTCCTGAGGCTCCAGGCCCTGATGGGCTGAGTGGGCTGCAGCAGCGCTGGGATCTGGGCACTGGGATCTGGGTGGAGGTCTGGCCAGACCTGCGCGTCGCCTGGAAGCAGCTTGTAGAAGCCCTCGCCGTGTGAAACTGCAACTTGATTTCTTCCATGCAGTCGTCTATAGCAGTGCTGGGGGCGACCCCGAGGCCATGCGGTAGCCAGGTCGCCAGCCCAACAATGACATCTTTATTTTCAAAATTTTCTAGCTTTATATATAGCTAATCATTGTTCTAGGCCTCTTTAATTGTATCTCTTCTCAAGCAGGGCGGTGGTGGCGCACACCTTTAATTCCAGCACTCGGGAGGCAGAGGCAGGTGGATGGCTGTGAGTTTGAGGCCAGCCTGGTCTACAAAGTGAGCCCAGGACAGCCAAGGCTACACAGAGAAACCCTGTCTCAAAAAAACAAACAAACAAAATAAATAATTAATTAATTGTATCTGTTCTCAACTCCCACTTAATGGTTGGTTAACAATTTGCAAATATGTCCAACAAAGATATTGCAAAGGGTGTAATGGCTAGGAAAAACAAGCAAGAAAATGGTACTCCATAATCTAATGCAGTACTGAAAAAGTAGACCATGTAAGTATCTGAGAACACTAAACATGCACAAAGATTTCAGAACAAAAGCCTATATAGTATAAGCAAGAACTATTGGGCCAGATTGAGTGTCCAACACGAATAAAAAGCTCTTGGGTTCAATAACACCACTGCCCCTCAAAAACAACAGCCAACAACAACAACAAAAAGGTTAGAGAGGAAGGCCAATCCTGTAGGATCTTGTAAATTGGGGGTGAGGAATTTAGGTTATAGTCTATATGGAATATAAAGCATCAAAAAGGAGCTAGAAAGAGATGCCTCAACAATTAGTTCTTACTGTTCTTGAAGATGACCTATGTTTGGTACCCAGCACCAACATGGCAGCTCACAACCACCCATAATTCAAGCTCAAGGGATTCCAAAGCCCTGTTCTGACTTCCACAGGCTGCTCTACACATGTGATACACAAATACACACAAAATTAAATATTTAAAAATTAAAGTCTGAAAGTTTCAAAAATACTAGCATACCATATTGTAACTTACATCTTTACATTACTTAGTTGTGTAGGACTTGTGAACAAAAACTCTACTGCGGTAACTGTCATAAAGAGACACATATTATCAGAACTGTCAAGAGTATAGATGTGGTTTCAGGGTATATTGTGAAAGTAGAGTCAAAACGGCCTGCACATGAGCTGGGTGTGGTGGCACACCTGTACTCCCAGCACGCGGAGGCAGAGGCAGGAGGATCTCTGGGAGTTCAGGACAGTCTACAGAGTCCAGGATAGCCAAGGTAAAACATAGAAACCCTGTCTCAAAAAAATGAGAGAGAGAGAGAGAGAGAGAGAGAGAGAGAGAGAGAGAGAGA